>CM073129.1:29794249-30173839 GCA_037039145.1 Fundulus diaphanus | reverse complement strand
TTGTATGTATATATATGTATATATATATATATGTATATATGTGTGTATATATATGTATATGTATATATATGCTTGAATGTCGTGGCTTTCCAACGTTTTGGCTGATTCCAACTTTGAAAGGAACAACATTTCTGTGCCCCACAGGAAAAAAAAAATCTGCCATCAACCTCAGAGCTATGTCGCGTCTCCTCTCCTGTTCCCATGGAAAAGATGATTTTTTTTCCTGTGTAACCCAGGACCAAGTCTGTTTGGCCACGTTGGAAGACCATACATTAGTTCCAACTTGATTCAAACACATAAATAAATATTTCAACACAAATTTCAGAAGTTCAAGATCATTCATTTACTTGCAGTTTTAATAGTGACCACAAGAGGGCACATGTATTTCAGGGATCCTACCACTCCTTTGGTTTACTTTTATGTCGGCGTAGCATTTTATTCTACCTCTGCTCCCTTCCCGCAGGGATCACCCGCTTCGACTTGCTGGGAGACTTCGGGCGGTATAACTGGCTGGGGAACTTCTACGTTGTGTTCCTGTACAACATGCTGTTTGCTGGTCTCACCTCTGCCTCCCTCACAAAGACAGTCACCTGGGCGGTGCAGAGGGAGCTCATGCGTGCCTTTGGTTAGTCCTCGTCTGCTGTGGATCCTAATGTTAAGCCGCTTTTTAAAGTGCAAGGCCTTAAACTCTTAACATTAAAAATGTCATTTAATTCGATTTTCTCTTTAGATCTGGACTTTAATTGCGATATTCTGAGGCTTTGATCCAAACTTCACTACTGTAGCTCTGGCTTTATTCCAGGGTCATCATTTCCCCTGAGTTTAGCACCATCCATCTCTCGATTCAATTCAATTTTATTTATATAGCGCCAATTCATGAAACATATCATCTCAAGGCACTTTTCACAGTCAAATTCAATCAGATTATTGATGCGTTTGCTGTGCCGCCTACAAACTAGTATGGAAAAAGATTAGTCCTTGTAATATGACAAAATGTGGATAAACTGTGTGTGTGCACAGAGGGGGGGGGGGGGGTAGTCCTGTACTTCACTCTAGGTGCTGCACTTTAATAGCTGCACCATAAACTCCCCACCTTTGGCCCCATTTCCCGACGGGCTGTGCGCTCTTCCTCAGATAGAAAGAATACAATTCTTTCAGGAAATTGTAAAGGGACAAGAGGAGAGTCGGGTCCGTTGGGGACCTTCAGGTACACCGCCCTAGACCCCTTGCATTACACACACACACACACACACACCCTCGAGATCTCCACCCAACACAAACAAGCACGCAGAGCACGGCACGACAAACGCACACACGCACACACACACACATGCACGCAGTCCCCTTCCTCACTGTGAAGATAGCATCTCTGCAGCACAGCAGTTCTGCTGCAGTTTTCCATTGCCTCCCAAATCCCTGCTGTTCTAAGATCATCAGTTATTATTCTTGTTCTGCTTTGCTAATTTAGCGTGGTTTCTTTCTCTCCTTGCAGGACTCGACAGGTTGCCTTTAACCGTGTCGCGGTCTACCATCCCATTTAAACTCCTCCTGGCCAGCGGGCTGTCTAAGATCCAGTGACCTCGCTTTTCACTCCTCACCACTGGTTGTTCTAACCTTTTTTTTAAAGGCCAAACCACTTTGAATGTGCACCGGCATTTCAGGCCTCCTCCCGGCTGTCAGAAAGCTGGGCACCTCCCCGCCTTAAAGCGACGGACGAAGACGAGCCCGCCTGCTGTGCGTCCATGTTGGCGTGCTTCGCGAACAATGCGTCCGGATCCGAAACTGCGCTGCTATGTGACCGCGAGCCGAGCCAAGTCATCGTGGGCAAGACTGTGCAAGGGAGGGAGGAAAAAAAGGAATGAAGCCATAATGGGAGTCCTGCCGTTCTGAACAATAAAAAGTCACCGGTATTATTGTGAAACTTCACGTTAAAGCTGTGTCGTTAATCCCTCTTCCTCCGGCAGCGCTTCCTTGGTACTCAAGCGGATTCCTTGCATGTTGCACGACCGTTGTAAGATCGGGAATCTCCGGCCTTCGGGCGTTTGTGGGTCCGGTTCTTAACATCTGTTTCAGATGCTGAGACTTTGCTGTACGTCCGTCTAGAGGTGACGCAGGGAATTTTTCTAGTGAATGCCGTTTTTTTTCCTCGGCAAATGGTAGCATTTCGTGAGAGGATTTTTAAATGGCTGTAAGCCTACTTGTGATGAGAACTGTGACTTTTTTTTTTTTTTTTTTTTTAGGGGGAAACAATGTCTTAACCTTTTAATGTAAACTGTCCTTGTGAGGAACTGCTGCCTCGACCAATCAAACTGTGAATCATTACCATCCTGTGTGGGATTGTGCAATATTTCCTGCATATAAGCACACTTTGGAACTTTACCAAAAGTCCTGTTAGAACCTGCTTTACCAAATTCTTGTTTATCTTATACTTTTTATGTTTGAATTTTTAGAAACATTTCTTAATTAAAAAAAAAAAAAATCAAAAAACACAATTTGACCCTCAGGGCTTTCAGTGTTTTCCAAACCGGGGTTTGGCCTTGCTGGTGCAAAACCCCATAATCTCAGCATGATGTCACCATCTGCTGCGTGGCGGCGGCCCTGCGTCGCTGCTTTTGCTCCTGCATCAGCAGCTTGTTTGCCGTTGCTTTGACCAGCAGGGGTCGGTGCATCTCAGACAGGCTTCGTTATAGAAGACTGTCGACTTCTACCTGCTCCGTTACGATTAATCTGAACTTTACGCACACGAACCGCGAAGTTTACCCACCGGTGTCGTTCATTCTGGCTTTCAGAAACAGGAAGTGTGTATTGTTTTCTATTTATGGGTCTGTGGGTTTCATTTCGTCATGTTTTCTTCATTGCGCTGTTAGGTGTTGTGGCTGTAAATATTTAAAGTGATGCTGCAAGTTGAGGAAAAAAAAGTTTGTTTACTTTATAAACTTCTCTGGTGTTTCACATTTTCTGAACTTTGTTCTTTTTTTTAAGTGTCGTGTTTTTTTTACAGTGTTATGAGCATAACGCAATAAAAACAATGTATGACTTTTTAAGTTTTTTTTCGTGTGTCCCTTTGGGAACACATGGAGACGCCTTTTTATTGTAAGCCATGTCTTTGATGCTGTTACATTTTCTGAAGTGTATCGACGCTGTGAGCCTGTGCCGTGGGGGCGTGTGTCCTCCACCCTTTCGCTGCACCTCTTTAATCAGCAGCAGAAGAAAGCCATATTTTGACCCGTCTGTCAGCGATGTCCACCCACGCCGCCGCCGTGGCCCAGGCTTTCCCCGCTCTGATGCAGGCGCCTGATAAAAACCCTGCAAATCAGGAGAGTCACAGTGGCTCACATTAACTCCTTGTCCTCCTCCTTTCCTCTTTTCCTCTTCCTTGCCTTTTGTTCGTTTCCCGTCCTGCTCCCCCCCCCCCTCCTTCTTCTCCTTGAAGCCTGTTCAAGCAAATCCCAGGTCTGATTAATTTCTCCCTCTTTTTTTAGGTTGCGTTTGTTTTTCTTTGGTTGGACTTTTTAATTAAGCTTATTTGGATTAGCGTTTTTGTTTTGCACTCCGCTTCCTTTTCGTTTGAAGCAAATGTACTGAAATGTAACATCAGCGCTACATCTGGAGGCTGGCGACCCTGTGGTGCAGCGACACGTAGGTCGGATCAAAGGTGTGAGCTTCGTCAGAGTCTAGAAGGAAAGGAGACGGACCGACGTCTTCAACTAAAGATGTAGATTATGAGGCTAGAGTTAATTTATTTCAGTAATTTAACTGAGAAACTTGTTTATAGACACAGTGATTTACTTCGGTTTCAATGTTGCACCCCGTTCCTGGCTAACAGGAACCTGGTTTTCTGGAAGCTTTATTTTAACAAAACATAAAATCTAATTTGACCAAGATCAAGCTAAATAGAAAACATAAAATCTAGTTTTATCTGGTTCCAGCTTGGACCTTTACGTACTGAGATTTTCCTGGGCTCCTTGTGTAATGCGCTGAGGTTTCGTAAATCTTTTGGGTGTTCATTTCTGTTTCCCACAATTTCATGATTTTGTACATTGTGGTCCTGTTTGCGAGTTTTTAAAAAGATGAACTTTGATTTCCGTGATTTGCTCGTGTTTTTTTTTAGTCTCAGGTTTGGTACTATACTTTGTGGATCATCACACCTGTTTTGCCCCCAGATTTGCTGTCTTGGTAGCTCTTGGAATTTAATTTTTAGTTATGCCTAGTTGTGTTCTTGCCCATCTATGTCCTCGTTTAGTGTGATACATAATTTTTTAAAATCCACTATTTAAATTTCTAATTTTTCATCTTATTTAATTTGAAATCTACTTTCACAGGCATTTAACTGAGTATGTATATGCTTTGAAAACACACCAGATCTCGATTTGGGAAAAAATAAATACAAATCCTGCTGGGTATCCTAATATGAAATGGGTGATCTTTCAGAAACAAAAGGATGCCACATCATTTGTTGAGACTGATCAACCCACAGAGGGCTTAATCTGAAGTCACCAAGAAGTTGAAACTGAAAAAACTGCAGCAGGGTAGTACTACTGGCTGAAATATCATTGCAGCAATCTGAAGTGGTACTCTGATTTTTTTGGGCCCTACGTGTGTGTGTGTGTTTGCATGCATGCCTGCCAACATCAGGGGTGGCTCCTTATGAGAAGATGGACCATGCCCAGGAATATCTCCTCCCAGATCCTGACCAGGGCATCACTGAGCTCCATGACAGACTGAGGTGCAACCTGTCGCTGTCTGATGGACCTAAACCTGATGTCCCTGAGATGTTCTGTTTGATTTAGGCCAAAGGAACACGGAGTCCAGTCAATGGTATAAATTTGTTCATCCTCCAGGAACTGCCTGCATGCTCTTGCCACATGAAGTCAGGTATTATCATGCCAGGAGGAACCCAGGACCCACTGCAAAGCGACTAGCAATGGGTCTAAGGATTTGATGACAATACCTAATAGCAGTCGTGGTGCCATCATTTATCCTGTTCAGGCCTGTGTGTTCCTCCGCGGCTATGCCTCCCCACCACCAAACTGATCATGCAATGAACAATGTTGCAGCCAGCATAACGTTCACCGCAACCTTCTCCGGACCTTTTCATGTCTGTCACATGAGCTCAGAGTGAACCTGCTCTCATCTGTGAGAAGAACAGGGCGCCAGTGCCGAACCTGCCAATTCTGCTGTTCTCTGGAAAATGCCAGTCCAGCTCCACAGGGTTGGGCAGTGACCACAGAGCCAGATACTTTTATACCAGCGGCTGTCTGGAGGTCACTTTGAAGAACTCTAGCAGAATCATCCTGTTCCTCCTTGTACAAAGAAGCAAATACTGTCCAGCTGATGGGTCAAGGACCTCCGACAGCCCTGTCTAGCTCTCCCACAGTAACTACCTGTGTCCTAGAATCTCCTCCACGCTCGAGACTCTGCTGGGAGACCAGACCCAACAAAAACCTTCTGGCAACGGCCTTTATCGATGTGTCATCCTCGTGGGATTGGTCTGCCTGTGCGACCTCTGTAGGGTCCAGGTATCACCTCATGCAACCAGCTTTGACACTGACCCTGGTCAAAGAAAATGATGGAAAAATGTCTGTAGGCTCCACCTGCAAAACCATTGCTGTCTTTGGGGTTGTCTCATTGTTGTCCCTTTAGTGCACCTATTGTTCATTTATATAACAGGTGCAAATAACATAACTTATACTCACCGATTCATAACGAGGACTTGTTGAGTCTTGGCGAACTCTCCGCTAACTATGACTTAGGCTTAATGATACAAATGAGCGCATCTCTTTTGGACAGCAGAACCTTACTTTAAATTGATCAAATTTTCGTATAATTGAAGGCAGGAGTGAACGCACCAAGGCTAAACAAAACTAACATAAACCCGAGGTGTTTCAATAAAGTAATGGTTTAAGGTTGTGCACCATTAAAAAAAATAAAAAAATTCAGTTTCAGTGTTACATGATGCATTAAAGGTGGAAAAAGTTTGGAAACGATTTATCATAGTCTCAATTTTTTTATCTCTCAAAAAGACAGACTTTTAACAGGGCTGTTGGCACTCATGAGAGCCGCCGCAATTTATCACGTAAAATAAAAATAAATGGCGTATAAAATGGCTCTAAACAATCCACATCATTTGCATTCCTTCAAAAGCAGATGAGACTGACTGCAGCAGGGTAAAACATGTTTCCATGCAGTTTAGCTCTGATGTGACACAGACGCTCATTACCCTTAGCTACTCTTCAAAATGGGAAAGACAAGAGGACATGACATCCAAACAAGGCATTTATGTTGAACTTTACGAGTCAGGAAAAAGAAAATAACAAACGATCTAAACTTTCACACACAGAAAGGTTTTAATAAGGTTTATAACAGAGGCATGTGTTGGCCACAGTGTGTGCAACCTAACATAAATCTAAACCTTGGATTTTTCAATTAAATTTTATTTATTTAGAGCCAATTCACAACACATGGCATCTCAAGGCACTTTACAAAGTCAAATTCAATCAGATCATACAGACAGATTGGTCAAAAAGTTTCCTATCTAAGGAAACCTAACAGATTGCATTGAGTTTTGACAAGCAGGATTCACTCCTGAAAGAGCATAGGAATCCTTTCTATGTTATATGGTAATAGCAGATGATCTGCCTCCCCTGGAAGATGTCACAGCTAACAACACCAGACCAGGTGTACCTACTATGAAGAAAAAAAGGACAAAGAGTTAAAACGTTAAAAGCTGAAATAACAAATAAATGCAAATTGGAGAAGAGTAGGAGAACTCAGCAGAGTGAAAAAAATAGACCCTGATATCCTCCAGCAGCCTAAACCTATAGCAGCACAACTACAGTGATAGCTCAGAGTAACCTAAGCCACTCTAACTATAAGCTTTATCAAAAATGAAAGTTTTAAGCCTAGTCTTAAAAGTAGACAGGGTGTCTGCCTCACGGACCAAAACTGGGAGTTGGTTCCACCCTGATAACTAAAAACTTAAACTGTGCACCACTACCAGATCACTTCTCCGTACAATATAAAGGTTACACACAGTTCAGTCCACAGGACCTGATGTCAGGCGTATCGGGAACAAGGCGGGAAACTGGCAGCTTGTAATGGGATGAGATAGGCTATCTTTATTGTCAAAACATGGGAATGAAGGGGGAAAAGAGGCACAGATTAGCTTTCCTGACACTCGCCCTTTTGAAGTTTGTGCCAGAGTGCATTAGTGGCTGTTATTCCCTCTTTTCTGCACTTGCTAACACAAAAAAGGCTCAGGAAAAGGCAAGACTTGCTTGCTAATCAACAGATAATGGGCCACACTGTCCATTTGCCACAGCCGCCCGCCATCCTGTGTGCACGCTCGCGGCACACTCGCTTCACACGATCAGACGGTGAAGCGGCGCTTTTTTTTTTTTTGCCAGAAAAACTCTGCCGTGACACGAAGGATGGCGGAGACAATGTCCCAATTTACTGTAATTCATCTCAGAGGAGACCAAAAAGCAAATGGTATGTTTTCTACGCAGTTAAAATCGATTTATGGCCAAGGTTCACGCACAACCGTACGTCTTATCCAAACTTTGACCCGCATGTCTGCAGGAAGGAAGTTCCAAGCCTTATATTTTATTCTCCTTGTAAGTGCGGTTCATCGTATCCACTTCAGCTCAATGGTGCTAGTTTTCACTGCAAAAACGGAACCAAAAATAAGTAATATTTTCTTAAAATGAGTGCATTTGTCCTTGATTTGAGCAGGTAAATAAGATGATCTGCCAATGGAATAAGATTTTTGCCCTTAAAATAGGAACAACTCATCTCTATCATCTTATTTCAAGTGCAGGATATCTAATTACCTTATTTTATGGGTCAAAATACTCATTCCATTGGCAGATAATATTATTTACCTGCTCAAATCTAGGACAAAAACACAAATTTTAAGAACATTTCACTCATTTTTAGATCTGTTTTTGCAGTGAGCCGAGGAGAACGCACATAGCCTTAACAGGACGACAGCCGCACAGTGTTTATTTGCACTTTTTTTTTTTTAAAGATCACTTTACAATGCAAAACGCAACACAGCGCGTTACCAAAAATACCCCGTCTTTATTGATGTGACACCCAATGCAAAACCGCAGTACAGAAGCCATGAATCACCAAGCGTGTGCAGCCACATCAGAATGCACCACCCTGCCTCTTCCTGCACTGATAACACGGTGAGAGACAGTGGAGAGGAGGGTGGTGTGGCCGTGAGCTGAGAGCCGGGATGTGTGTGTGAGTGAGGGGAGGCGTGTGGAATATGGCAGCTCCTTGACTGTCCTCTTCCACAACCCATAAAACGGCCTCCATCAGAGGAAGTTGCTCCTGCAGGATTGTCTATTCATCTCCGAGACAAAGACAAACACTTGAAATGTAACAGCCAGCAGATTTAACAAATATAAGTTCCTTCTTTTTTTTTTTTTTTTTGTTTGTCATAAATGCATCATGGATGGAAACTTGAAGCGGACGCGTCGAATGGAAGTCGTGGCCACCTGGTTTCATTCCCTCCAAGTCGCTGAAAACCCAACGCGACCGGTTCAGGTGAACGCATTTGGAAAGAACAAAGCAGGGAAAGCAAAACCCAAGCAGGAAAGATCTCGTTTTCTCTGCCACGGCTTGGCAGGAAACAAATCTATACACCCAGCCATTCACTCCCATCCTGAAATCTGGGAGTGAGACACTACGAGCCAAAGAGAGGCAGAGGGAGGCAGGAGGCAAAATAAAAACTCATAATAATAATGACTTTATTTCCATCTCGAGCCCACAGATGTTTGCTTCCTTCCTTTCCCTTTCATGCCTGATGGAAATCGTCACCCCCCCCCCCACACCACCACCAACCCCCCCCCCCCCCCCCCACACCACCACCAACCCCCCCCCCACACCTCGAATGGCTTTGAAGGGAAACGTTGCTGTGGGCGATTGTAGATACCAAGTGTTTGTTGCTTTTATTGATTGAGTCATTCTCTGCATTTGTTACAGAGGGTGATATCTCTCATCTGCATCGCTCAGGCCAGACTTCAGGCTTCCTCCGTGTTTACTGTAAGAGCAGGAAGATGCAGCTTTGCCTTTTGGCACCCCTCCCCACAACATCCTGGGATCATCTGGAACCTTCTCCCGCCGAGGATGCCTTTCCTGGATCTCAGTGACCGCAAAAGAAGAAATAAAAAAGATGTTCTTTCAATCAGTTATTTTAAGGCCTTCCTTGGATATTTGACCCTCATTTTCAGTCATAATAAAGTGCTGAGAGATAAAGGCGGCTTACAAAATCACACCCATTAAATCTTTTCACACTTGTCGCATGTTACAACAACCACAAACTTCTATGTTTTTTTTGGGGTTTTTTTTTTTTGGGGGGGGGCGGTTGTGTAATAGGCCAACATGAAGTTGTGCATTCTTATGAAACGGAAAGAAAATTATGCTGTGGCATGCATTTGCGTTCGGTCCGCTTTACTCTGACACCCTGTAAATAAAGTCAAGACGGACCGACTGACTTTAGAAACGGTCCACCGGTGCACGGTTTGATCTCTGTATGAACACAGCTGTTCTGTGGAGGCCTCAGACGTTCGGTGGAAAATATTAGTGAACAAACGGCGTCATAGAGGCCACAGCTGCTAACTTATGATGAAACCGCCGTCAGGAAAGCAGCCAGGAGGCCCATTGTTACTCTGGAGGAGCTGCACAGACCCACAACTCGGGTAGGAAAGTCTGTCGACAGCCCTGCTATTTATTGAGCTCTCCTCAGATCTGACCTTTATTCAAAAAGTGGCAAGAAGAAAGGCGCTATCGAAAGAAATCCACGAGAGGCTGCATTCAAGGTTTGCCAGAGGAAATGAAGGGGGGACGCAGTGAACACTCTGAAAGCACTCTGGTCAGCCTAGTCCCAAAACTGCTCTCTTTAGCCTCCATCCAAAAACACAGTACAATGAGTGGCGGAAAGCCTGAGCACACCACCCCCATGGTTAAAGCATCCTCATGGTGGCAGCATCATGCCGTGGGAATGTTTCCTTTGGTATAAAATAAAGGTATTGAAACATATCAGTCCTGAATAAAAAAGAAGAGTTAGAGCCTGCAAAATACTCCAGAGCCCAGATCTAAATCCAGTTGTGAATCTGTCGTAAGTTTTTATTTGTTATTTCTAAAACACTCTGAGACCGTTTTTCTTGCACTCCAGAATAAGTTTTATTTACAATCACAGTATAATGTGAAAACGTTCAAGGGGTGTGAATACTATCCCGAGCAATTGCACATGACCAGGTTATACTGCACAAAAAGAGATGAACTTTTTTTTTTGTTTAAATAGGCCCATGTGTGTCTCAGGAAACCAGAGATAGCGCTTTGAGAAACTCTGACCTTTAATCTGCCATTAATTTCAGCTTCCTCGTGTAACAGCAGATGTCACACCCTTGGGACACAATGTTTGCTCTCTCGTTTGCCATTATCAGACAGATTTTATGAGGCTCCCACCTATTGTCTTGAGGATAAAAATAATAAGTTGGCAATCTGTCCACGGGGCGTTCCGGTGATGAGGCCCAGGGGGGGTTACTGGGTATCAGATGGGGTCAAGCCCGCTCCCCGAACACAGGAAGGCAACACTGTAAGTCATGGTCAGGGGTATGAAGGCAGGACACTCGTGCTCCTTCTTTGGTCGTCTAACCTTCACCTCAGTCTATTAATAAATTACCCCAGTGGGTGGGATGAGCAAAGAAAAGCAAGGACATGTAGGCTGAAATGTTTTAAGGGCTTGTCTTTTCTGGATGTCTCTCAAAAATGATAATGCAATGCTGGAACGTAAACCGTTGAGTCTATCTGGTTTAACTTTGCCATTTCAGGTGTTTTTTATTTTTTATTTTCAGAATTTTAATGCTTTCATGGCCAGCGATGACTGCAAAGGTGAAAATATATTTAAAAGCCTTTTTCTTTATGTGTGTGGGTGTTGATGGCAGGTGAATTTGCACATCAAGCCACTAATCTGTGGTCTAATACACTGCCACCTACTGGCCAGGCATAATAAGTTTCCAGGTTTTTTTTTTTTGTTTTTTTTTACATGACTAGCATTCTTTCAGGTAATAAAAAATGAACATTTTAACAATTAACAACTTGTGTTATTGTTAACATTTTGAGATCCTGATTCTATGTTTGCAATTAATCAATTCCATTTTATTTATAAGGCGCCAGTTCACAGCACATGTCATCTCATTAGTCTGTCTGTTGAAGTGGACATCAAATCATCTTTGGCTTTAAGAAACAAAAACCTTCTATACTTCTCCACTTTCTTCAATCCCCTGATACCTTGATTACTTTCATTGGGAAAGAGGACTTTGGACCACCAGGAAACCTTTCCTTGTCAGCCCAGGTAAGGTGCTTCTGGTGTCATCTCTGGCTCAGGAGTGGCTTGACCCAAGGAATGTGAAAGTTGTAGCCCATGTCTGGGATTGGTCTGCATGCAATGACTTTTTAACCTCTGACTCCAGCAGCAGTCCTAGCCTTGTGACTCTCAACCTCACATTCAAATGTGGTTTGCTTCACAATCAACTCAAGGCGGTAGCTTTTGCACCTTTCCACACTTTTTTCCTTCCACTCAACTTTCCAACAATATGCTTGGATACAGCCAGCTCCTTCAGCAAAGAGCTTTTTGCGGCTTACCGTCCTTATAGAGCGTCTCAATGACTTTCTACTGGTTAGTTGTCGAGTCAGCGGTTTCCCCATGATGACATGGCGTGAATATGACATAACATTTTTTGTTTTAAAACATATTTTGTTTATGGATCCTATGTCATATTCTTCTTTTCAGGGAAACTGAATTTCAAGTTTTCATTTGCTGTGAACCATAATCATCAAAGTTAACAAACAAATGTTTAAAATGTATCGCTCTGTGAGTGATAAATCTACACAATGTGCGAGTTTCAGATTTTCAGTGGAACGACTGAAATAAAGTAACCTTTGAATGATATTCTAATTAACTGAGCTGCAGCTGTACATCTTTTAAAGCCTAAAAAAAACATTTGGAATGCTCATATTAAAAATATTATCCTGGCCAAAAAAACAAAAACAAAAAAAAGATGATTGAACCCACAAATCCTGAGTGGGGCCATCATAACTCATCCGTGAAAGAGTTAACCATCCTGGGACGGTAATTGATGCGGAAGGGGCTTTGGGGTCATTGTGTTAACATCATATGTTCTTTGTATGGCTGAATTGGAGGCGTGTGCTGTGCGCGCAGAGGAAGGGAGGGCAATCTTGTCCGGATGCTAATAAGACCCAATGGCTGGCGCAAGGTGGCCAGGAGCGCCGAGACGCGACCGAAGAGGGTGCACGAAGGAGAGGGAAGATCTTAAAAGAAGCGAGAAATTAGGACGCAAAAAGAGAAAGAGAGAGAAAAAAGAGTATGACTGCGCCAGAGGAGGGTTTCATGGTCAGGGAGAGCGTCGGACTTTAGGTGTGTGCTTCCTTTAAGGGAAGCTGGAAAGGAGAGGGACGCGGTAAGTGAGCGAGAAACCCTTCAAAACACCTGCGTCAAGACAGGTTCCTGCAGAGGAACCGAGATCAGAGGCGAGCAGCGCGTCTGCTGAGTGTTATTTTTAGGAGTGTCCACTTTGTGGTTTAAAATTCACTTTTGATCCAAGATTTATTAATCAAAAAAACTAACAAAAAAACGATTTAAACACCTCAGGTTTGTGCACTGGCAATTCATTTTCAAATCTCAGCACCAGCAATCCATGATCTGGAATGGACCAAGATCTGACCCTCATTCAGCTGCTGTCATACACCTGGAACTGGGCCGTCACCCTGAGCCTCTGAGCTCCAACCCTCCCCAATGAAGCAGTTCTGGTGGGCCCGCCTGGCACCGCTCGTTGCCTGTACCTGCCTTGGCTTGGTACAGGGATGCGGACCGGGTCCTGGGTACGGCATACGCTCCAGGCCCAGGAAGCTCACACCTATGCGCTACAAGCAGTTCTTCCCCAACTTCTCGGAGAACACCCTCGGGGCCAGTGGCAGGGCTGAGGGCAAGATCTCCCGCAACTCTGAGCGCTTCAATCAGCTGGTGTGCAACTACAACCCAGACATTGTCTTCAAGGATGAGGAGAACACCAGCGCAGACCGGGTCATGACCAAGGTGAGGCTGGTGTGTTGTGGTTTTAGATTTTCAATTTAATCTCAGTCAGTTTATTGTTCTAAAGCAGGAGGTCGACCAGAGCAAACAGTCAGACTGACTGATGGATGCTGACTAGTTTCCCTTGATACCAATTTTCTTGGAGATTTTATTTTAATTATTATTTTACTACAGATTAAGGTTTTGGCTAATTTTTGGCATCTCTGATGCTTATGGCCTTCATTGAAATTAATCTGACAGCAAATAGACATGCAGGGAGACGGTGCAGACAACGTTCAGCAAAGGTCTTGAGACTGGGAATTAAACCCCAGACGACAGCATTGAGGACAGATGGCCTCTGTAAATGGGGCCCCAGCAACACCATCACACCACGCACCACCCCACTGATTTTAAGATATTTCCATTCTAAGGACTAGAACACACAAGTCAAAAATGTAGCTGCTTGTTCTTTCATGAGGCGGTAGCTTTGAATTACAGGTCCACCAATAAGGCTTCTCCTGGCCGGCCAAGGTCCGACTTGTCTATTCCACTTTCAGATAGTTTCAAATGTTTTTATTCTAAGGACCATAACACAAAAAAAGAGAAAAAATGCTTCCTTTCTAAGGACTATGACAGAATGGGTGAAAAAAATGTGCTGGATGCTGCTTTAAAAATGGAGAACAAAAAAAATGAAGGAACTAGATTATCTCCATTTATGCAGTGAAGCATGTCTCTCTAACCTTTTAATCTGTTTCTCAATCTAAAAAAAAGTAAATTGGAGCAAATCTGCTAATGCTTACAAACCTAAAATGGTGGGAGTTCTTCATTTTGATGAATGAATGGTTGGGCTCACCGATCAAGGACACGTTAGTCGACTTGGACCTGTGGGCGACTGATTGGCGCATTGCTGTCAATCAGATCCGTTCAGGCTGGCATTTACAGCCCACATGCTCTTTGCCGTGCTAATATGTTACCTTGACATCACATAAAAGGGCCTCATTCTTTGTTTGCTGAAACTCCGTGCTACCGGCCGCCGCTTTTGTAGATAACGAGATCAGGATGTAATTCTGCAACCAAGCTCCCCCGGGAAGCAGTTCCTTCATAATCTTTAACCAGAGGCGTTGTCAGTAGAAACAAAATGATTTGAAGTTGCAAACTTTGTTTCCTTCAAGGCGAAATATCTATTTGTGCTTGCATGCCGTTGAATTTCTTGCATTTGTTTTCGTTTACCGGCGACTGTACCCCAAAACGTGTTTAGCTTTGCAAAGATGGGAGCCAAACACCTCCTGAAGGGGATGCAGCTACGTCCTGGATGCTGAGGGGTCTCTGTAAATGTTTGGGATGTGGGTCTGTGTTCCTTCCCCCTCTCCCGGAGTGACTTTTTTTATGTGATGAAAATCTTTAATTGTATGTGCATACCCTCTGTGTACCCGTTTAGGCTGCGTGTATGTGTGCGTATGAACACCCCTACACGTGAAAGACGCTCTTTGTGCGTCACTTTGAGAACTCCGCAGAGGTCGCCTATACTAAAATTCCCGCCTGCTGAAGTAATGGCACCGTCGGAAAAGCGACTATTGTAGTTGTGACAATGAAACGCCTCTCCTCTATGGCATTGGGAGAGAAATGTACCCAGTTTGTTTTCTGCCCCTCACTCTTTCTCACTCTTTCTGTCACATTCCCAAGCCTGTGCCCATACATTCTTCCCCCTGGCCTCCTTGTTCGCCTCAACCTCGACCCTCCTCTGCATGGCTTTCTTCTCGCCGAGGTCCTCATCTCGCTCCCATCCTACTTTCTTTTTTTTTTTTTGTGCGCCTCTTTTCATTTTGCTGCATAAATGTATTTGACAAAACACTTGCAAAGGCCAGAAAACGACTAAAATGATCATGCGCAGAGGAAATAATGAGTGTATCAGCTTAGACGCTGCTGCTGCTGCTGTCGTCGTCATCCTTTTGTTCCACTCCCCCCAACACTATTTTGCGACAATGCTGACACAGTCTGCAACATTATGGCCCATGGGGGTGTTAAGAGTCACTGTGCACACATTTGATCAAATGTCTCAGGGGTGAAAGTGTCCAACTGGAGCCTGGAACAATCTGGGAAGGCAGAGAATGGCCTTGATTATTCTGTCACCCTGTTGAAAAGGCCAAAGAATGTGCTAAACTGGCTACAGTAGGTTGCAGCCTGATTGTTTGCAAAAAGCTGAGATGGCCTTTAGCAGAGCGAGGGAGGAACTGTGTTTTATCGGCCTCTATACTTAGGTGTAGACTCGGATACAAGGCTCTGGTCATTGTAGCGGTGGCCTGGCTGTTCATAAAAGACTGCAAATGTCGGTCATTTGAAGCAGAGTTCAGCTTGGACACAGTGAGAAGCATGTTCAGAGTGGGAGGGGAGAGGTTTGTCTCTCACGGAAAACTCTCCAATGACTTGCGTCTCTAAGCAAATGGAAATATGAATGTGCAGAGGTTTACTTCCTAAGAAGCCAAACTCAATATTTCACAAAAAAAAGAAAGATGGACCAATGGATCAGACACTGACTGGAATATTCAGATTGTCCCTTTTGCCTTTTCATCGAATGCATCAAAACTAAGAATTCCCATCAATTTTTGTTCAATAAAAATCAACAGCGGGTACTTTTACTCACTTTTTAATTTAATGAAAATGAAGTGTGTGTGTGTGTGTGTGTGTGTGTGTGTGTGTGTGTGTGTGTGTGTGTGTGTGTGTGTGTGTGTGTGTGTCTACATGTGGATAATCTTTACATTTTCTTGTCTAAGACATCTCTGAGCCTGGAAAAGCCTGACTGGTGCATCTTGAATTGAAAACTACCACCTCAGTCAAAGAACCAGCAGCAAAATCATTCTTATGTTCTTATGATCCATAGAAGTAAGGTAAATCTGAATAGGTTAAAATCAGTAGTAAAATAAAAGTGGAAATTGCCAACGACCAGAACAAGTCTAATCAATGTATCTCTAATATTAATCATACAAGTGAGGGTTGGCTAGAAAAGAGTCTCTAGTCGGCATCAGTCAGTTAATCTGGACTGTTGATCAGATCTTACACAAAACCAGAAATCGACATCACCGTTTAAAAGCCTGATGATGCATCTCTGAAACAGCAATTATTTACTGAAATAAAATAAAAAGATCTGATTTCTTTTCTCTTTTTGTTGAACAAGTTGGGCATTTAAGGATTAGATGTCAAATGCGTTAGTTCTCTCTGCAACAGCCTCACATCGCCCTTCTTATTCGTTCTTCTTTTTCTGGCACAAATCAACTCTATTGATCACCATTCTCAACTCTCAGAGGTGTGATTTAAATATCTATTAAAAAGTATCAAACAGCATCTGACTTCGGCTAGGGAGTTGGAATTTACATTTAAAAATATTTATTTTTTTCTTTTCCTGAAAAGTATGTGGCTTTTACTAGAACTGCTAGATATCAGGAAAATAATTAACTGCAATTAAGCTACATTTCCCTCAATTTTGTCTTGTTTTCCATCAATGCGATAATTCCATCAACCTCTGTGGGCTTTAACAACCTCATCAGTTAGAACTGTATCACGTGAAAACTCACGCAACCAGTTACATATTATAGGATGCAAAGCATGAATTTACCTTGAAAAGTGACAAATATTATGTCCAAGCATTCCTTTGCCATTGTAATTTATTTTTTTATTTTATTTTTTTGCAGATGTCGATATTGGGATAATGTTTATGATTCGATATATTGTGCTGCACTACTTTTTAAGTAGTCAAAATCATATCAGCTCCTGATCCTTTTTAGTTTAAATATTACTTAAATGGTGTTTATTGAACGAGATATTTTTGAAAGAGAAAAACATACTGTCGGTCTTAAAGGACGTGATGATTTAAAGTGAGGAGTTCTGAATTTCTGCCAGTTAAACTAATGCAAAGCTGGAGTGAGGCACAGTATGTGCTGATGGGGATAGCCCTTATTGTCCTCTATGTCAGCGGTACCCAACCGTGTTCCTCAAAGCCACTTACCTCCGTGTTTCAGCCAAGTCCCTGCTCCATCACACCTTATCCTAAACATTGTTGCCCCTCAGCATGCCCGTTCTGACCCATTAGTTTAACAAAGGGAACATCTAAAATACGGAGGACAGCTGGCCCTGAGGACCAGGGATTGGGCTCCATCTGCCTGGGTATTTCTTCTAATCTTATACCTCCCATGTTTTCTTGTCTTGCAGCGATGTAAGGACTGTTTGAACAGGCTGGCCATTGCCGTGATGAACCAGTGGCCAGGGGTACACCTGCGCGTGACTGAGGCGTGGGACGAGGACGGTCACCACCCTCCAGGCTCCCTGCACTACGAAGGCCGGGCCGTGGATATAACCACGGACGACAGAGAAACGAAGAAGTACGGTATCCTGGCTCAGCTGGCTGTAGAAGCGGGCTTTGACTGGGTCCATTATGAGTCCAGGTATCACATCCACTGTTCGGTAAAAGCTGGTAAGTTTTTATTTGCGATTACATGATGAGCAAGATGAAAAAATAAAACTTATTTGCTTAGGAGATTTTAGATGGTGCATAAAAACACCTTGTAAAGGAAATTTAACACAAATGTCAGCTACTTGAAAAGTCCGTGCACTCAGTAATCAGTAATTGGTTCGGGCTCCTTAGCATGAATACCTGCAAATGTGCAGCATGGCGTGGAAGCAATCCACCTGAGGCTCTGCTGATGTGCTAGGTACCCCCTGGTTGCATTAATAACGAGCTTCAGCTCATCTGAATATCGGTTTGGAGTCGCTCATCTTTCTCTTGACGATACACCATGGATACTCTGTGGGGTTTGGGTAAGCCATGCTTATGCTTGGAGTGATGCATCTTGGCGCTCTGACTCCAGCCGCTGTCTTGTAAATCTCAGGGGTTTGCTTCACATCCCCTCAGGACTGCTGTTGTCCCCATTGCTTGTTCTATGCACTTTTTCTTTCCACTAAACTTTCCATTAACATGCTTGGACACAACACTCCGTGAACAGGCAGCTTCTTTGCAAACAGGCCTAAATCGGAGGCAGCCGGACTTTCGCTCAGTTCTTTCTGAGGACGTTAAGTCAGTTCAGGTGGCTCGGACTTGAACAGGCTAGTATCCGATTCAAGCCGGTTTGCTGTTGCGACGACGCGGATAACTGAGGATTTGCACAGGCTTCTTTAGCAGTGACCTTTTGGTTTCGTCCCTCCCTGGTGAGGATGTCGCTGACTGTGTTGGACAGCTGTCAAGTCAGCAGTCTTCCATATGATGGTGTAGGTCGAAGCATAACATTTCTGCAGTGACCTTTTTTTTCCCCTTATTGGTCTGCTTTCTGAGAAACAGAACTTGGGGAGGTTTTTACCAGCTTTAAGGCATGCTAATTGAAATTTACAGAAATAAATGCTTGAAACATGTCATTTGTGTGGAATGATTTTACGTAATGAGCATCACTTTTTGAACTGAAAACTGAAGCAAACATTTCATTGTTCTAGTCTGTTAAGATGCCCCCTCTATGTGAGGGTTAAGATAAATCAGCTTTTAGATGTTAAACCTTTTTTTTTCTGTCTGATCATCTCTGCAGATAAGTCTGAAGCCGTGGAGAGAGGCGGCTGTTTCCCAGGCTGGGCCCGGGTCACCGTTCCTGGAGGGAGACAGAAGACTCTGTCATCACTGGCCCCTGGCGACAGGGTCCTGGCTCTGTCTGGAACAGGCCAGGTCGTGTACAGCCAGGTCCTGCTGTTTCTGCACCGTGACCAGGAGAGACGGTCTACCTTTGTGTCTCTGGAGACGGACGGTGGCCGCCGACTGGTCCTGACTCCACATCATTTAATGTTTTTAGACCCTGACTGTAGACGCAGTGAGTATCAGGCTCGGTTTGCCAGCAGAGCCAAGGTCGGGGACTGCGTCCTCATCATCTCGGCGGGGGGTGGAGCGGAAACCTCCCGAATCGTGTCTGTTTCTCTTACTGAAAGCGTGGGAGTGTTTGCGCCTCTGACTGAAGCTGGAACTCTGTTTGTGGACGGGGTGCTGGTGTCCAGCTACGCGCTGCTGGAGGACCACAAACTTGCACACTGGGCATTTGGACCTTTGCGACTTCTCCACTCCCTGGGCCAGTTATTTGGGGGTGAAACGGCAAAGGAAGAGCAAAAAGCTTCCACTAAGACTGTAACACACGTTGGCACTTTGGCACCAATGGACCAAGCAGGTATACGCAGACGAGACAATCTCAGTGAGCCTCTCGCAGTGAAAGATGGAGAGCATTGCTTCTTGAAGATGTCCGATGTACACTGGTATGCTAGATTACTCCACAGATTTGCGTGCGTCTTTTTAGACTCTGACATTTTCCATCCTTAAAAGTTAGAACCTGCAGACCTATACTGCAGGCCATACCTCAAGTAAACTGGCTGTTTTTTTTCTCTTCAAATAAGAAAAAAAAGAGACACTGGCATAGCTGGCTGGCTTTATACACTACTGTTTGTATGCTAATCTACTGTAACGCTTAACATAAGCAGTATGTGAGATATGTTGAATAATACAATTATTGGTCAGAGAAGGTTAATGACAAATATGACTGTATATCAGCCAGTATCTGTACAGCCGCTGTCGTTTTACGGTGAAAGAAATGTAAAAATCTAATGGGATAGGAATGAATTCCCTGTAAAACAGAATCTTTATTTTTGTACTTCATGAATCATAATATATAGAGGTTGCATTTTATTATTGTAATAATTATTCCACAACTTGTATTGTAAGCACTGACTTGGTATCATATCACCAAACAAATAAAAATGTTATTCTATAAAGCAATATTTGGGCTTTCTTCAGCTCGTTTGGCTATCAAAGTGATTCCTCTTTTACCTGTTAAGGAGGGAAACGGTTTCTGCAAGGTTAGGAAGTTTAATGAAAAGCCCAGGCCTAGTTAATATTCCCCATGCTGTGCCGCTCCTTGACTTTATTACCTTGAGGTCCCGTAGAATATTAGAGAACAGGGTTTAGTCTAGTTTGGGTCTGAAATGCGTAAGCTTTATTGTTTTTAGGCTGCAAGAGGTTTTATTTTAGTTTCTTTTAAATCGGAATCAGCTTTATTTGCCGGATATGTGCACACATATGAGGAATTTGACTCTGTCCTTACTTATACAATACCATAATAATGCAGTAAACATGTGCGCTATTTTTGTTTCTTGGGGGAAAAAGTGCCTAAATCATGTCATTAAATGTTTTTATCTGTCACTAAATGAATGAGAAGTGAAACAATTTCCACTTGCTTTTGAATAAATGTCCATAACTCAGAAATCAGAAAGCTGAATCTGGCACAGTAGACAATGGGACTTGGTGTGATTGACCAACATGGAGGACTCAATAACTGAGGTTGCATGCATGGTTAATGTTTTTTTATACTTCTTTGCGTATCTGTACATGGTTGTAGTACTAATGAGAGAACAGAATTTCCTTTTGCCTGTAGGCTAAAGTTGTGGATGATAAATGTCGCACCTCCTGTAAGAAGTAAACCATAAACACATTTTTGTGAAACAAATGTATACACTTTGAGTAAACCTGACCGATAAAGTAAACCCCAGTATTTGCTACAGAATTGGACTCTGAAATACAACTTATCATTGAATATAACTGACATTTTGAGTTATACATGTAGTAAACTATTTAGTTTTACATGGTTGACATATAGATCACTTTTTAACTAATCTTTTTAGTTATTTAATAGTAGTACTTTTGGTCCCTTTCAATGTGAATGATGAGGGTAACGGTGCCATAGATGAAGGTTAAATTAACCAAATCAAATATTCATAAAACCAGAGTGACATCTTAAATTAGTTCATGATGCACTTTAAACCAGGAACCATCCATCCATCCGTCTTCTCTAAACCTACTTGTCCTTCCACAGTCGCAGCTTCCTATTTACAGCATTTATTGGGAAAAAGATGAGGTACACTGTGGATAGGTCTTCAGTCTGTCACAGACACACAACCATGCTCATACATTCTCATACATGCCTAAGGGCAATTTAGAGTAACCAATTAACCAAATGGTCATGTTATTGGACTGTGGGAAGGGAGACCATGCAAACTCTGTGCAGAAAGACCCCAGTGGGATACAAACCCAAGAGACCTCCTTGCTGCAAGAGCAACAATGCTACCAAGCACTCCGCTGTGTGACCCATCAGGAACTATGGAATAATTACATCTCATAGTCATAACATTTTATGTTTTTGTGTATGATGAATTCAGATTTTAATTGTCATACTCTATTCATACTCGTGTGGATGGACATGTGCGTACATACGTTCTAACAGTGGGCTATTAGCAATCCAGTGTATAATAGAGATCAGTGGAGTCAAAGACTTTATCCAAAACCATTTAATTGTTCCTAAGACACATGCTTTGCGATGTGAACAGAAACAGGAAACGAGCACCCCCTTGTGGTACGATTTCAGATTTCACATCAAGTGTTTCTCACACATCAGACAACTACTTTCATTTTGTTTTCAATGTTATTGTAAAGCAATAATATAGCAAGACAGAAATGTACGTAAAATGACTGCCTTTAACATTTGATAAATGTCCCCATTCCAATAGAGGCTACCTAGGTTTACTGAGACCAAAGCATGTGTTGTATATTCTAACTGTCCTTCTCTCCTATAAATAACATCACCAGTTTCCAGATTCCTTCTAGATCCTCCAGTCTGTCAAGAAAGATGTAACAAATCCTCTCTCAGTGCAGGATACCTGTCAGTGTTGTGATCCAGGCTTCAAAAGATGGGACAGCCTTCTTTTTTTTCCAGAGCAAATAACTATAATTTGATTAAATATGTTTTTAGAGTGTAGATTTAATTTACAAATTTTCTTAAAAGTGCCTTGTTAGACCCCCTGAATGTACATCAGACGCATGAGTTTGAACGCCCAATGACCTCAATAATAAAATATTAAGAGGATAAACCACAGATGGACAAAACTCAGCTATAAAAGAGGCTTTTGCTGGCTTCTTTAAAAGCTACTTCTTTTTTTCAACATTTTTGAGCTTTATAACTATAATTTTTTTTTTTTAAATTTATAAAATCCAAGAGAAAAATGCATTCTGCTCTCATAGTTTATGTGCTGTTGTAAACATCTGTGGAGGTATTCCAGGGGATTATCCTTGAAGCACAGGAGCCAGATGGGAACGCATTGGGCTTCTCTGCCCTGGCCAATGGGAGCAGCTCGGCCCTCTAATACCACCTCTGCTTAGATCTGTCGACCAATCAGTCGTCACATTCGGACCAGCCTCGGCTCCGTCCAAAATCTGATCTAATTGTCTTAAAGCTGAATGGGGAGTTAAGTAATCCTGTCACTGGGACCAGTAATGCCTTATTTTCAAAATGAAAACATGCTCACCTCAGTCAAAGAGAAACTCAGACATTAGCTGACCAAACGCTACCAAGAGAAACTGCTGGTGCAGATCTCCAGCAACAGTCAAAGCTGTGAATTACCATATTTGAAACAGTGCTCTGAAACAGTCACAAGTGGCACATGAGGGTTTTCAAATGTCGGGGGAATGAAGGAACAGCACATTTTTCTACCTTTCCTATTAGGCAGGGAATGGCAACGGAATCCACACAAGCGGACCTGTTTTTATTCTCCTCACACTTCTGCTTCTGCAACCAGCTCTTGCCTTTATTCATTTGTAAAAGATACAGTGTGCATTAATGAACACAATGTTAATGTCTAATTAATAAATTAGAAACATTCTGTCCAGGGGTGATGCTGAAAAACTAGTCCATGCATTTGTTACTTCAAGGCTGGACTATTGTAATTCTTTACTATCAGGAAGTCCACAAAATGCAGTTCAAAGCCTTCAGCTGATCCAAAATGCTGCAGCAAGAGTTCTGATGAAAATCAACAAGAGGGATCATATTTTTCCAATTTTAGCTTCCCTTCATTGGCTTCCTGTTAAATCAAGAATAGAATTTAAAATTCTTCTTCTAACGTATAAAGCCCTTAATAATCAAGCTCCATCATATATCAGAGCTCTGATTACTCCGTATGTTCCTAACAGAGCACTTCGCTCTCAGACTGCAGGTCTGCTGGTGGTTCCTAGAGTCTCTAAAAGTAGAATGGGAGGCAGATCCTTTAGCTATCAGGCTCCTCTCCTGTGGAACCAACTCCCAGTTTTGGTCCATGAGGCAGACACCCTGTCTACTTTTAAGACTAATCTAAAAACTTTCCTTTTTGACAAAGCTTATAACTAGAGTGGCTCATGTTACTCTGAGCTACCTCTATAGTTATGCTGCTATAGGCTTAGGCTACTGGAGGACATCAGGGTCTATTTTTCTCACTCTACTGAGTTCTCCTACTGTTCTCCAGTCTACTGTTCTCCAGATTTGCATTGCATTGCATTGAAATGACTGTTGTCATTTCAGCTTTTAAGTTTTTGCTCTCTCTCTTTTTTTTCATAGTAGGTACACCTGGTCTAACGTTCTGTTAACTGTGACATCATCCAGGGAAGACAGATCACCCACTATTACCATCTAATGTAGAACAGATTACTGGATCAATGTGTGCTTCTGTGTTTTTTTGTCTCTCTTGTTGTGTCTCTGCTCTGTCTTCTGTAACCCCCAGTCGGTCGAGGCAGATGACTGTTCATACTGAGCCCGGTTCTGCCGGAGGTTTTCCTTCCCGTTAATGGGGAGTTTTTCTTTCCGCTGTCGCTTCATGCTTGCTCAGTATGAGGGATTGCTGCAAAGCCATGTAAAATGCAGACGACTCTCCCTGTAGCTCTACGCTTCTCCAGGAGTGAATGCTGCTTGTCGGGACTTTGATGCAATCAACTGGTTTCCTTATATAGGAAATTTTTGACCAATCTGTATAATATGATTGAATTTCACTTTGTAAAGTGCCTTCATGTTTCATGAATTGGTGCTATATAAATAAAATTGAATTGAATTGAATTGAATTGAAAATGTAAATATGTGAGGTTCTTGCCAGAGCTAATTTCCTTCTGCAGTCCCTGGGCAGGCAAATCCAGCCACACAAAACAACATAGAATAGTGACAAGAAGAACAACAGAGGAATACGGAGATCTCAAAACGTTACAGGCACCATTACTTCAGGCTAAAAAATACATATCTTGATTGTCCATAAATATTAAAATGGGGGGGAAAAAAGCTCAAATATATGACATAATCTACAAAATATCCACATGGTGATGCTGTTGCATATTATCACAATCAGGTTTTACATGACCGTTGGACATTGAGCTATAGAACCAAGTGACAAATCCCTGATTCTTTTATCATTTCATTCCCTTTTTGCCTCCGCTTATTGGTGTTGTAGCAAAAGTTACTCAGGATGTTCCTGTGGGGGCTAAACCACTTATTGGGTCACAAGAGATGCGAGATCCTTCAAGTAAATCCCGGGGGCTGTCTTGTGTTATGCTCTTAGTTTGCTGTCTTTTAAGAACCTACAAAGGAAGCGTCCTTTCGTTAATGCACCAGCTTTGTCCATACATCAGTCTCCTGATTGAACGGCCTCTCAAATTTAGATGCATCGAAAAAATTTGGTTTTATTCCAGAAGCATAATCTTGTACTGATAAAAATGCAGCTCCTTATCATTCGGCTCACTGTGCATGGTGGCAAGATAAACACGAGTCTCTGCCCAATCTTGTTAATGTTCTGATTGTTTTGAAGTTTGGATGTATTACTTTTACTGCGGATGATCAGGGAAAAGGTGTTTTTTTGTCTTTTTTATTTCTGGTAGCCATTTCATGAACTATGAAGATCAACACACATTCCCCTTATTTGAATATCAGGTTCTCATGTCTTTCCCATTTTGAAGACTGAGAGAAATGCTGTTTATACCACAAGAAGTCATGGATTAAAAATGTGTTTCTTGACACTCTGATCAACATAAAAAGGTAAAAGGAAGCAGAGAGAAATGGGCACTTGTGTCATGTCATTAAGAAAAGATGATGGGAAAAGAAAGATGGGAAGTTTTCTTTACCCCTTGATCACCTTAAAAAAAAGGACAGACTATAAAACACTAGAGTGGTGTTTAGTTTATAAGGGCTATTAAGGATGCCACTAATTGTGGTGCCAATGACTTTGCTATTTTTTACACATCTTGACCGTGTGTGAAAATAACTGTGGAGTTCGCTGTAACTTTAGATCCCACTGGTTTGGTTTTTGTGCTGAAAAATTGGTATTAGAGCAATGATAAATGCAACGCTTAACCTAAAGCAGAACGGCGTACATAATTTCCTGCGCTCTTCTCTCAAAACCGACCAGAATTTGTGTGATTTTATTCATCCCTTCGGTCGCCTCCTTTTAAACCCTGAGAATTTAGATAACTCTGCAAGTATTGCAAAAAGTATTTAATACGAGGACAACTGCAGACAATGCTGCAGCAGTGAAACATTCCTGGACATAATCTATTGCGTCATCATCCACAGCAAACGCATCTAAAACATTCAATAAATAAAACGCCCACTTGTGCTGTGGCTCTTTATCGCCAGCTACTTCCAGATCCTCTTGTACGTTCTTCTCCGAGACATTTCGGGAGCCGGTGTGGATTAAACCTGTGACCCTCTCCCAGTGGGACAGGCTGTTACCCAGGCTCCATTTTCTGTAAGTTCACAGGGTCATCCCAAATGGCATTAGAGCTTTAGCGTGTGTGCCGCTGCCCCGGGCCTTCTCACAAGTGGGATCAAGAAACTAGGGCTGGGAGGAGGTCGGTGCCTTGATGAAAGGTCTCTGCGACGGTAAAAGCAAGAACTAACCTTGTTCTCTATCCGTTTACACATTCGCAGATTTTAGGGCTTGGGGGGGAAGAAAAAAAAAACGACTACAGCCTCCTGCAAAATCCAACAGCCTTGTAGGCGGATTTTTCTTGGATTTTAACATGCCATGATTCAGTGTGTCAGTGGGACAACCCCTTGGGATGTAAGAAACGGAGTATCTCTCTTGAACTTCTTCTTCTCCGGCCACTTGTTTCTGTGTAATTTTCACACGGTGATAAGGCAGTTTCCAGATAAAGAAAGGCAACAACTCAGAACTCGCGCCACCTCTATTTGTGACCCCACGCCTAAGGAACCTTGTATGCAACTCATATTTACACGTGCATGACACGGCTTGTAAATGACTACCTGCTTTAAAAAAAAAAAGTTAAATATATTCCACGCACAATCATTATGACAACATGAGGATTCTAAACTGTCAATCGGATGGATATGGATTATTTAAAGCTGTGGTATATTATTAATTGACGCGGTCTGGTTACTGGTATCAAAGTATAACAAGGTTTTTAAATAATAGATAGACTTTCAAGCCTACTAAAACTTTCCGTCACACCCTCCCTACAGTTTCAACTCCTGCTAATGAGACACCAGAGAAAGTGGCAGAGTGACTGGAGTCTTCTGCGGCTGCACGGAGAGGCACATTGCCGTCACGCCGCCGCCTGTTGCTGTGCACGGCCAGTCGGCTGGCTTATCGGCTGCGCTCGGCCATTTTCCCCCTTCACACGCAAGAAGCTTAAATTTGCCCATCTGAACGTGGACAGTGATGGCGTTGAACTTGAAGGAGGGCAACCCGTCACTTTTATTAACACTGTTCTAACAAGCAGCTGAATGCATAAGCTACCCCGACGAGGTAACCAGCTAGTATGTTTGTTGGATTCCCAGCGCTACTCTGCCGAGAAGAGAATGTCCAAAATGATACTAGTTTGAGGAATACCCGCTGGAAGACTACTGCAAAACTTCACTGTATTGCTGAAGTAATCGTTTATCTTCCGTTTTAAGAAAATGCACCAGAGTGACATCCTATTCTTAGTCCGTAGGGTTCAATATCAGCTCCAACAGCTTCAGCTCCCCTTGAAAAGCTTTCCATCGGGTTCAGGAATGTTTTTTTTTTTTATGAAAACCTTTTCACCGTTCTTCCATTTGTTAGGTCAGACACTGATGTTGGACAAGAAGAGCCTCTGCTCTTTCGTCTCAAAGGCGTCGTATCAAGCTTAGGTCTGGACTCTGTGAATGCTAGTCGAGCTCCTCCATACCAAGCGAGCTCATCCACGCCTTTTTTTGGGCAGTGCTTTGTGACCTGGTATGCCGTCATGCTGGAAGAGAAATGACCACCCCCAAAGTTAGAAACAGGAAATTGTCCAAAATGTCTTTCTGGAGCATCAGGAGTGACCTAGCTTTTCCTAGAACTGAAGGGCGGGGCCCGATTTCTGATTAACAGCCCCAGATTACACAATCCCCTCGGCAAGAAACGTTATACTTGACAATAATGTTGTTGGGCAAGTGCCGTTCTCATAGTAAGAATTCCACTCTGATTCCTTGCAGTCAGGGAAGTGCTACGTTCTTGGAAACAGCCCGAGTGGCACAGTAAGGCTGGACTGTGGCGCAGTAATCACTGTTGCTTTGGTGCAGCGGGTTTGAATCCTGGCTTCCAGTTTTTATTCATAGTTTGTATGTTTTCCCCCTGTGCACGTGTGGCTTCAACGGTTGCTCCTCCCACAGCCCAAAAACGTGTGTTAGGTAAAGCGGTTGCTCTAAATTGCCATGTAAGTGTTCAGCTGTTTGTCCTGGGTGTCTCTGTGTCGCTCTGTGATGGATCGGGGACTTGTCCAGGGTGTTTTCCACCTTTGTGCCCCGGCCTCACCCCTCAAACGCCCTGCGAGGATAATCAGAGACAACGAATGGGTCGATGGATTGTTATCAGTTGTTCTTTATTTTCTTTATTTTTGTCACACACGTATGCTCTCACCAGACAATACAATATAAAACAAGGCAACTTTCACTTTGCATATCTGAATATGTGGTTGCTGTGAGTTGTTGTTTTCTCCTCTCTCTTTTTCATTCCACTGTCTGCTCTTGACATTTTACCACAATATAGAAAGCCCTTGTATCAAAGTAACTATAAATAGATGTAGAGGAAAACACTATTACTTTAATACAAGGGTGCACAAACGTTTCAGTCTGCGACCCCCAAAGTAACAGTGCCACTGACCGCTGACCCCTTTTGGTGGGTGGAAGTTTTTTCTCTCCCATTTTTTTTTTTTTTTGGGTGGGTGAGTTTTTATTTCTATAAAAACGCTCACAATGAAGTGAACAACTTGCAAATTAATACTTTGGTATCAGTTTCACAAATAAAGAGACACTAAATCTTTTCGCACATCAGTATCAAATCATCTCACGACCCCCGGAACGCATCTTGCGACCCCCGTGGGGGGTCCCGACCCCCACTTTGGGAACCCCTGCTTTAATAAGCCATTTGTTATATTGTCTTAACAGCAAAGGGCCGATTATCTTTTTCTGTGTTAAATAAAAAGCAAGTAGATTGCAATAAATCTTTAGTAAAACCCAGATGTGGAATTATTTTCCCCTCATTTCACCTAAGTTCATCTCAATTATTAGGCAAATAAAAAAGTTTTGCTTGGAACCGGATTAAAATAATAAATTTATTTTAGAACAAGAAGTGGTCAGTTCTGCTACTAAAAGAGAATTCCAAAAAAACAACAATCAAAAAATGCACGACAGACATTTTTGTTTATCAAAAATAAATTTATTTGCATAATAAGTGAATGAAGTTCACCTACTATACTGGTCGGGTTTTAGTTGTTTTTGTCCCAGCCAGGCCACTCATCAACATGGATCTCACTGTAGCTCTGCTGTTACCATCATAACAATCTAATGGGGAAAAAATGGCTTCCCTGGATCGAAAACCTAATGACCTAATATCTATCATCCACCATGTTTCACTTGCCGCGTTCTCCAAACTAAAACCCAACGTCGCGTGCTTGAACTGTCGGCCTCCAAAAAAAACCCACAAAAACGTTTTATCTCCTCGGCATCACCTCCTTAAAACGGTTGAAACGCACTCGCGACTATGCTCGCACGAGCGCCGACTACGAGTCGTCGGTTCGAATCCGTGTTCGACGTAGTTGTTGGTAACCTCGCGCAGCAAGCTAGCGCGGCACGGGCTGGCGGAGCAGCAGCAGCAGCCGTTTGGAGAGACGCGACGCAGTTCGGCGAAGGGAAGGAAGAGACGCCAGTGACCCGACACAAGGGGACCCGGGCGAAGTTGAACCGCAAACCCAGTTAGATGGAAAGTCTGCGCTCGGCAGAAACAAAAACAAAAACAAAAAAGAACGACAAAACTTCCAAGGGAAACCTATTCTCTGGCGTGTCTGCGAGGAAACAAAGAGAAAAAGAAAAGTTCAGCGCACCACTTTTTTTCTCTCTCTCCCCCGGATACAGACAATTTATGCAAACTTGCTGCAACGTTCGACCTCTTCGAGTGAGATTCCAGAGCATAACTGAAGCTCGCTAATGTTAGCCCCCCGAGCTACGTTCGCCGTCGCTTCGCGGAGCCGGGAAACGCTGTTCAGGACTGGCCCGAGAGTCGCGTTCGGACACAAAAGTTCCCCGGCTGGTCAAAACGAGACTCTGGCCGCCGGTTAGCTGGGGGAGGAGGGGGGGGGGAGGACCACGGTGATACCCGCGCAGTTAAACGGCGAGCAACGCCTGCCCCGCTGACTGTCTTGCCTTCCGCCGACTTGCACTTCCCCCACTCTCACAGCAGCCGGGGCTAGCCGAAGCGTTAGTCCGGGCACATAAAATGAAGCGAGCATCAGCATTTTTGGAGGCTTTGTGGCTCTTTGGATCTTGCTGATGCATGAGAAGAGGACGTTCTTATCCCGAGGTAAGGCCGAGACGAGCGCAGCATGCTTTTTCTTGCAGCAAACCCGTCTAAACGCACTAACCCTGACCTTAGACCGGCGTTAGCGCCGCTATCAGTAGCATTTAGCTGCCAGATGAATCAATCTAATTGCTGGGAAGCTAGCCGCGGTACCCGACGTGCTCTCCTTTTGGCTGCTCCACACTGCCTGTGTCCGCACCGGGGAGTCACAGAAAACCCGGTTGACGTATTTTAAAACTACACGTCCCGGAACACAATGTTGTTTCGGTTCGGGCGATTTCTTGGGGGGGAGTTTGTAGCTGCGCCACAGTAGGTAAATGTTAGCTTTGTAGAATTTCTCGATACTGAGATGGATTCGTCTAATTGCTGGTCAGAACCAACCCTTTGAAGTCGGTGTTTACATTGAGAAAGTGCTTGGCTCTGCTATTATTCAGCTTTAAACTCCTTATTGCCTTCACCGTGGCTTTGCTACACCCACCAGTTTCTGATTATTGACGTTTTGAACAATGTTCGCAGTTAGTTTACAACACTAACTAGTATATATATGAAGACCCGGGCATCGTGTTGTTACTTTTGCTTCGATCAACACTGTTTTCAGCAACGCGCACGGTGTGACTTAGTAATTATGTCATCTTAACACGTGTTAGGTGTAGGGCACCAGATGTTTGACGTTTGTAAATATTTTTTTGGGGGGGTTGTTTTGGAGTGCGTTTTCGGAGTGTTTCTGGCTCCGACTGAGAACAGCGACGCGATGTTGCCACTGTCGCTAAAGAGATTGTGTCCATTAGCTCAGCTGCGTTCACACTCATTTCGATGCAGCTTGCAGAATAAAGTCGGTCATTTCGATCGCACACGCCTACAGAGTGTTATTGTTGGAGTTCTGGCTGTAGTTGCAATACAACACTGCTTTAGGACCATTTAATTATCCTGCATTGGAAGAATATATTTCCTCGTTTTTTTCCTTTTTTTGTAGACCAACTACTATATTCTGACGCTTCAGGTCACTTCCCCCCTGTTTATATTTCCTCCATGAAAATGAGGACATGTTTGTAATATATGCACGATCATTCGATGAGATGTGCCTAAATCTGTACTTAATCCCCACTGTTATTGATGTTGATTCGCACGTATTATAATTTTTTTTAAAGCTGATCCTTTTGTTGACTTCGACATCCCCCAAACTCTTAAAGATAGAATCTATCTATCTATCTATCTATCTATCTATCTATCTATCTATCTATCTATCTATCTATCTATCTATCTATCTATCTATCTATCTATCTATCTATCTATCTATCTATCACTGTTTATAGTGTGATGTACCTCCATTTACCTTTTACACAAAGAACAGGAAACATTACGAAATGCTTGTACTCAAGGCTTGTGGCACAATAATTTAGTTTTGTAATTCGTGGAAAAAAACACCTGGAATCGAGTTGGATCAGCGCTTTAAAAGTAATCATTGCATTTACATTCACACGAGTCAGTCAGATCTGAATTTATGGTTCTCTAATTCCTCATCCGTCATGCGGATAAAACCAAATCGCTCTCATTGTTTGTTTTATGGCTTTTTTTCCTCTTTTTTTGAGCGCTTCAATCCGATGGCGGAACTATTGTTTCTCGGCTACTAGGTTCTGCACGAAAAGGGCTCCGCTGCAACCGGAAGCTCTTTACAAGGAAGTTGTGTTTTCTTTGTGTATCCCGTTTTGTGGTTGTTTAATTTAACAAAACGCAGTTTAGTTGTGGGATCGGGTGCCTTTTGTCCACGGAGACTTCATCGACGTGGATTATGCATTGCTCGGTAAATAAGTTGCGTCGTCAAAGCTGTTTCTGATTGATCGCTCGTACGTAACCTTCGCGGCATTTTCGTGAGTTGGCGTTAAATCTCGGTTACGTTATTAATAAAACTATGACACGAAAGCGAAAAAATCGCGAGAGAGTCCATATGTGACTTCCCTATGAAATTATTTGTGTCGCCCATATGGGGTTTTTAAGTTGAAAGGACTTTGTGCACAGATTGGTAGATTGTTCTTATGCTATGTTGTACAGCCACCGATGGTGTTGATTTCTATGAGTATTAGTTTTTGGATTGTCATCGCTTCATTGTATGTATTTGTTTATTTATTTATTGAAATAGGTAGTTCTTTACTATCTTTAATGTGTTTTGTCTAAGTGGTCAGATTTTTGACAGTCAAATAATGGTGATAAATGTTAAATACTTTGCCAATTGCCAGTTTAAAGGACGCCTATTTAGATTGTTACAACAGTTTTTTTGTACTACCTATCCTGCGCTTTGCGCTACATTTTTGCATGATTATTAATTTTATTTTTTTACTTCTAGATCTCTGATAAGGAGGTCAAAATTTGTACCTGGAATGGACGAGCAGAAATCGAACTGCGACGAGAATGACTCTGAGCCAACAGGTAACGTTTTCATGGTTTTCTATTTTACCACAGCTCCGGTTAGGCTTTTTCCAGTGGATTTCCCACCGTCTTTCTGTTGATTACCTTTTACTTTTATTCCAAGGATTATAACAAATACAAGAGGATGGTGGATAGATGGAGGCAATGGCTTTGAATCTAGCAGGAAAATGATGGCATTCCAACAATAATGTTGCTTATTGATGCATCAAAAACGTTTCTCTAGCCTTTGTTTCACTTTTAATAACCAAAGAAACTGCATCAATGTACACACTGTTGGTTGATTCATTTATAGACCAAATATTTTAGGATGTTCTTGAAGGTGATGCACTTACTAAATAAAAAAAAAACCAGTCAGGTATTTTGTGTATTTGAGAGGCCAATTAATTGGGGCTCCTTTATTCTGTACATTTTATTTTCATTATTGTTGTGTGGAGATACAGCTCTAATTTAATGTTGACAGAAATTTTAAGGATCAAATGTCAAAATATATAAAAGTTCTGTCCGTTTCTTTTATTTCTGTTCGCCAGCTGATGATAGCGCCTCTGCACACCAGCCCACCTCTCTCCAGGAGTCGTCCAAAGTCTCCCCCGCTGCTGCCGATGAGTCTGGAATAAATGCAGCCTCTTCCAGCACACCTGTGTAAGTTTCCCGTTTGCCTCAGTGAAGCTGCCTGTTGCTTTACTGCAAGACTACGTTCATCATTTGCGTTCACGTGCTACAGCTCTATGTTTTCTTCTATTATTTATGTGTGAACAGAGAAAACGTTTGTGCCTGTGCCCTTTGTAATTGCGTGGAACGGAGCTTGCTTGGACAGCGGGAACTGCGACACTTCAGGTCGTTGTCGGGGCGGCCAACTCATAAGCCATCAGCTTTCCCACTGCCACAGCCTGGAAATGATGATCTGTCTTCCATTGGCTTTTCTGACGCTTCTTGTCTGACAGCACTCTTTGATGACTCAGGTAAAACTCAGAATATGCTACTATGTTATTGCTGCATCACGAGGAAGTCATATTTTTTTTATTGTCTTCCTTTTTTTTTCCCCTTCTAGTAGCCAGCTACATAACGCAAGTTTATTTTATTGAGATTTGTGAGGTATTTTCTCTTTATCCTTGTAACGAGCAGGGGGGTTTTGGGTTCACCACTGGTGTGCGGTGTGGTCAGACGGGGTGAAGCAGACGGAAGACGAGCAGCTGGAGAATGTGGATAAAGCTGTTATCTCAGGGACTCAAAGGGTGACTTTACTCTCCGTCCACTTGAATTAGATATAATAACGTAACAGATATATATATATATATATATATATATATATATATTTAAAAAAGCACTTTGTTCAGGAAGTTCACTACTGCTTTCTGCCATTGGTTTGTTTCAGCTTTGTGAATATTGCAAAAGACTGGGTGCAACCATACAATGCCACGTAGAGGGCTGCACACGTTTCTACCACTTCCCGTGCTCGGCGGCCAGTGGATCCTTCCAGTCCATGAAGCAGGTGGTCCTCCTCTGTCCAGAGCATATAGACAAGGCTGAGGAGTTGGGTAAGAGCACCGTGGGCCATAATCGTGATGCCCTTCTGATTTTGACCGCTTGTAGTAGAAGTATGTATGTTAGTATCAAGTATGTTGTTTGATTAGTGTGTTACTGCCTGTCATTGTTTTCAAGTGCATATAAGGTGAGAAGCCAATGATGTGTGACCCCAGTTAACACACAGCAGGTCAAGGTTGAATATTCTTAGCTTAATTTGAGGATTTGTACAATCGTTTTCCATTTTAAAACGATCAACACAAGCGGAATGACTTTTTGTCTCCAGCCAGAATGCCACCGTAGGAAATGTCTATTTACAGATCAGTTAACAGACATTGACTCTAATAACAAACAAATGGTGTTGTAATAATAAGAGCACGTTAGTTGGATGTTTGAGGGCAATATCTTCAGTAAAAAAGAAAGATGTATCATTTTTTTTGTGACTTTTTGAGTCACAACATTTCAAGGGTTAAAATGTAAATTGAGGAGCGTAAATTACTCCAGAACAGGGGTCACCGACACGGTGCCCGCGGGCAGTAGGTAGCCCCCAAGGACCACATGATGTGCCCTCAAGCCCGTTCTAAAGTTAGCATATTTGCATTTATGTTGCAAATATGTTTATTGGTGAGCGGCGACTCTTCTAGTTCAAAGGTCAGTACCGGTAGCCCTTCGTGTGAAACAGAACCTCTGAAGTAGCTCTCAGGTTCAAAGGGGTTGGTGATATCTGCTCCAGAACTTTGGCTTTTGAAACGCTGTAGGCGACTTTTGTTACCTACAAGTTTGACCTTAGTATCATTTAAATTTTATTTCAGGTGACATTTTTTTGTTTTGCCAACTGTTTCGGAAGTTTTGCTGACATTTCCAGTGACGAGGCTTATCGAAAGAAAACATTTCAATTTTTTTTCCTCAGTGTCTGAAATGTTTATGATTTTGTGAATCAGGAATCAAAAGCTAACAGACTTCTTTCCCAAAGCTGGAAGTGTTGTCTGCTGGCCTTTTTTAATTTTTTTTTTAATTTAGTTTTTGTTGACTTGCTTTACAATGAGTCCATTAGCTGCTTAAGACTATATGAACGCTTAAGCCCCTTAGGGAGTGATGTGGTTGACCAGTTCAATCAGCTTGTTTAAAAAAACAAAAACACCTTGTGTTGTGTGTAACTGTGTGTATTCTGAGCTGGTGTCTGCCTCACTAAAACATTCATTATGGTAACGTACGACGCCAATAACGTTTATTGATCCTTAACTTCCGTCCTCACCCATACCTAAACCCAAATTCATGATTTTCTGAGGTTTTAACCCTCAAATGCCTGTATTATCAATTCAACTTTTATGTATTCAATTTTCATAAATACACCTACGGTTGTCTTTGTGTGGTGGGTTATAGTATTCAACCCACCACAAAAAGGATTTAAACAAAACTATGCTTCTAATGCCATCATCCTTTTTCGTTTGCAGCTGGTGAGGAGGCTTGGTGTGCTGTGTGCGATTCAGCCGGGGAGCTGACAGAGCTCCTCTTCTGCACGGGCTGTGGCCTACATTATCATGCATCCTGCCTGGAAATCGGTGCCACGCCCATCCAGCGGGCAGGATGGCAGTGCCCAGAGTGTAAAGTGTGCCAGACGTGCAGGTAAGTCCAGCCTCTACACGAGCTGCACCCACCCCGTCGCTCTAACATTTGGAATGGCATTTGTGTTGTTTTAAACATAAATTATTGCTGAGTAAACAACAGTTCACTTATTTTGCTTTTAGACAACCAGGAGAAGACTCTAAAATGTTGGTGTGCGATGCTTGTGATAAGGGATACCATACCTTCTGTCTCCAACCAGCCATGGATTCTCTTCCCTCTGACCCTTGGAAATGCAGAGTGGGTCACGTTTTGTTTCTCATCTCGTATTAACAGGAAATACTTTAGTAAACCGAATGCTGTCTTTTGCTCTTTATGAAAGACCATTTTGTTGAACAATACGTCTGATATTTTGTGGTGTTTTGTAGTGTCCGTCCTTCAGCTGTAAATAAAAAAAAAACATTAAATGCTTCTGCAAATATTGCCCTAAGCTTGCAGCGATACACATAAACTAGACTAATATCATCAAAGTCTAAGTTATTTAAAAACCTGTTTCTAATGACAAATACCTGCTATAAAACGGAGTAGGCTTGCTAGAGATGAACATGTCCTCCACTTTGAAGAACTGATCATTATCGTCATCGTAAAATTGTTTCCACAGAGATGCCGCGTGTGTATGGAGTGTGGTGTCCGTGGGTTGATGCTGCCGGGTTCGGCCCAGTGGTTCGAAAACTACAACATGTGCGAAGGGTGCCAGCAGCACCGCAGCTCGGTGTGTTGTGTTTGCAGCAAAGCTGCCAACCCGTCCGTTGGGCTTCAGTGTTGCGGCATATGCCACAGGTTAGTCTAACGCGCCGACCGGGCTTTTCCTGACCCGTACCGGTTCCCCCTTTCCTTTGAGGTCTGGCATGTTCATTCAGATTTATCACTACAGAATTTGACACATAAAATTTAGACTGTGCTGCTTGTTTTTTTTTTCTTAATTTTTATTGATTTGTATTTGTAAACCTAAAAGTAAATGGCGGCTTTACAAGAGTAGGCCCAATTTTTTTTCATCGAAGCGCACGTGTGTCAAAGAACATGGTTGCTGCCTTTCTATAGACCGAAAATGACAAAAGTTTGTAGTTTTGAAGCATTTAACGAATAGCACGGAAAACAGATTTCTGTATGTTGGCAGCAGATCAAGTGAAAATGAGCGGATTTCGGTCTCTGGTCCATCGGCCGGTGCATCTTTGATGTTTCTCCAAGTTAATGTTCCTGTAATGCAATTTTTTTTTTTTTTTTTCCTTGATTCACTTAGGTGGATGCACAGCGAGTGCGCTTCACTGGGGGAGCTTTCAGAAGCCAAGGACGTCTGCCTTCTTTGTAACGAGGATCAGCAGCAACCTGTTGGCCAAACATGCGTGGAAGACATGCAGTCGAGAGAAGAGATGACAATCCAAGCAGAAGCTGACGCCGTCACAGAAAAGCCGGCAGAGGAATCGGACGGGACTCCTGGACCGAAAGGCGCTCCTGGGATGGATACGGTGAAAGGTGGACCTCAGAAAGACACCCCCATGGATTTAGGTATATCAGAATTTCACAGAACATCAAGCTAAGCTTAGGGAATAAAAGTTCTGACTCTTTAATAAGCTTGTATTTGTTTGGTTTAGTGGCGGAGACGGCAAACGTTAAGGGGAAGGAAATTAAGGCCGAGCCGCAGGTAGCAGCTGAAGGATCCGCTGGTGACGAGTTATCGGCTCCAACCGTGTCTACAGGTGAATTACAAACTGTGAAACACTGAAATCAGAATAATTTATAAGTATTTATATCAGGTATTCAATTTTAAAATGAATTACACCCAGAGTGATATGTTTTCCGTTCCTCCTCCTCGCCTCGGCGCCACGGGCTCGACTGATTCCAGTCAAAACCCATCGGTGCAAACGCTCTGAGATTATCTGTGACTTTTACCGTTTGTTGGGTTATCTTTATTGTTCTGTACAGTGTCCTTGAACGTTCTGAAAGGTGCCTTTTAAAAAAAAAATAAAAGGAAGTATTATAAAAAAAGAAACATTTCAAATATATCACTTTGTAATAAACCCTACATGGTTTTCCCTTTTCAAACTAAAAACATCCGTACAAAACAATTTAGTCCAGTATTTCGACGTGTTGAGGTGCAACAATAGATGCTAGATGGACATTACTAATAACGGCATGTTTTCAAATCTTAACTCTAGCGTCTGCCACGACGCAGCAAGGAGCCGCTGGTCTTCCTGCAGGTGAAAAGAGATCAGAAGAGGCTGTCGGTAACACGAACCCCTCAACGCAGCCCGCAGCGGCATCGCACCGCGCCCCCGAAAGCATGGAGCTGGGGAGCGAAGACGTGAAGCAAGAGCCCGGCCTCTCTGAAAAAGAGCCTTCGGAGGAGCCGTTAAAGAGCGTCTGTGTCGCGGAGCCATTCGGACAGGATGCTGACAAACCACCGTCCTCCTCTGTCTGCGGGGGCAACCCCGAGCCGTCGTCTGTGGACGAGAAACCCGAGAGAGGCCGATACCAGGACCCTCCGTCTCCCTCCACCCTCTCTCTGTCAACAGACACGCAAGAGACGCTGTCGGCCATGGACGCGGAGACGAGGCTACTTCCTCAGTCCGAGGAGGAAGACGAAGACGAGGACGACGAGCAGCTGAAGGGACACGGTTTGGACATAAAGCGGCAGCTGCAAACGGTCAAGCCAGAGCTGCTGCTGGATGAGATGTCCAGCAGCAGCGGCTTCCTGGGCTCCCCCGGGGAACCCGACCCTCAGCTGTCCATGGAGCTCGGACTCGTTCCTGCTGGCCGCTCCCACGGCGATAACCTGACGGAGACCGACGACTCGCTTCCTTTCGAGGCTCTCAGGAGCGACAGGGACAAGGTGAAACGTAGAGGGTCCCCAGGCCGGTCACGGGTCAAACAGGTGAGCTCGCCGTGACGTTGATTTTAATACCTTGTGGGGTTAAAGTGCCTTAATGACAACATACCTTTTATATTGTTTATTTATTTCCTTTATTGTACCTTGTAGGGGCGGAGCAGCAGCTTTCCTGGAAAGCGCCGGCCTCGAGGCGGTGGCGGAGGAAGAGGGCGTGGTGGAAGGTCACGCCTCAAAGCCATGGCTTCCTGCATCGATGCCTTTTTGGTGAGCTTTACAATGCCCTGCCTGCAGAGTTCCTGACCGGTACTGAAATGTCCCAAGCTTCCTTTTGCCGTTTATCTACGAATCTATTAAAATGCGTCTGTGTTCCCAGACTTCATTCGCTAGAAGCTAAAAATACAGATTTCTAAAAACAAGCTCCTCAGACAACCAAAGCGGTTGTCTGAGGAGCTTGTTTGAGTCAGAGAAAGGGAAGAAAAAAAGCCGCTGCAGTTTGATGTGAAGCTCGTGTTTAGTTAACGCCGCATCAGTTTGCCATGGTTTACCCATGTGCTGCCTTATGAGATGCCTGTTTATAATTAGTGAACAAACATCTCATACCAAGCGTGCATAACCATAGCAGTCAGTTTATTTCTCGTTATAGGTACTTTTCTTTGGTATTGTTTTGATAAATTATGGAATTTAAATATGATTTAAAAAAAAAGCTTAAATTGCTAGTATAAAGTAAATTAACTTTGGATAACCTTTTAAGATTTTATCTAGCACCGCATTTCCATAGATTACGATTCTGATCACTGAGCGGGGATTCACCAATCAGGTAGTTTTCTCTATCTGAGAAAACTACCTGAGCCCAAAGATTAACCGAGGAAATGACAGAAGATATATATTTGAAATATTTGCATTCACACATATCTGCATTCTGAAACACTGGAGCCGCTGTGCCACCAATGGAGGCAACAAAGTCTGCATTAGCAGCATCAGGTGTCAAAGGAAAAGCATTCAGAGATAAAAGATAAAAGCAGTCAGGGCTTATGCTAACCTTGACCCACGCTTTGCGATTTCTCTCTGTAACGTACGTCTAAAAGCTTGGATTTTAACGTTAACGCAGTCGGGACACAATGAGACACGTGTGTAAAAACCAGATGCATGTCCTTGGGGCTTATTACAGCTCTTTGTGTTTCTCTGTCCATTTATAATATTCTTTGTTCCAGTCCACATGGAGAGCTTTGGAGCTTGTTAAAATCTCCACTTGTTAAAATTGTGTTTTCCTCGCAAGAACAAAAAGCAGGCCGAGAACAACTGCGGCAGCGATTATTCATTGAGCTAAATGTCTGCGTTAATGTGGACGAGACCTCGGTCTGGGAGGGAATGGAAAATGCGCAGGAGCTCTAATTATACACAATTTTTGTTTAGTTTATAAACTGTTTTAGAATTAAGTGTAAAAAGGCTTCATCGTTGCAAAATGTCTTAATATCTGTTCCTTTCTAGCAACCATTTGTATGTTAGCATTTAAAAAAAAAAGGATAGAAATGACAATTTCTGTCTGTAAAAGTGGAATTTTAACACGGTGATATGTGAAGCGACCCTGTGAACAGTTCATACTTGTGTCGTTATAATATAGAAAATCGTTTTAACGCTCGTTGGAGTTTCCCATGTAGTTAAAGATGTGGCCCACCTGGCCTCTCCCGCCTTTGCAGCTAAGCATGACCTCAGACACCGGCCTGAGCAAGGAGGAAGAGGAGGAGGAGGACGACACCATGCAGAACACGGTGGTTCTCTTCTCCAACACCGACAAGTTCGTCCTGCTCCAGGTGCGCCATTTCCTTTCCGCTTTCTGCCGCTTGTCACCACAAGAGCCTTCCCGCAGCGCGGCCGTGTGTTTGACTCCCCGTACCCTTCGGCTCTTCCAGGACATGTGTGTCGTGTGCGGCAGTTTTGGGAAGGGCGTGGAGGGACAGCTGCTCGCCTGCGCCCAGTGTGCCCAGTGTTACCACCCGTTCTGCGTCAACAGCAAAGTAGGAGCCGCTCCGGCGCGCAGCCATGACACTCACTGTGTTACAGCGGGAGCTTTGATCGCGTGTCCTCCCCAGATCACCAAGACGAAGCTGCGCAAGGGCTGGCGGTGTTTGGAGTGCATCGTGTGCGAGGTGTGCGGGAAGGCCTCGGACCCGTCGCGCCTGCTGCTTTGTGACGACTGCGACGTCAGCTATCACACCTACTGCTTGGACCCTCCGCTGCACACAGTACCAAAGGGAGGCTGGAAGTGCAAATGGTAAAAAAAAAAAAAAAAAAAAGAGTGTCTTGGTGTGCAGTAGTCTTCAGTTTGGTTATTTTGAACTAGGTCAAATGGAAATGAGTACATGCACATTTGCATATTATGTAAAACACTGAAACACAGTATCTCGGCTCTGCATTAGCAATTTAAAGTCTCCTCGCTCTGCCTTTCTTTTGCTCCCGTGGCGTTGGGGGGGGGGGGGGGGATCCAGCTCATCTCATCTCTATATCGTAGCATTTGTTTAATAGCCGTGCCCTCTGGCTGGGACGAGTGTAAGAACGGCTAACTTCCTCTGCGCAGGTGTGTGTGCTGCGTCCAGTGTGGCTCCAGCTCGCCGGGCTTCCACTGCGAGTGGCAGAACAACTACACGCACTGCGGGCCCTGCGCCAGCCTCGTCACCTGTCCGGTGTGCAGGGAGAACTTCATGGAAGAGGAGCTGCTGCTGCAGTGTCAATACTGCGACCGGTGCGTGCCGGGCTTCACACAACCGCAGACGCAAAGACAAACTCGGGGTGGTGGTGGGGGGGGGGGGTTTGCAGCTAATGACGACAAGCGGGGAATAGATTATTTATGGAGTTTCCTCGTCATAAATTATTCCATAACATCTTTGATTTGTTGGCATTTGTTAAGAAGTGTGTGTGTGTTCGTGCGTGCCTGTGCAGATGGGTCCATGCCGTTTGTGAGAGCCTGTACACGGAGGACGAGGTGGAGCAAGCTTCTGACGAGGGCTTCGCGTGCACGTCCTGCACACCATATGTTCCCAAACCTGTGGGTGAGTCTCCCGGCGACAAAAGCCGGCGAACCGAAAGCAAAAAAAAGTTTGTGGCCTCGAGATTTCTGTCCAACGCGCCGACGTCATGACTTACTGCCGCTTTTCCCTTCCCTCCCGTTGCTGCCGCTCCCTGCAGTAGAGTCGTCTATCATGGCGTCGATAAAGATCAAAGAGCCAGGTTAGTGGATCGCGTCTGATTATGTCCAGGTGCATCTCGCTTATTTGGAAAATCACTAATTTGGCTTGTTTTGGGAATTCAGTTTTAAAAAAAAAAAAAGGTGACGCTCTTACAGTGTTGAGATTCGTTACGCACAGAGTGAAATATATTTCAGGTGTTTATATCTGTTAGATAATTAATTAAGGTTACGGCTCAAAGCCGATGAAACCCAAATTCACAAAAGAGCCATGAAAGTTGCATTTTTCTGATCCGGAGGTGACATGATATGTCACAAGGCGGGAACCTCGGTAAAATACCGTTCCTGAAGAAGTCCAAGAATGTTAATGAAAGTTAAGCGGAGGGGAAGAAGTGTGGTAGGAAACGGTGTACAGGCAACGATAACTGCAGTGTTTAAAGGCGTCGGAAAGTAATATTCTTTCAAGAGTTTGGGAGGAGGTCTCGATTCAGCGCTTTAAGAGCTGTAGACATACTAATGTCCAGCAGCACTTGGTGCCGTACAAAACTGCCGGAAATGACCAACACCGGCTTTATTGACCACGATATCACCAGAGCCAACGATACAGACAAAGCCTTTAGTGTTCTTCTCAAGAGGTTGACATTTCTGTATTAAGAATCTCTTAATTGGGCTTATTTAATATTCAATCATTTCTGGGAAACATAACTTTTGGTTTGCATTAGCGGCCAACAATATTCATCAAAAATGGATCACTCTGTCTGTAATGAATACTGTAGTTTAGTCACTTCAGTTATTATTTCAATGTTGTTCCTGTTTGTTGAAATGCACCTGCACTAGCACAGTCCAGTTTTCAGTTTTCTGTCTTTTGTTTTCATTCTAAGCCACTCGAATGTAAAAAAAAAAAAAAGAAAAACAATGTTATTTCCAGAACCCCAGTTCTACCGTCTGGAGGGGGTGTGGCTGACGGAGTCGGGCATGTCCCTGCTTCGCAGCATCTCCATGTCTCCTTTGCACAAGAGACGGCAGCGGCGCTCTCGTCTCGGCACTCTGTGCTGCGACGGCGGTCCCGACGGCATGGACATGAGGGAGGTCGAAGGAGACGGTGAGGATGGGAAAGGTTAGCCTAGTTTCGCCGCGTGTGACGGTCGCTGAGCGTTTCTCAGCGCCGGGTTGGTTCCTTAAATGTTACTTTGAAATATCAGGTTGCGGGGAACCGATGGATTGTGAATCCAAAATGGAGCCGCCAGGGAGTCCTGACAGAGAAGGTGGCGAGAGGGACACGGGCGCTGAAGGCCTGGGCGACTGTGAGGGTCTTAAAGGCGGAGCGGACGAGACGGAGGACAGTAAAAAGAGGAAGAGAAAGCCCTACAGACCCGGTGAGCCTGCTAGGATGTCACGCCTTTTAACACCTACATCACTGGTGATTTGTCAACTTACAGCAAAAGAAATGTTTGTATTTTGTTCGGATTTTATTCAATAGACCAACATGAAGTACTGGATGATTGTGAAGTGGATGGAAAGTTTAAGGTGGTAGTCAAATCTTTTATACAGAAATCAGAAAAGTTTGCCCTGGATTTTCTAGACTTTCTAGAACCGCCTTTCATCGCCGTTTAAAGCTGCAGGTGTTGTGGGGCATCTCTCCACCAGGTTTACACGCCTAGAGGCCGAAAACATTCGCCGGTTCTTTGTGGCAAACTTGGGAGCTTTAGTAGAAGGCAACTGTACTTCTCTTGTTTCTGGCAGATGTTTCTCCTCTCAACCCAAACTCCATCCAATCGCTTTGGATGGAGAGCATCTGTGAACATGAATGTTTGAGTGATTCACTGTTGGATTTAGGTCTGGAGTTTGACTGAAGCTTTCTAACCTAATACTCTGGTTTAATTTAAACTAGCACGATGCTCCCACCACCAAATTTCTGGCTGGATTCAGTATCCAGGGTGATGTGCAGCGATGGTGTTCTGCCACATTGGTCCCGTCTGACCAGAGCTCCTTCTTCCATTTGTTTGTGTCTCCTATGTTTTTTTTGGGGGGGAAATGAGAATCCGACATTTTATGGCGTTCTTTCAGAATTTGGTTTCTTCTGACCAGATTTTGGGGAGGTCACGATTAATGGCCTCCCACCTGAGCCGTGGATCCCTGCAGCTCCACCACAGCCACCGCCGCCCTCTTACCTGTCTCTCTGGTTACTACGCGCGTTTCCCAGCTCGTCAGTTTAGACGATCTGTCACGTGATCAATATAATAAAATCTGAATGAGGTGTGAAAAAAAGTTTAAAATATACATTTGTCTGCAACGAACTTTGCAACTTAACTACCAGCTTTCACTTTTAATTACATTTTTGTTTCTTTTTTTTTTTAGGGATTGGGGGCTTCATGGTGCGACAAAGGAAGTGTCACACCCGTTTAAAGAAAGAGTTCTTCGCCCAGCTGGCTGGAGAGACCACCTTAGACGGACAGCCGATCGAGCGAACTATCGAAGAAGGTTGGAGCCGACTGATTGCCAAAAGCTTTTTTTCCCCCTTTTTTACACCTAATTGAATGTTGTACTGTTTGGTAGGTTTTTCCGATAAGGACGTGTTAATGCCGTGTTTTGTTAACAAAAATGTTTTACCGGTATATAGCCACGTAATATGCTTATAAAAAAGACCAAAAACCGTTTGATCATGATAAAACAAGGCTATATACACCAAGCCTCCATCTTGATAGGAGAGTTTTGATAAAATAATCCCCCCTCTGGCGTGATTAACAAATGTATACAGACGTGGCGCCATCTAGCAACAGTATCGCAGAACTATCATCACGCCGGTTTGCTTAATTGATAACGGGGTATTAAATAACGCCGAACCGAGCCTGACACTCTGCCACAATTCGCAATAAAGCGTCACCTCGGCGTGATCGAAGACCAACTGTTAATAATTAAATGAACCATTTAATCGCATTCCCAGCGACATTCCAGTCTGTTCCCTCTTGGAGTCATAATTTTGTTTGCGCTTTTTCTCACTGAATCTGGGACCTTTCTCCATTGTTTCGCTGGGAGATGCTAATAGTCGTTAGCCGCTTCCTTGTTTTAACCCTTGCTGCGCATGCACAGCACCTACTTGCGTTAAAATAAACGCAAACGGCTTTATTTACTAACAAATTGAGCAAAAAGCATAAAACGCCAAAATAACGACTAATACGCCAGCAGGACGTGATGATTTTTATGAAAACTTTGTATGCAACCAGAGTGAGCTACTCGCGTATAAATAAAAAAGAAAGTCAAATAACGTGGCTATGCACCTCTTAATAAGAGTACAAATAAATGAAAGGGGGTAATAAGTATTTTAGATTCACAATACTCTGTGTCAGGGGAGGAAGTAAGCTGTCCCAGCTCTACTGAAACTTTGTTACTATTTAAATAACCGTGAAGATTTAAAAAAGTAAACATAAAAAAAAACTTTATGATCACTTAAATATGACTGAGAGTATTCAGTTGTTTGTTTGTTTACTTAAATAACTTTGGCACCATGAAGATGTACAAAGCTGCCATTTATATTGGTTGATATGTAAACTACAAGTTTTGTTTATTAGATGCCCCATCATCCTTTTTTTAATCTCTAGTGTAGAATGACTCCTAGCATTTTGTGTAAATATTGCTAACGTGAACGCTGTGGCTTTCCACGTGCAGGACCTCACCCGGACACAGACAACATAATGGATCCTAAACCGGCAGAAGGTGAAGAACAGGCCAAGAAACGGCGGGGCAGGAAAAAGAGCAAACTGGAGGACATGTTTCCAGCCTATCTCCAGGTTCATACACCCTCTGTTGACTCTTGTGCTTAAAAACTTCTGTCACCTAAATTATTCAACGATGTAACGCTCGTATATTAAATCCGCTGAATTGCAGGAGGCCTTCTTTGGGAAGACACTAATAGACTTGAGTAAGAAAGCTGTGATGGTAGCTCCAGGCCAGAGGCCAGGCACATGCCCTGTCCAACCTATGTCGCTAAAACCAGCAGGAGTCAAAATGGCCACCCCAGACGGTAGGGACGCCTAACCAGAGCAGCGATGCGGTCCTCAATGGATTAGTGGGTCTGTCAAAGGTTCGTTAGACGGATGTTTGTGCTTCTCTCAGCAGCTGAAGCCGTGGATCCGGTGGTGGATGGAAATTTTCCTCTCAAGCGAGAGGGGGGTGAAGCACCCCAGGCTCAGGGAGACAGCACAGGTAAGACTATTTACGGATGTTGATGCAACACGTCTTACTATCGGGTCGAAGCTATTCAACATTGGCTTAACAATGTGTGACGATTTTAGGAATTCCCGCTCCCGTCTCATCCGTGAAGGAGCAGTCGCCCCGTGACGCCGAGGCAGAAAAAAGTGAAGGTAATTTACTCTGCCTGCTTGTTAGCGAGGGTTTCCTCTGTCTGGTCCAAAGCAGGGCTCTGCTGGGAGCTCCTCCCGCGGAGGAGGGAGTCTTCCGGCGTTATAGCGAGTCATTAGAAACCCCGTGGAAAGGTGTGACTGTTGACCAATTTTAAAGGGGTTTCCCTGATGCCAGTTTCCATCTTTGGAGGCAGCCAGAGAGAAGAGTCGGTCACTGCTCTAATCGCTGGCGTTCGATTCAGTGTTCAAAGTCTGAAACTGTATTCATATGAACTTAAAGCCAGAGGAAGTTTGTAGCACTCGGAGCTGTCAAAGAGTAGGGGCCGACTCGGCTCAGTGTGTGAGCGTTTTGACTGGGATGTTCGCAGCAACGGTATTTTATCTGGCCTGCCTTTGGTCGCGTAATCACTTTGCTGGGGGTTGCGAACGGTCTTCGTTACCGACGGCGTACAAAAACAACGCAGGTACGACGCACCTCCTGAACTCCTTCGCTCACACAAACCGAAGCAGACTGAAAGGGAAAGAGGATCCAGAGGAGTCGAGGCAGCCGTCCACCTGCTATGACGCTGTCAAACCTCTGGTCACTCCAAAACAAGAACGCTGAACTCTATACTTCTTTCAAAATTCAATCTGGATTTTAAACAAACCGGCGTTTCCTGTTCTACCAAAAGCTGGTTTTCCGAGGTGGTGTGTTTTTTTTTATTTTTTTTTATCTCACGCTCTCTTTTCCGCGTATACAAGCGGCCTTTCCTGCAACAATGAAGCGATGTCAGTTTTTAAATGCGCAGCCGACACGACCCTGGTAGCTCACGCGATGACTCTGCCCCTCACTGCAAAAAGGGAACCCAAAGTAGGTAAAATCCTCTTGAAATGAGTGTATTTTTCATTGGTTTGAGCTGGTAAATCAGACTATTTGCCAATGGAATAAGATTTTTGCACTTAAAATGAGAACTATTTATCTCCATCATCTTATTTTAAGTGCAGGATGTCTAATTATTTTATTTTAGGGGTAGAAATTCTCATTCCATTGTCAAATAGTCTTATTTAGCTGCTCAAATCAAGGAAAAATATCCTAATTTTAAGAAAATGTTACTTAATTTCAGTTCCCTTTTTGCAGTGCTCCGATGCTCTGCCGCGGGACCAACAGGCAGTCGGCATCTTAGTCAAAGTTTTATTGAGACAATTTCTTGGAACCGAATCTCACAAAGACTTAAGGAGTTGCGCTGCAGGGGCAGAGATAAAGATGCCAGGTCATCCAGTGGGGGGCAATAAGTGTTTATTGTATTTTAAGTGCAGGGATGCTGTTGTTGGAGCCCTGTCAAAGATAAATAAATGTATCACCGTCTGGGACAGACTATGAAGTTTCCTATTCTGCTCTAACAAAGCCTGAGAGACCGTTGGCCACACACCAGCAGGAGCGCCTTGTTTCTCAACTTAGTGATCCACGGGGGGGGGGGGTCTTATTTGTGACTCGCAAACTAAATGATTTAAAACCCTAACCTGGTGTTTTGATTGAAGGGTTTTCTCCCTGGTTTGCCACAGACTGCTTTAAACAGACGGTGTTAGACTGGATGGAGCTTCATGAAGAGAAACGTACGCATTTTAATATTATGATTCAGCCACTACAAACTGTTCCTGATAAATGAATGACTACAAACTCTCTCAGTGTCTTTTTCTGGGGTAAATTTTCACAGATATGTAGTTTATAAACCGGTGCATCCAGTAGGAGGGGCCCATGAAACCACCCCCGGTTCCTGTAGGAGGTTCCATTAGTGGAAACGACGTGCTTTATAGAGTCGCTTATATATTTGCATGTAACCAAAAAAAAAGGTTGGGTACCGAAAACCTCTTAAAATCTTGTTTTGTTTTTTTTGTTTTTTTTTCTGTGCCGTTTTCCTTGTATGACAGGTCTTCCACAGGGAGTGGAGAGTCAGGACTCTGAGCAGTTCTTCAGGAAGGTTCTGGGAGTGTCAGATGGGTCCTCTTTAGGGGGGATGAAGCCCATCTTGGAGGGCAATAAGGGAGAACTAAATCGCGGTGCTGTACCACAGAGAGCTCTCCCCTCAGGTGCGTCAACTAGACCCCAGAGATTATTCTAGAAAATGTCCAGGCTTCCTACACGGCATTGGAAAGTGTAGAATTTGCTTTTATCATTTTTTTTTTTTGTTCAAGTAAGGATGTATCAACATTTATTTAAAAAAACAGAAAATTAAGTTAGGTGTAAAAGAAAAAAAAGACTGAAAATAACATGAAGTTTTGGAGGACCCAATTGTTAATATAAAGGGTAAGAGATTAAATAAACACTAGCTTGACATCAGCAAATCACTCAACAACTCAGATATTTGAAACTAAAGTTGTCAAAAAAAAGGGTGGGAAGATTCGGTCCAGATTTGACCGACATTTCATTCGTCCTGAAAGTAGAGATGACTTGATTTTCATAAGGAAATAATCAAACTGCTCGACCAGAGCCCAAACTCAGTGTGTGGATTCATTATTTACAGAACAAGGGAATAATAAAACCCATCAGAAAACGTGTCGGGAACCATCTCTGTTGTGCTGATGTCTTCGGTAAACCACCGGCATCAGTAAACGGGCCGTTTCATTTCTGTTGTCAAACTGGCGACTGAGTTAACGGCGGGGACGTTCTTGTTGGTGTTTTTGTCAACATTGAGCGAGACTTTCAGCAGATTGACACACACGCCCAAAACTGAACTGTGAAGCCAGCTGTGTGGCGGTGCGCAGGAAGACTCGGCTGCGCCCCTCCTGCTTGACGAAACTTTAAAAAATAATGACCGAACCGTAACGACCCTGTTTCAACGCGCTGTTGTCAAATCGCTTTTGCCCTTTTCCTTTGTGCCCTCCGTCCCCTTCACAGAGAGATTCAGCTTCTTCCCTCTGGAGGATGATTCTTGGTCTCCAACTAAGTCTAGATCTAGAAGGTTTTTGTTCTGCGAAGGCTTTGTGTCTCTGATATTAATCCGGTTTTAAAGTCTTGCTCTCCCTGAACCCCTGAAAACTGTTCCTGTCACGTTCCTCCAATGTAATACGTTTAAAGTACAGACGAGGCTGGCTGTGGATTCAAGCACGGTTTCTCTTGCAGGACCCCTGCCCTCTGCTGGAATGATGGAGGCTTTTCCTGGCCTCTCTCAGTCTCCCTTCTTTGAGATGCGGTAGGACCAACACTGAATTGCTTAGTGCCTATTAGTTTACTGAAATCTTTATCATGCATTAAAAAACCAACAACTATTAGCTGCTTATTTACATATTCTACTTATTAGCTACCTCTCCAGTTTTACACAGTAGAGCTCTTAAAGTTACAAAGGTTCCATGTCTCTTCGTGACGTGCAGAGAGAGAGGACTGTTCAGCCCAGACGGGGGTGAGGAGAGCCCCTGGGCCACACCGTCGACCCCTGTGACGCCCTCCTCCCCGCCCACTCCCACAGAGGCAGAAGGAGACGGGCTGTCCTACAACCAGCGCAGTCTCCAGCGCTGGGAAAAAGACGAGGAGCTGGGAGAGCTCTCCACCATTTCCCCGGTTCTTTATGCCAACACCAACTTCCCTTCGCTTAAACAGGACTACCCAGGTACGTAAGGCAGGGGGTACTTTTCAAGTCCCGTGTCAAAATGAGGCTTTTTGTTGCTTTCATGGAGCAGCTTCTAAATGCCCCCCCCCCTCTTTTTCAGACTGGGCAAGTCGCTGTAAGCAGATAATGAAGATCTGGAGGAAGGTGTCTGCTGCCGACAAGGTTCCATACTTGGTAAGTCCAGAGTGGCGTAAAAACACCACATTGTGGTTGGGTTGCACTCAGCTATCGACCATTTAATAGGTAAACACAAAGCTCAATAGCCGTGGCGCTAATGAGAAGAACAGACGACTGCTTTAATCAGAAATGACTAAAACTGCAGAATACTTTGAGAGCGTCCAGCATCTAACAGCAGCAAGCCTTTTTTTTTATTCACCTCTCTGGTCTGAATGAGACTCTGGAGAATAACACAAAACCCAAATTAACCAGGTACCTGTTGAAAATGCTAATTCTGTGCTAAAGGACAAGCGCGTCTCTATTAGTTACTACCGTTCACAGCAGTATATTTCCATTAAATGTTGTGCGGCACATACATTTGTAGTATTATTGTTTCATTGGTTTGTGATTAAAGCACTGAAGGCAGAATAAAGAGTCCGAACAATTTGCCATAAACGTGATCGACAGCTAGGAAGGGTAGGGGAGCAAAATATTTTTTTAGATATCGTGCAGCCCTCGTTGCGGCTGTGAAGGAGAGTGAAAATCCATCTGAGCGTGCATAGATATGAGGGGAAAGCAGAGTTTTATTGAAGTTCTTTAGCCGTGACGATGCTGACTGCAAGCAAATGTTAAAATTAAAATAACTCCAATGCTTTCCTGTTGTAGCAAAAGGCCAAAGACAACCGAGCAGCTCAGAGGATTAACAAGGCACAGAAGGTGAGTTAGAGCTTAATCGCTCACTCATGTCGTCGCTGTAAGTTGAAATACCTTCTTTAACGCGCCGCTGCTGTTATTCTCCGCCCTTCATCCTACAGCAGGCAGAGAGTCAGGTGTGTCGGCCTGTCAAGACCGAGGCGGTGCATCCGAAAGGCGAGCGGCCTGCTCTGCACCTCCAGATCCCTCCCCCCTCAGGGTCCACGTCCGTTTCTTCCCATCCGAGCTCTGCAGACAGCCCGTTCTCCTTCCCTCCGGATTCGGGTTCATCTTCTGTGTTTTTCTCCGATGGCGCCATTAAGACCCCGCTGTCAGCCGAATGCCGGACTGATCCCCTGGCCAAACTTCCTCCTCAGTCGCCCCTCTCTCACTCGCACCCAAGCACACCGTTTTCCCATACCGGGGCCAGCCCTTTACAGGCCTCTTCCTCAGGTTACCCCGCTTCCGGCCCGCCGGGTCCTCCTCAGGGACGGTCAGACGGCCTCGGCGTTTTTGACATGCAACCAGGAACTCCTGGAACCCCTAGAAGGGCACAGCACGTTGACCCTTACTTCAGATCGCAACTACTGCAGCAACAGGGTCATCCCCTGCATTCACAGCAGGGCTCCCAGGAGGCCTTAGGGCCTTCTGGAAGTCCTCACTCAAGAGGCCCCGGGCTTGTGGAGTCCCCAGTTTTCTCCCCGCTCCACAATACTCAACACGGAGACCCTTTCAGAGCCCAGCCGGGGATGGGGAGGTCAGACTTCGGTTCGTCGTCGTCACCCTCTGCCGTGGCTTCCTCGCCCGTGAGCACAGGGCAGCACAGAGCTGAGATTAGTGCACCTTCTCCTCGCTCTGCCGCCGCAGGAAGACTGGAGCTCTCCACTGGGTCTCCATCTGGGATGCTGGAGGCGGGGGGTGGTTTATTCAAGGCGCCCATGACGCCTCGAATGCACCAGGGAGATGGTGGACCACCTCATCCAGGAGCCTCCCCGAACCATCCTTCCGAGGGCTACCGCCAGTCCCCCTCCCACAGTTTCTCTGACCCTCACTCGCATCCACAGATCGCTCCCAGGCCGCCGTCAGGTGACAACTGTGGCCTGGGGCCCCAGAGACACGCCGCTGCACAGCAGGAGCAGGGCCACAGAGTGCCCTCCAGTCCACAGTCCCAGGGCAGCGCTCCGTCTCCCCACACTCCCGGCGGCCTGTCCTCCGATCCGTATTCTGTCCATTCTCCAGCGACTCCTCGCTTCCAGTCCCCGGACCCGTGCTCCAGGCCACCTTCACGACCACAGTCCAGAGACCCCTTTGCTGCTATCCACAAACCTCCTCGCACGCCTTCTCATGCCTCAGAAGGAACCGGGAATTACAAAACATCGCCTCATCCCAACCAGCCCCCTCCAGGCCACCCTAACAGCAGTCCCACAGTGGACCCACTCTCTGGTAAGCCCGGCTTCAGCCGCAGCCCGAGCGCCGGGCCTTACCTGGGCTCCCAGCAGCAGGGTCAGGTGGGGACGGGTCAGCCTCAGCAGCCGCAACCTCCGCTGACTCAAGGAGCGGACGGCGTCGGCTCCAGGGCGCCGCCTCCGTCCGACTCGCTGGAGCTTTCTGCCGTCCACCCTGCCGAGCTGCCTCATCAGCCAGCAGCACAGGGCGCAGCAGAAATGCCGGACATCTCAGCGGGCCAGGAGCCTTCGCTGGTTGGGCTGAGCCCGTCCGAACTGGAGAAATTCAAACAGGTACCGGCGTTCTGCGACGCTGTCGTTTAAAACTCGGGTCAGTGCACCCTTTTTCGTTCTTAACCACTGCTCCTTGTGTGTTTTTTTTTCTTCTTTTTTTTAACAGCGACAAAAACTAAGGGACTTTATAATCAGACAGCAAAGGCAGAAAATATCAATCAAACAGGAGAAGGAGGCTGCCGCCGCCGCCGCCGCTGGAAACGCCTCCCCCGGCTGGTCTGGAGGCGAGATGGGAGCTTTTCAACAAGACAAGACCCTCAGAGCACCGCCGCCGTATCCCCAGGTATGTTTGCAGCAGTCATTACAAAGTGAAACAGCACGTCTGGATGGTGTTGTTGTAGTGCATGAAAAGCAGGAAGATTGGCGATGCCTTCACTACAGCGTGAAGACGTGAGACAGCAGGGTGACGTCTGTCTGGCAGCCACTGTGTGTGGATCACATCAGATGATTATCATCTTAATTATTTTCCTCTTGCCATGCGGCACGGCGACGTTAACCTATCTGTTGACGGTGAAATCTGACGGCACAAACAAATAGAAACGAGAAGAACTGCACATTGAGCTGATTCTGCCGTTGCTCCGTTTAGGACCGCGTTGCCGCTGCTTCCTCCGAGGCTCAAGTTCCTGTGGCTGGGAAGATGGCTGTGGTTGGAGGAGGCATGGATGATAAGCTAGTTCGCCCACCGCCTACAGGACCAGCTGCCATGATGGATGCGAGTGGACTAAGGCAAGCAGTGTTAGAAAGTGGTGTTTTCTTTGTTGTTACCGTTGCGTAAAAACACTGGGAGGATACGTTAATGACGAACCCAAAGCTAACCTCTTCAAAGGAGTGATTCCCAACCTGGGAAGTGGGCTAAAGAGGGCCGAAAATAACACACTGGGTTAAAAATAGGCAAATCTAAATAAAGCCTTTTATTATTGGGTTTATGTAGAATTAAAAGTATTGTTAAAATGGTTAGTGTTTATTTTCAAAAGGGCATAAACAGAAGAAATCTCTAAATATCTCCAACATTCTTTCAATTATTTCTCATCACGACGAAACATCCAATCATTAACGTTCGCCAAGCAAAGAAACTAAACCAGCGAGTTATTTTTGGCCCCGCCTTTTACTTTTTCAGATCTGTCTGTCTTTCAACTAAGGGCGTCTGTTTGTTTATCAGGCTTCCCGGGCCCATCAGACCTCACGGTATGTTTGGCCGTCCACCTTTCCCTCCTCAATGGCAAGCCCAGGGTCCAGGTCAAAGGAGGTTACCCCAGCCTGGCCTAGAAGCCATGGGCATTAGACAGAACCTTAGCCCAGGCGTTAACATGCAAGGCATGGAAAACCCGCACGCCATGATGCCAGGTCACGGAGGAGAAAACATGCAGGCGGCGCTGGGTCAGGGGCCCCCTCCACAGTTCATCGAGCTGAGACACAACTCACAAAGGCTGCCGCTCCGGCCGCAGTTTATGCCCAGAGGCCCCCAGCCAAGACCCCGTCTCTTTGTCCAACAACAAGATTTGGCCGCGCCCTACTTCCAGCAGCATCCCATAGCTCAGGCTGGAGGTATGCAAGCAGACGCGGGTGGCGCTCCCCAGCTGGGACTACCGCAGGGCGCCATGTCGGCTACAGGTTTACTGCCTGCGCAGTCGGCCGGGCCCGTGTCCCAACAGCCCCGCTTGCAGCCTCAGGCGTCCGTGTCCGGCTCCGGCATGCAAGGTACCGAGCAGCAGCGAGTTGCACATCAGGGATTGGTGACGGAGCCCCAGTCTGCAAGTGTGGGGACCTGCGAGGACCTGCCGGAGCCCGGCCTCGAGGGCCTGGGCGACGCTACGGGAGACGGCGGCGTGGAGGACGAAAACGACCTGACTCTCGACTTGGATCCCGACAAAGGAGACGACGACTTGGGCAACTTGGACAACCTGGAAACCAACGACCCGCATCTGGACGACTTGCTAAACGATGACGAGTTCGACCTCCTGGCTTACACGGACCCCGAGTTGGACCAGGGCGACCCCAAAGACGTCTTCTCAGACCAGCTGCGGCTGGTGGAGGCGGAGAGCGAAACGCCTTCGTCTGTCGCCGGCTCGGCCCGCTGCAAGGTCGAAGACGGCGGCGCTAAGGGTGAGCCTGGGAGGAAGTCCTCGGCGGCGGTTTCTCAGAAGGTCTCAGCGACCTCGCTTCCACCCGCTGCAGAACGTGCCGATGCCCCCAAAGTCAAAGTAGAGGACAAATGTCTGACCCCCCAGCTGCAGGCGGGACAATCTGTGGTCAAGGATGAAATGAGGGAGGCCGTGTCGATGCTTCTCGGGGGGACCACGTCAGCAGCCAAGGCGGAGCAAAGGGAAAACCCGCCAGCCTCCCTCGGTTCCGCACGAATGGGACGACTTCAGTTCCCTCTGTCCGGACAGGCCGATCCTTTTTCTCCCGGCGCCCCGCACGGAGACATCGGCGACGATCCCCTGGGGCTGCCTGACGTAGGGGGGCAGCACTCTCCCTCGGTGGATCTGGCCAAAGTGGAGAGCTCTTTGGAGGGTGAATTGCCTCTTCTCATCCAGGATCTCCTGGAGCATGAAAAGAAAGAGCTACAGAAGCAGCAGCAGCTGAGTTCCCTTCAGCAGGGAGGCATCCCTTCTCACTTCCCCGGCCTCCAGAGCCAACATCCGAACCCACAGGGACCCGAGCAGCTGATCCTGCAGCATCAGCCGCGTCCCCCGGCCCAGGCGATGATGGAGCAGCCGGGAATGGTGCCGCGTCCTCCACACATGATGCAGCAGCAGCAGCAGCAGAGGATTATGGGACCAGGAATGGTGCCTCAGCCTCACATGGCGATGGCTCAGCAGCAAGCCATGATGAGGGCGGGACAGCCGGGCATCCACACGGGCCACGGTCATCCACCGCAGCCAGTCGTCAAACAACCGCCGCTGGCCAACAACTTCTTCCCAGATAAAGGTAAGCGGGACGGCTGGTTAGTGGCGCCGCGTTTATTTGATGTTCTGTGTTTGTTTGTTGAGCGGGAAAATGATCGTCTTGTTGCAGATTTGGAGAAATTTGCCGCTGATGACATCATCGATCCTATCGCCAAAGCGAAGATGGTGGCTCTTAAGGGCATTAAAAGGGTGCTGGCGCAGGATCCGACGATGGTCGTTCCTCCGATGATCAACAGGTACTTTTGTTAAATACAACGGTTTCGTCTTAGGAGCAGTTCAGTCAATATCACCCCCAAACTTACAGCCCCTTGCATGTATGAATATTTCTTCGTAATCCCTACACTTTGTCATATCTTGTCACGCTACGACTGCAAGCTTCACTCAGTCGATGGTGTTGAAAATCTTTAATCCATTAAACACCCTGCAACCACTCTTCTCCTCAAGTTCAGGCAGATCAGCCCAAAGATCATCCGTGTGCACGCATTTCTATTGTTTACCCAGATTCTCAGCTGGTTTTAGGTCTGGACTTTAACTAGGCCATTTTAACTCATGAACGTGCTTTGCTCCAAGCTCCTCCATTGTAACTCTGGCTGTATGTTTGGAGTCATTTTGCAACAGCGTTTCACATGTTTGCTTTCTTCTCGTCGCTCCTGCATTAAGCCCAGATTTGTGAAGTTCCTGTCTCATGTTTGTCCTGAAAATAAATTATTCCACCTGCGCTGTGGCTCACTTTACAAATGGCTTACAAAGAACATGCAAATGTATTTTGAGACGGAATAACCAATAGCTGGACTCTAGGTACTGATTAAATGACTTTATTTAGGGGTATCAGGGTAGAAGGGGGTGAGCAGCATCATGACTTCTACGTCACAATTATGCAACACTGTGGGTCTACTGCCAAAGACCCTGATTTAAAATCCATGAAGGTCTGTGGCTGTAACGCCACAATGTGGAAACACTCGAGGGGTGTGAATATTTTTGTAGCACTTTTTTTTTTCTTTATGAGTCAGTTAAAGGGTTTTCAAAGGTGTTACGGCAAACTTTGTCCACGGATCTGTGACTACAGCTTCGGTCAGAGGTGGTAAAAATGCAACCTTTGTTTTCAAGGCAACAAGTGTCTCTGCTTGCCCAGCGGCTGGCCTCCGCACCGGGGACGGATCCTGCTCAGGTTGCACCCGGACCACCAAAGGTATGCACTCCTCTCGGGCGGCGTATTCAAATGGAAATCCTTTTCACCCGACCCACCGCTGACGAGCTCTTCCTTTTGTTCAGGAGGGAGAAGCAAGCGATCCCGTCCAGTCGAGGCCCAATCCGCCGCAGTTTGTGCAAGGAATCATCAGTACGCAGCTCTTCTCGCTTCAGAAGTGTGTTTGTTAAATGTGAAGCACTCTGACCCCGCGGTCTCCTCTCCTGTCACAGATGATGCAGAGCAGCACCAGTACGAAGAGTGGCTGCTCCACACCCAGCAGCTCCTCCAGATGCAGCTGAAGATCTTGGAAGAACAAATCGGGGTGCATCGAAAATCCCGCAAAGCACTCTGCGCCAAGCAGCGCACAGCGAAGAAAGCCGGCAGGGAGTTCGCGGAGGCCGATGCCGAGAAGCTGAAGCTGGTCACCGAAGAGCAAGGCAAAATTCAGAAACAGCTCGACCAGGTTTGGAAAATTACCGCCGTGAAATCGTTGGATTTCGTAGCAGAGGTCTGGACTCTTGCAGCACGCGTGTAATTGTGCTCCAAACATTCTGTTCCAGGTACGCAAGCAACAGAAGGAGCACACCAACCTTATTGCAGAGTACAGAAGCAAGCAGCAGCAGCATCAGCAAGGCTCGGGTCTTCTCAACGCCGGCCATCCTGCTCAAGGGGGCCCCTCGCACATGTTTCCAAAGATCCCCGGGCAGATGATGGTAGGCCAGCAGGGGGCACCGGTCATGGGGCAGCACCCCGGCATGATGCCTCCTGGGGGAATGCCGCTACGGATGCCCCAGGGGCAGGCCTTTATAGGAGCACCACAGCAGCAGCTCCCAGCGGCTCTCGGAGCTCCTGGGCCAAGGGCCCCAGGTCCCTCTGGGGCTCCGGCTGGATTTTTCCCCCAGGGCCCTGCAGTCCAAGGTGCAGACCCCAGGCTTCTTCAAGAAAGACAGCTTCAGCATAGAATGCAGATGGCGAAGCTCCAGCAGCAGCAGCAACAAGCAATGATGTGTCAGCAGCCGATGCCTCACCAGAATCAGCAGCCCAGTTTGATCCCTCAGTCACAGCCTGGCATGATGGGAAATCAGCTCATGGCTCAGCATCAGGCCGGCACTAAGCAGGGAATAATAGCCGCTCAGGCAACTCAACAGAGCCTGGTGCAAGTCCCACAGGGAATGGTTGGAGGCCCGTCTGCAGCTCCACCACAGCAGAACCTGGTAGCGGGTCAGCCCATCAACCAGCCTCAGGCCATGATGGCCGCTCAGCCAGGGCTGATGGGGAATCCGCAGGCCCAGCAACCGAGGCCCCAGCTGATGATGGGTCAGCAGACCGTCGTCGGATCTTTGGGTCACCCCGGACTCAGGGGAGCCCCGGCTCAGCTGACTGCACAACAGCAGAACCTCCTCGCCCAGCGCATACTGGCAACCCAGCAGCAAATGCCACAGCAGAGACCAGCGGCGCCGATGATCAGCCAGTCTAGCCAAGACCAAGGGGCGATCTCTCAGCCCTCCACCCCACAGATGGGCTCCTCGCCGTCAGCGGGAAGCAACACCCCCCAGCCACAGGGGTCTGCCGACGGCCCAAACCCAGGAGTCAAAGACGGTGGCATCTTAAGCCCCGATTCAAGAACCCCGCCTCAGCAGAGCGGGCCGTCTACTCCCAATCAGAGCTCGCAACAAGGCTCGCTAAACAACCAGTTGGACCAGGGGCGACAGCAGCAGCAGCAGCAGATGTATTTAACTCAGCATCACCATTCAAATTCTCAGGCGGTCCACGAACAACAAGCAGGTGGGACTGTGAACCAGCAAAGCGGTGTTGCTCAGCAGCATCAGCTTCCAGTGGGTCTCCAGAGGCAAGGATCCCTCAGTGCTGACAAACCCAGCTTGATGACTGTAAAGGAGGAGGCCAAATCTGTCGATTTCCTCACACAGCAACAACAACAAGCCCTTCAAAATGCCCCACAGAAGTCACAAGAACCCTCCATGCAGCAGCAGATGATGGGTCAAAACAATCCTGGCCAGGCGCAGCCCGCTGCGATGGGCCTGAGTCCGCAACAGCAAGCCCTCATGGCCCAGCAGCAGAAGCAACAGGCCATGATGGGCATGATGAGAGCCCAGCAGCAAGGGATGATCGCACAGAGGCCCGGCGCGCCCCTCGGACAGATCCGCGCCCCCATCAACATCCAGGCCATCATCGCTCAGAATCCTCAGCTCCGCAATCTTCCCCCAAATCAGCAGATCCAGCACATCCAGGCTATGCTCGCGCAGAGGCAGCTGCATCAGGGGCAGATGCTGAGAATGTCAGGAGGCCAGGGCCAGCCAGGTCCGCCCAGAGCGCCGGCGCCACAGGTCGGCCAGCAAATGATGGGGATGGAAGGCCACCAGGCGCCTTACGGAGGCAAACCGGGAGCCCTGGCCAATCAGCAACAGCCTGGCATGTTTGGCCAGCAACCTGGTGTCGCTTCTCAGGTACAACAAGGCATGATGGTCCCAGGCCAGCAGCAGCCACAGACAGGGGAGATGATGCAGCAGCAGCAGCAGCAGCACATGATGAGGGGACATTTACAAATGCCTCACTCCCCAATGGAGCAGAACCGCATGCTGAGGCCGAATTCACCGCGCCAGCCGCTCGTCAACTCTCCCGGCGATCCACAGCGGCACGTGTTCAATCAGCCCATGCGGCCGCCCACTCCCAACCAGACCCAGCAGCAGGCGTTGATGGCAGCGGGGAGAGTCCCAGGCTCGCCGTCGCACGCATATTCCCCGAGAGGTCCTTTTGGAATGAGCCCGGCCCACCCAGCCTCGCCCTACTCCTCCCACGCCTCTTCACCTTCTGTAGCCGATAGCAGAGCTGGCAGAGGCAGTCCGTTCAGCCAAGTCAAGGCATCTCCGCTCAGGTCACCCGGCGCCAGGAGCCCGCTTGATTGTCCCGGCCTCAAAGTAGAAACTCAGACCTCGAGCAGTGAACTAACTCAGGCGACGCCGGTCACCCCTAACGGGCCACAGAAAGGCATGGGCGTTCAGCAAGAGCTGAAGCAGGCGGCAGAAACGTACTCGCAACAAGGGGAGCCGTGCAGGATCCCCATCCAGAACATCAAACAGGAACCGAGGGAGGTTCAGTGCGACGGTTCCTCCGAGGCGAACCCAGGAGCCGTGAAGAGAGAAGCGTCGGGTGAAACGCTGACTTCTGGCTTTCTCAATACCGCAAACATGCCCAGAGACCCTGACGGCCAAGGCCCAAGATCTGAGACGGGGCAACAGCTGCTGCAGAAGCTGCTGAAAACCAAGAATCTGCAGCTTAATGCCCAGAGGCCGTCTGAAGGCATCCACAGCGAGATCAACGGCCACATCAACAGTAAACTGGCCCTGCTGGAGCAAAAGCTTCAAGGGACGCCGCGAAATATGGAGGTATAAGTGTGTTTTTAATAAACTATTCGTTTTCACCTTCTCGCTGTTAGAGGGGGTGGGAGAAAAAAAATCTCTGTCATCTTTCCAAATGTCACAGGATTTGCAGTCTATAACCAAAAGGGCTCCCGTACAGAAGCCGAAGCGCATCAATAAGCCGCCCGGAGACAGAGGGTCTAACTCGCGGAAGAAGAACAAAAAGGAGGATGTTGGCAAAAGTGCCGAAACCCTAATAAAACAACTCAAACAGGTAAAGCTTTGTTTTAAAAAAGGCGTGTCCTAAGTTATTAAATGTAGCATATGGAAACCTAATGCACATTTTCCCTGCAGGGACTGTCTCTGCTCCCGTTGATGGAGCCCTCGATCAACGCCAGCTTGGATCTCTTTGCTCCTTTTGGAAGCAGTCCAGCCAACGGGAAGGACCAGCTGAAAGGGTCCTTCGGAAACGCCGTGCTGGACAACATCCCGGACTATTATTCTCAGCTACTCACCAAGGTACAGCAAAGCTGCCCAATAATTATTATTTTTCCCCCCCCCAGTTACAATTAATGACGTCAGGCAGAAGGCCTTGAGCATAACCGTTTCGTCCATCTGCAGAGTAACCTCAGCAACCCCCCGACGCCGCCCTCCTCCCTCCCTCCTACTCCACCTCCGTCGGTACAGCACAAGCTGCTGAACGGGGTGACCCCTGGCGAGGAGCTCAGCGAGAACCGGAAGAACACAGAAACGGCAGAAGAGCCAATGGGTACGTTGTTTTTTTCTTTGTTCAAGTTTCAGAAAGTTTGTTGGATTTTACACGTGCTTCAGTACCGTGATATCGTCTTCAGGTCCTGTAACAGAGGAGGTGAAGAGCGTAGACATCCTGGCAGCACTGCCCACGCCACCGCACAACCAGAACGAGGACATCAGGTACGCCGAGTTATTTGCTCTAAGCTCCCTTCGTCAGGCGGAGTAATGCCGTTTTTGAAAGAGCCGATAAAGCGGAGTATACGTTCCTAACAGGATGGAAAGTGACGACGACGACACTCCAGAAACCATCATCCCCGCGTCATCCCCCGAGAGTAACGTAGGAGATGTAAATCCACGTTTTCCTCACCTGCTGGAGCCCAAAGAGGAGGAGACGGAGAGAGCGATATCCCCCATCATACCCCTGATACCCCGCACCGCTATCCCGGGTATGAAACTGCATCTGCTGTGTAACATGACTCGTTCACTGATTGTTTAGAGGGTTTGCGTGGCATCAGGTGTGTTGAATATAATTTGATAGTCAGCTTTTATTTTGCAGCATTCTCAGAAAACAAACCATTCGAAGCCCCGGATGGCAAGACGGTTTCCGTGTCCAACCACTGGGACAAGTCCAAAAGTAATGAGGTGTCTGTTACCTTGACAATGTCGTCTGCTGCTGCCAAGGTAATAATTCATGACCGAATTAAGCTTTTGTTTATGTTCTTTTTGCTCAGCTGCTCTGTTTCCTGCATTTGTCTCAACCTAAATGCAGATCGAACCCCAAAACTGCTGTTTTCTGTTTTCAGAAACTGAATCATGTAATGATGGCGATGGCTCAGCTGCTCAGCATTAAAATGCCAGGCACTTACGAGGTCACGTACCCTCCCCAAAACCCCGAGCTGCCTGGAGTGGATGGGCCAGAGAAAGGACCTGGTCACTCAGGTGGGCAGTTACTGGAGATTTTAGTTTTATTTAGTTGCTTTGAGTTTAAAGTATAGATTTAAATAGAGCTGCACCAGATATTAAATCTCGTTGAACGTTTGGCACAGAACTGATTGGATGCAATATTTGGTAGGTTATTATATTATAAGTTCTGCTTGCCAGTAATCAGTGGGATGGTACCCCATTGTCTTTTATGCCAGCGTCTTATATGGATCTAAGATGCTAAAGCTGAAGGAGAACAAAAGAGAAAGATAAAAGGGAGGAAAATGTGGGTTAATTGGCATCGTGCAACCCTTGGTTTAAATAAATTTACCGTTGCAGGGTTGGAACCGTAAACGATCACAAACCAGCATGTGTCTCCGCTTTGAATTCAGTTTTGGTACTTTTTTTTTGTTTTTGTTTACAATTACGTTAAAGCAAAAGGGTCCAAGCAGTCATTTAATCAAATCACTTCAATCACAGACAGATTAAAATTTACTCACTCTGGCGTCATTTGAAAACTGGCTTAAATGTTTTCTATCTGAGAATCCCCAGCCGGTTTCGATCAGGTCATTGACTTTACAGCAATCCCTCATTCTAACCAAGCGTGTGAGGAGAGTGGAGAGCAGCTGCTTGCTTTTAACAGGAAGAAGCCTTCTGCAGCCCCTGGCCTGGTATGGTTCCTAGTACTCAGAACCTGTAGATGGATTAGCTTTACCATCAGCAGTGAGGGCAATAGCAAAGGCTGCGGATTGGCTGTGGACAGCTGTAGCTTCTCACTGCGTCTCAAAAACGGGTTTAATATTATACTAAAATGCTGACAGGTGACTTTATAAGGTGATTTTATTGATTTCAGCTTTTGTTCAAAACTTCCGTTTTTGTTTTTTTACAGCTGTTGTTTAATTGTTAGCGATTGCGGGTTTGAACGCTACAGACAGTTTGGATGTTGCACTACACCTTGTTAGCCAGGGATATCCACGTGTCCATTCTGCCCTGAGATAGCTGTCCATATGTTAACACATGCCACATTTGTGAAGTCCTTGGGGTCTGTGAGTTATCTGCTGTTTCCCTGTTAACTGCTTTCTGCGGCTCCAGCCTCTGATCGCATAATCCTTAACAGCCCCCCTGTTGATGTGCCCAAAAGGCACATCACAACAAAATAGTCCAAATGTCCATTAAAGTTGTTTTCTTTCTTTTTACCAGTTTCGTTTACATTCAGATGGATGATAGAGATTCAACTAAGTGATTAAACTGGACCTGAGTCGGCGATACACCTTATCTCTTTTGAACAAGCCAACATAAAGCTCCCTTTTGCATCGTCGCTGCAACTTACTGAGAGCCTGTAATGCTGTCAAACAGCAGACCTCGATGATAGCTGGAGGTGCTCGGGCCCTGGATCTTCTGTCAATCTGCTTGACCCTTTGGCTTTGGTGTTGCGTCAGTGTGCTACCATTTTAAAAGTTGCAGTCAACGTTGGGTAATACGTTGCCCCAACAGAAGGGTGCAACAACCCTCAGGGTGTTTTCAGCTGTGCCATATCGGGTTTATCAGCTGAGGAATTGACACTAATGGTAATTTGGTTCTGTCTTCCAGGGGCATTGAGCACGAAGGACAGCGCCTCCCTCAGTCAGGACGACTGGCTCAGACAGTTTGATGTCTCTCTCCCCGGCTGTACGCTAAAGAAACAAGTGGACATCTTGGCCCTTATTAAGCAGGTTTGGCACCGCTGTTCCCTGTTGACCTTTTTGTTGGATTTTGTTTCTAAAAGACGCTGCTGATTGCGTCCGTTTGCTTTCCTCGTAGGAATTCCAAGAGACCGACGACAAACCGGCACAGCACTGTTATACAACCAATGTCAGCGATTTAGACGTACGCCATCTTCCCGTTATACCGGTGGAGGAATCTCCACCCCCGTCGCCTCCTTCTCCTCAGCCTCCTCCAGCTTTGCCAGTCGCCGCCGATGAGGCCGAATCGCCCAAAAAGCCGACATCTCCGACCCCTCCTTCCTCCAGCCCCGTCGACGTGCAGACCAAGACCGAGTCTGAACAGGATGTGGGTTCAGCTGTCGACGCGCCTCAGCCGGCTAATGTCTCAGAATCTGAAGCTCCTGCTCCGGCTTTAAACTCTGAACCGACCCCAGAGCCGTCTGATGCCCCTGCGTTGAACGAAGTTCGTACAAGTCCTGTCGTGAAGGAGGAGGAGGAGGACTGTGTGACCGAGCCAGCCCGCCCTCCCGCAGATTCCCCCGGCGCCATGGAGTCCTCCCCCAAAGCTGTGAAGCAGCGCAGGCCTCTCTCGCCCGACGAGGAGGCGGTGCTCCCCAAAGTGAAGAAATGGAAGGGCATCCGCTGGAAGCGCCTTCAGATCGTCATCACAATACGAAAGGGCGGCTCTAAGAAAGAGACGAGCCGGGAAGTGTCGGAGCTGATGGAGCGCCTGCGCATCACCCTCCGGCCCGAGAAGCTGCCTCGGGATAAACGCAAATGCTGCTTCTGCCACGAGGAAGGCGACGGCGTCACGGACGGGCCGGCGCGGCTGCTCAACATAGACGTGGACCTGTGGGTGCACCTCAACTGCGCTCTGTGGTCCACAGAGGTGTACGAGACCCAGGGGGGCGCTCTGATCAACGTAGAGGTAGCGCTGCGCCGCGGGCTGCGGACCCTCTGTGCGTACTGCCAGAAAACCGGTGCCACCAACAGCTGCAACCGGCTGCGCTGCCCCAACGTCTACCACTTCGCCTGCGCCATCAGGGCGCGCTGCATGTTCTTCAAGGACAAGACCATGCTGTGCACCCAGCACAAGCTGAAGGGCCCCAGCGACGACGAGCTCAGCACCTTCGCCGTCCTGCGCCGCGTTTACATCGAGCGGGACGAGGTGAAGCAGATCGCCAGCATCCTGCAGCGGAGCGACCGCATCCACCTGTTCCGCGTCGGCGGCCTCATCTTCCACGCCATCGGCCAGTTGCTGCCCTCCCAGATGGCGAACTTCCACTCGCCCACCGCCATCTTCCCCGTCGGCTACGAGGCCACGCGCATCTACTGGAGCACGCGCGTGCCCAACAAGCGGTGCCGCTACCGCTGTCGCATCGGCGAGGACGACGGCCGCCCGCTGTTCGAGGTGCGCGTCCTGGAGCACGGCCTGGAGGATCTGCACTACCGCGACGCTACCGCAGAGGGTAAGCAGGCCGCTCTTCAGAACAGCTCAAACGTATTCACACGCCTTGAAAATGTAACAACCATGAGGTGGAATGTGTTTTGTGTGGATTTAGTGTGATAGGCCACCACAGAGGAGCGTGTAAGGAAAACGAGGAGGTTTTTTTTTTTTTTTTTTCCCCCCAAAGTGTGGCTCGCACTTGTATCTCGTCGCCCCTGAGTCCATATGTTAATGAAAAGCAATAACAGCTACAATTCTTTAAGAGTACATCACATTTAATGTTTCGATTTCCAATAAGCTCCAGGTGTGGGCTTGGACTAGGCCGTTCTAACACGCGAGTATAACAGGATCTAAACCGAGGGCATTTTAAAGGTTAGAGCTGACTTTCTTTTAAAGGAGGCTGTGAAAACATAAGCGCCACGTTTTTACAGTTTTTATTTGTGGAATAAATGAATGAAAACATCTGATACGCCTTCCACTTCTCAATTACGCTCCACTCTGTGTTGGTTTACCACACAGCATGCCGGTCAAAATGCACTGAAGTTACGCGTTCAGCGCATTCTGCTGCATTAACGGCATTGATCGGAGGTTCTGCCCTGCAAGTTTGAAAGCGTCCTTGTTCTCCAGGAATCTGGGACCGCATCGTCCAGCAGGTCGCCAAACTCCGAGACGATTCCTCCATGCTGAAGCTGTTCACCGAACACGTGAAGGGAGAGGAGATGTACGGCCTCACGGTCCACGCCGTCATGCGCATCACCGAGTCGGTAAGAATCGCCGGTGGCTCGCTGTTTATGTGAAGTCGACAGGCGGTTTTCGGTCCGCCCGTGTTTCAGAGAAACGTTCCCTATCAGACCCGATGTGACTAAAAGCTGCTTTTACTGACGCTTTAGCTGCCCGGAGTCGAGAGCTGCCAGAACTACCAGTTCCGGTACGGCCGACACCCGCTGATGGAGCTCCCACTCATGATAAACCCCACAGGCTGTGCTCGCTCTGAGCCCAAGGTTGCCACACAGTGCAAAAGGTAAAGCTGCAAAAAAAAAAAAATAAATGAATAAAAAAAGTCAACCAGGAAACAACTTTTAAGTATACATTTTAAAAGAGGGATTTCTGAGATGGATAAAAGGCTTTCTGTTTTTTTTTTTTTTAACAGCGTAGCTTTTCTCTTTTGGTCACGTTAAAGTTAATCCTTCAGTCGCTGCTGCGAAGCGAGATTCCTTTTCTGCTTGCGTGCAGCAACGGAGCGTTTCAGATGCGTCTTTTCTTAACGACCTGAGCCACAAACCAGTAATTGCTTTCTCTCCGTCCGAAAAGGCCTCACACTCTGAACAGCACCAGCGTGTCCAAGGCCTACCAGAGCACCTTCACGGGGGAGCTCAACACGCCGTACAGCAAGCAGTTCGTCCACTCCAAGTCCTCCCAGTACCGGCGCCTGAAGACGGAGTGGAAGAACAACGTTTACCTGGCGCGCTCTCGCATCCAGGGCCTGGGGCTGTACGCCGCCAAGGACCTGGAGAAGCACACCATGGTCATCGAGTACATCGGTACGGTCATACGCAACGAGGTGGCCAACCGCCGCGAGAAGATCTACGAGGCGCAGGTACCCAAAGCTTTCGCCGGAGATGTACCGGGAGAATATTTGCTGACTGATGCAGGGTTTTTTTTTTTGCTTGTTTGTTTATAATAAATCTTTGCCTGTTTCAGCTGTTTCCAATTTCTGTTCTCAATAACTATAATTAACAGAGTTAATATTTGCTTCTACTGCCAGCAGCCTTTTAATTACTTGCATCAGGAGCGGCGTTGAAGTAACGGCGCGTGCGACTGAGAGAGCTTTCAGGGTTTTACCGAGGTGGTCTGGAGGGGATCTTAAGCTGTCTTTTGCAACCTGTGCTGAGGATTTATTTATTTGTTTGTTTCGCCCCTTTGCCCCCCCCCCCGCTCAGATGAGATGGGACGCGTTCTGCCTGCCGGCTCCTGTTCAGACCAGAGAACTGTGCACGGCCGCAGCTCAGAGGAAAACACAACCCTGGAAATGTTCTTTTTTCATGAGTTACATAATGGCAAACATGGAGTATTATCACTAATAATTTTGTACCAACATATTTTTTTTTTATCCTCGTTGAGCTTTTCATGTTTGCTGCCATCTTGGCATCCATATAACGCGCTGTCACTCAAACCTCGTGAGAAAATTCACAATCGTGATGCAACGACTGCACCAGGCCCTGTAAGGCCGGGTAATTAGCTTAAAAACAAAATCTGTTTTATTATACCAAATCAGATTAATCGATTTATTCATTTTTTTTCCTCCTTTTTGTTTCACAAAAAGAAATGAGAGAAATCATTTTAAAAACGTGCTTCTACGGCAAGCATTTGGTCTGGGAGTTGACCTGAATACAAAGTGCAACTAAACACAAGCTGTGAAACATGCTTAGTAAACAAGATGGCGGCCCTGCCGTCGTAAACATTAAGAATATAACAAAATGTTTGCTGCTAGGGGTTTTACACTATGAGCTAAGAACAGGCTTCACTTCACGTGTGTGACTGCAAACTAACTAAATTTACTAAAAAATAAGTAAATTAAAGAGCCTCGTATTGTGGTGGGGAAAAAAAAGTTTCCTCGTTTCAGTATTTTGATGATATATTTCCCTAAACATATATTCAGCATTGCTGCTGTTCTCTTCATGGAAGCCCAATGAGTGCATTGGTAAAATAAAAATCCAGATTTACAAAAAAAATTTAATCTTAAGAAATTGTAAACTCGAATTAATCGGTTAAATCGATTTGTTGCCCAGTCTTAGGCCCTGGAAAAGAGTGTAGATGTTATGACCGAGCCAGTTTGGACTCGGGTCAGGCTCTTAAGATTTATATTTATTTTTTCTCTCATGCTATTAATGAGCCCATCCTGCAGTTGCGGGAGCGGGGAATGATGCTACACCCTGCACATCTGGGCCAGCCGTGTCCCGGGCCAGCCCTCACTGTGGAGTGCAGTGCTGACTGAGTGCGGTTTAACCGAGCGTTGCTCGCGTGCGGCGTCAGTGTGGCGGTGACTGCTTCTAGTAGCAGTACTACCTTGAATAAAATATTTGTTCACGTCGGGTTTTCTTCGGGCTCGGGCCCAAAGTTCAAATGTGTTGCTCGGACTTTATGCCTGCAGGCCCGGGTCGGGCTGGATTTACTTGGGCCCAGAATACGAACGTGGATAGATCCAAGGCGATGGAGCGGGAATGGCGGGCGTGCGGTTGCAAACATAAACCTGGTGTATGCAAAGGCTCACAGTCTGCTGTCGTGAATGTTCTGGGGGGCGTCAGCAGGTTCTTATGTAACGTGTCAATTCTAAAAGCACCAATGTGTTATACTAAGAATACGCTTTACGTGAAAACGGTTGTTTTTGTTTGACTTTAACTCTGGAGCGCCCCGAACGCAGGGCCAGCATCTTTCTGCAGGAAATCGTTTCCCTTCTGAGAGCCTCTGTTACTGAAAGGGGCCGACCGGGTCAGAAAAATATGGGATTTTTACGTTTTCAACAAACCTCATCCGCATTAAGCATCTTCATTTGCTTAATGACATATTTTTAGATACAGACACAAACACTGAATTTAAACCCAACTCTTTATTAAACCAACTTTTTACCAAAACTGCAAGTATTTAAAAAGAAAAACGAACCAGTGCTCTCTGAACTCTTTGAAGGGGGTGGAGCTTAGTGACGGAGCATTCCTTTGGTCTGTGTTGTGATTGGTTAAGATGATGTAATGACTGTCATATTAACCTACATGATAGGCTAGAATGCAAAAGGAAGGAAAACTGTTATTCTATGGAACTTTTTATTGACGCTTTCTTTTATCAGCGATATATATTGTTGTTGAATTATTAACACCACTGTAGTTGACTGCCGGACCGTTAAAGCTGCGTTTCTCCTCTTAGAACCGGGGCATCTACATGTTCCGCATCAACAACGAGCAGGTGATCGATGCCACGCTCACAGGCGGTCCGGCCCGGTGAGTACGGCTCAGCAGGCCCCTCTGATCTCGCCCGTCTGGCTACCAACTAACATTCTGTTATTCTGTTGCCTCCCAGCTACGTGAACCATTCCTGTGCCCCGAACTGCGTTGCCGAGGTTGTGACGTTCGACAAAGAAGACAAGATCATCATCATCTCCAGCCGCAGGATCCCCAAAGGAGAAGAGGTGAGCCTCCCCCCGCCCCCTCCCCCCAACACCTCCCCCCTTAGGGTAGCAAACGGCAGCCTTCACCAGTCTCCGTGTTTGTCCTTCGTTTCAGCTGACGTACGACTACCAGTTCGATTTCGAAGACGACCAGCACAAGATCCCCTGCCACTGTGGAGCCTGGAATTGCCGCAAGTGGATGAACTAGCCGGGAGAAAGCGAACCGGGGCGACCGGCCCATCGCCGCCACCGAACGACGCTCCTGCGCCAAAGCCTTTGAATCCTACATCGCCAGTGCATAAGCTGTTCCCGAGAGACACGGAGGAAGGCGGTCCTCTGCTATTAAAAGACTAAAGTGTTGACATCTTGTAGCCAAAGGTCTGAAGAAGCATTAATCATTAATAAACAACCAATCACTTTACAGGAAAACGACAGTTTGACGGCGGGGGAGGGTCTAACTCTGATGTTTGGACTAGTGACCCACCCCCCACGCGCCTCCTTTCACCGACCCTCCTCACCTCCACCCTTCGACACTGTCTACCCTCAATAAGCTCGCAGTGGCCGGAAACAATCCTCAGCAGCGCCGGATGAGTCGGACCCTCTGTCACCCAACCCACCCCCACCCCCCAACCCCCCCCCCCCCCCCCCCCCCCCCGCGGAGCCGAGCTCACGCAGAGCCCGGCCAACAAGCCATCTCCAAATACTAAAAGCGAACTTAAGGACGCGTTCTTTTCACCTTCCTAGTCGGACCTATCTCCCGTCCTACGTGGCCCGCCCCTCTCCCCGCCACCTCCGAGGAAAAACGGCACTTTCCCCCTAAAAGTCCTCGTCGACAACCCGGCTATCGGCTCGCCAGACAATCTCCACGTCAACAACTGTTCACGGTCGACAGGGGGGGGAGAGAAAAGAAGACGCTGTTCGTCTGCGGCTCCAAGTGGTTCGACACAGTCTACCTCACTGATTTAGCGGGAAATGACTGCTTTGTATAAAAACAAAAACAAAAAAAACTTAACTGCTACTGTGGATTTACTCTGGGGCTGGGAGGGAGGGGGGGGGGCGTGTTTTTAACGGGCTTAGCCCTCTCGGACAAGCAGGGAATCTAAAGCAGCAGGTTTGCTCTATCTACTCTATGCTGATGTTGATTTACAATAAGGAGCCAACGTTGTTATTAAACATGGATTATTTATACAGAGGAATATATCAGTTTTGATAAGAGATTTCATTAAAGAATCACAATTGGAAGCTTAAAGGGCATCATTATTGCCACCAACCCCCATCTGGGATGTTAACTCTCCCTTTTTATTTTATTTTTTAGATATATATATATAGAGAGATTAAACTGCATCTCAAAATCATGCTGTCGGCTTTGTGAAAGCACAATAACCTCCACCCTTTGACTCGCTCACTGACGTAAAGGAACTGCTAAACGGCTACGTACCGAATCCATATTAACCAAGTAACCCTGCGGGTCGCTGACGTTCCAGGTGTTTTAAAAAGGAGCCAGTGGATGCATGACTACTGTCCCATTCAGCGCTTTTTAAACTCCCTACAAACGACACAATCGTCTCACACCTCAACCTTAAAGGAAAACGAAACCTATGAATCATGTCTCTTCCTCTCTGTGTTATTTAATAGACTGTTGTTTGAAATTTTTACTGTAAGTAAGTCTTCCTCTGCCTGAGTACAGCCTGCAGTGTTTCTCTGTCCCCTCTAGACGGCGTGCATCCTTTTTTCTTCTGTTTCCTCATTCGCTCCCAGTGCTGGTACTGTCTTATCCAGGCTGAACTGGTGGCAGGGAAAGACTTATCCGGGGAAAAAAAAGGGCATTTAATTTCTGTGTAAAATAATAATTAAAAAAAAGTCTTTAAAGGGAGCTTTACTAAAACTCCACCTTCCTATATGACTTTTGATCCCTCTTTCCTCCCCCAACCTAAGACCTCACATGATTTAAAAAAAAAAAAAAAAAAAAAATGCAAAACCTGTACAAACTGTATATATCGCATATGCATTAGAGGGGAGAGCGGCTCTTTATCCAGCCCCTTTGTAATCAATAAAGGCGAGAAGTGCTGAACGTAATAAAATAAAATAAATGGAAAAAAAAAATCAACCACTGGATATCATTTTAACAAAGCTGTATATAAATATAAATATATGTAAAATTTGCAAACTTAATATCTTTATGTATATGAACCAGAGTGTTTTTTTTTTTGTTTTTTTTTTTGCATTTACCTGTTTTTCTATTAGTGTTTTTTTTTTTTTTGTCTATAAGCTCCCGGAGGCGAGTTTTGGGCGAGACGGGCCGCGAGGAGAGGAGAAAGAACTGCTCATGACGAGGAGAGCCGAGGCGATTACTGAGCTGTGCTAAAGGAAAAAAAAAATCACTTTTTTTTTTTTTTCATAAAGCAGTACAACGGTGAATAGCGTTTGTATTTATGTTTTTTTGTTCTTTTTTCTTTGGGGGAGGGAGGGGGGTTGTTTATTTATGCTACTGCTTGTTGACTACCAAAACCTTTCCAGTTAAGGGTCAGAATTGGATCTGTATAGTCTTGAATGGAAAAACCTTGAACTCCCTAGAATCTTGTTTGTGGTTTGCTTTTTTGAATATCTTCCCTATAGAAGTGAATGTGTTGGTAAACCTTGTGAAATGGTCCCTTGGCCCTCATCATGTATGTTTATTGTAATACTCAAAGTTAACCCCCATACTTAACCTGGTAATGAATTGCACTCTCATTGTATAACAGAGAACTTCTCTAAAGTGGTAGATATTGATCAAGTATCCCAAACAGTGATACATATATATAAATATATATATGGATATATATATTTTTTTGGTATGTTTCTATTTCAAGGGAAGGCCATGAGACGACAGGTGCTCACTGGATTTTAGCCGAATGAGTTTTTAGCTTCTCTGAATTAATTTAAGTTCTCTGCTAAATCTTTTAATTTAATAAAGTTTGCTCAAATCGAAGGTTATTTTAACCTTGCCTTTTTAAGATAAGAGAGAAAAAAAAGATGATGCATCTGTACAGCAGAGATACTTTAAGGGAATATGACTAAATAAAATGATCATTTTTATTGTATGTGGCATGTTTTGTATGGATATTCTTTGGAAATGTACATATTTTTTTCAGGACGCCAGAGGTTGCATCTCTTTATATACTGGTTTCCCCCTCCCACTTGCCTCCTTTACCCCTCATCTTATTTCTTTGTCTGCTTTTGTTTCTTGGAAAGGAAAAAAAAATAAAATGCATTTGAAATATGCGTCTGTTTTCTCTCAATGACGGCCGCTTTCTGTAGAGAAGATGTCGGGAATCAGATTCGGGGCACAGAGTCTGCATAAGAAAGCTGACTTTTGAACAAAGCCCTGCTCGGGTTTATCCTCATTTATAATTCATGTTCCGCTGCAAAACAAAAGGTTTTCCAGTAAATAATCAGAAAAAGACTGGAAAAATGTGATCATTTACTTAAACTGTAAAGCATTTGGAAATTACTAACTTGTGCTTTATATGAAGTCATGCTAATAAATAACCAATATTACGTACAAAGAGTTTAACCTTTGAGCTGCTCTAAAAAGACCACACACATTTTATCAGACTACAAAAGGTAATAAAATGGAACAAGAAAAAGGTTTACTCCCTGAAAATGTTGTAAATCCATTTGATTTCAGTGTGTATAATAGGCCATGTTGATGAGAATTATGTTGCAATGATCTTAAATCCCAACCTCAGCATTTTTTGTTTTAAACCAGGTGAATACATATAAACCCTCTTGACTGCTTATAAACTTAATACTCATTGGCATCTATGACGAGGGAAACAAACCCTTTGAATCCATCAATTCAATCGTATAAAAAAAAATCCATCAAGTACCTTTACTCTGAAAGAAAAAGATTATTAAAATGATTTTCTACAAAATTCAACCAGGATCACAGCTACGGGAGAAAAATAAACTCAAGAACGAAGCATGCCAGATTAATATAAATCAATGTGTAAAGCACTGAATACAACAATAGGAATAACCTCTGGGCCTTTTTCCATACTTTTTTTCTTTTCCATATAAGATAAGATGCTTTATTTACATACAAGGTACATACGACATTTTGTAGATCAGATGGAGGGTTAGCTTGAGCTCGCTGCCACTAATGGCCGACCTGACCAGCATGTCTTTTGATCCAGACCTAAAAAAAAATTACAAAAGCAAAGTACATTTTTCCAGACATTTCATGACTGCATTATGATCCCTGAAATACGCCATACTGACAAACGTATTTGCTCGCCTGCCTTGACTTTGCATAATAGCATTTCTAATCAGTAGGGTTCAATATGACGTTGGTCCACCAGCTGTAACAGTTTCAGCTCTTCTGGGAAGGCTGTCCACAAGGTTCTGGAGTGTTTTTGGGAATTTCTGGACATTCTTCCAGAAGCATGTTGGTGAGGTCAGACACTGATGTTAGACGAGAAGGCCCGGCTCCCCGTCGCTGCTCTAATTCATCCCAAAGGTGTTCTGTCGGGTTAACGGCAGGACTCAAACTGATCAAGTCCAGCTCCTGAAAAACGGCCGCACACCAGAATCCTCTACCCAACAAACTTCACACTTTACAGTCAGACAAGGTTCTAGCAGCCACCAAACCCAGACTCCTTCACCAGATTTCCAGAGAACACGCCTCCACTGCTCCATCGGCGACATGCTTTACACCACCGCATCTTTGCATCACACTGGGTCAGATGCTTGGATGCAGCTGTTCAGCCATGGAAACCCATTCTTTAGCTAATGGAGGCCACATGAAGTATGGAGGTCTGTAGCAATGGACTTTGCAGAAAGTTGGCAACCTCCATGCGCCACGTCCCTCAGCATGCGCTGGCCCCGCTCCGTCAGTCTGTCCTACATCTTCATGGCTGAGTTGCTGTCATTCCCCGACGTCTCCCTTTTATCACAACGCCACAGACAGTTGACTGTGGATTATTTAGGAGCGAGGACATTTCACAACTGGACCCCCCCCCCCCCCCCCCCCAACCACAGAAGCACTCTCACAACTGTTTGTAGGACCAGTCTGTAGTTGCTTGATTTAATACACCTGCGGCCATGGAAGCAACGGGAACACCTGATTATTAAGATGGGTGAGCAAATAGTTTTGGTGATATAAAATGCAAAAAAGGGAGAAAACAAAACACTTCAGTTTAATTGTCCAGGTCAAAATTGACCAGGGGCCTCTTCTGGCAAATGATTTTGTACTTGGTCTCCATCTGCTCATGTAATCATGTATGAAAATTACACAGGAGTTCCACCTTTCCATCACTAGAAAAATGCAGGAGCGCTGGAAATGGTCACCAGCTCCCTGCGACGCAGCACGGATAAAAACAGGTACAGACAACTGACGGACTCACCCATAAACCAGGATAAAAGTCATGCAAGCGCTAAAATGAGATTGTCTTTTTCAATAAGCAGCAACTGAAACCATGTAAGAAAAAGAGGAATTTATTGTATATCGTCTATATACACTTTTGAACTAAATCAGTAAAGATCAGAACAATATTGTCACTGAAATTTGAAGTTTCACCTATGAACATGATGATCAAATACCCATGGTAACACCAAACATGGACAGGAGTGTTTTTGGACAATTTTGGTTCAACTTGACATCATCATCATCATTCTCCCACTTCTGCTCCCATTTCTCTTTTCCGCTACACTTCTACCCATGTTAAAAACAGTAGCAGCAACATTTCTGGGGTGCACAGCCAATGACCCAAACAGAGAAAGAGAGAGAGAGAGAGAGAGAGAGGGGGGAAATTAAAACAAGAAATCAACTTGTAGGAGGAAGAAAAAAAAATAAACCATCTTCCTCAGCGCAGAGGGCCCAGTGTTTGAGACGGCATGCAAAAAACGGACATGAAACATGACACGTGGTTCAGGTGATGGCTTCGACAAACATTAACTAACGCCCTTGTGGACATAACAGTGCAGAGCCCATAGGTGACGAATATCAGTGTAATACTTTCATAGTCCTGCGTCTGCAGCAGCGGGGTGAAAACATGCAGTTTCCCCGCGGCGGCACGTCAGTCCTCGAAGGATCCCCCCCCCCCCCAACGACGCCCCGCAGCCACAGCTGCGCGTTGGCCGTGCGCGATCCGTCAGCGGGTCGTCTGGGTTCCTGGTCGTACAAGAGCCAGTGGCAGTGTCGAAGATTAACACGACGCTCTTACGTATTCCAGTGTCAAGATGAGCAGGAGATGTCACCCCGGGGAAAACGGGTATATGCAAGGAGAAAAAGGATCAGTAGTACCACCAAGTTGCCATGAGAGGAGCAAGTGGGAGGGAGGGAGGGGGGGGGGGGGGGGGGGAATAAAATAAACACAAAAACTCCAGCAATTAATATGTGCTAGCACAGTTAAAAACCATGCAGACAGGTTAAAACAAGAGCTCTGTCAGAGTACCATCCGATCAAAATTCAACGTCTTTATGTCACACTGGAGCAGAGGCATTTAAAGGAGGAAAAAAAAAATGCATGTTTTATATACAAATAAATCACATGTACCCATAATCAGTAGTGTCTAATGTCAAAGTAAGGAGAAAAGCCATTATGACCTCTTAACACAAGAACAATAAAAAAAAAAAAAAAAGAAAAAAAAAACTTTTCATTGCCATTTCATACACCTCTTATATGCTCAGAGTGCACAAAGTCACCGCCTGGCGCCGTCTGGGTTAACGGCTACATTCATATTCAGACTGAGCACCGCGCGCTCGTATCAACGTCCACACTCTGGGTTTGTCGCGTCTCATCTCACAGTGTTCATCAACATGAAGAAAAAAAAAAAAAAAAAAACAGCTATAAACAAATAAATAAAAACAAACGGTAAAAACCATCCCAAACATAATCCCTGCCACGTTTCAAACTAAATCCAGGACTGGACCACATCCCATAACAACGCGATACCTGCAGGCGCCGGGAAGCTACAGCGGAGTGCAACTACAGTCTACACCGGGTGTTTACGTACACTGCATGAAGACGTAACCATTTGCCTTCTCCTGGGTCAGGGCAGTTATTCCTTATTGCTAAATGCAAGAATATTGAGAAAGAATTTTACTTTCAAATAAAAACAGATAGAATAACCTTAAACGGTTAAACATTTACCTTCCTTAAGCTTCTCATGATAGTGCGCTGAAAGTTTGTCCGACTCCTCCTCCCCTCTGCGGGAGGGACTTTGTACCTGAGAGCAAGGCAGCTCATCTCATTACTGAACCAATGGGCAACGACGCTCTCTCACCAGCATCTTCAGAAGGCAACAGACCTTTGTTCTGATGTTGATTTGCACATTTTGGACCCAAACACAGCAAGTAGAACCAGTCTACTTCCTGAGTGGTAAGCCCAGGGGGGGGGGTTCACTTGCCTACAGTTATTTGAGCAGATGAGAGCGGCACCTTCAGACAGCCGAGGTCCACGACTCTCTTCCTGAGCTCATTGCTGATGTCGTTCGGCTTTTTTCCATGACGTCACACAAGGAAGCGCCGCGTTTGGGGCGTTGCCTTAAAATATATCCCCAGGTGTGCCCTTGACACTTGTGGGAAGCTTACAAACCCCTCATCATCATCAGGTGGGCTTTCTCAATTTGTATAAAAGCTTGCTTACTACTAAAAAAAAAAAAAAAAAATTTCTTGATTCATCTCAATATTTTGGCACTTTGCAAAAAAAAAAAAAAAAAAAAAAAAAAGTCCTAAAAACAGGAAAGGTTTAGTCTCGTCGTCAGATATTGTGGAAACTAAACAGTTACGTCTCTTCCCACAGTGAGCGCAAACATCTGGTTTCCCCTGTCATGTCTTTTTGCATCATATTCAAGTGGATTAAATTAGAAAACAATCTGGCTGTTCGTGCTTCGTTTCAAAATGACAGATTTTCCTCTATAAACGGGAACTACGGCCTTCTGTAGAGGTCTTTGAAGCATGCTCGACGTCCAGCCACCTTTTACACACATACGCATAAATAGAAACAGTACTTCAGCCCCCAGTCCTCTCCCTCACACACACACGACGACGGTGAGATATTGCAAAAGAAAAAAAAAAAAAAAAACAACCGGAGCGTTACTTCTGAAACGTAAAAAAAACACGAAAGAAGCTCCACCGGAAAACTTTTACATCCGTCACTGAACCAAACAGAGGTAAAAATTTAAAAAGTCACTGTACAGTAATTCCTGCCCTGGTAGATGAAAGGAGGTTGAGTGTATGCTATTAACAGTGGTAGTGTGGCCTGTGGTTCAGGAGGTGGGGGGGGGGGGGGGGGGGGGGAGGGATGGGTGACTTTCAGTAGTTCTGGCTAAAAAGGTGAGGTAGGCCTTGTCACAACTTGGAGTGTGGCTTCAAAACTGGCAGGATTGTTGTTGTTTTTTTTTGTTTCTTCTCCATTTGCAGTCTGTCTGTAGTGTTTGTTTCCTATGGGAGTGTGGTCGGGTTGTGCGTCTCTTAGCGCGCCTCGCCCTCCGTCGCCTGGCCGCCTCACATCTTGACGTCCTCCTCCACGCTGAGCTGAGACAGAGTCTTCTTGATGCGCAGGGCCGTCAGTCGGGCCGCTCCGTTGGCGTACCAGCACTCCCGCATGATCTTCCCCATCACACGCAGCGACTGCACGGCAAGAAGAGACGCGTCAGTTTTTATCCCCCGTCCCGCCGTAACCCGAGCAGCTCATGCCAGGAACAAAATGCCCGATCGCTTCCAACAATCGTCTAAATTGTTTAAAGATAGTATCCTTGCTTTAAAAAAAAAAGGTATATTTTAATTGATTTCTCAGGCTGATACAGAAGTTCCAAAACTTTCACCGTTTTATGATCATAAAACTGGTCTTTGCTCTTTTTGAATTTCAGTAAAAACTTATATTTGTCCTACATTTTATTGACCTTAAAGCAGAACAGTTTTGCAAATGGCTTAAAGCTGCAGTAGGGAGCTTTGAGAAAACCGTGGACCTAGCCGGGAAATTCGAACACGCACACCTCACAGGCCCCTCCCCCCTTGCTCTGCTGCTCCAGTTTACCCGTCTCTGCCCATTTCTGCAGTGGCACCTGCTCAGAAAACAGTTTTCCAGTAAAGCAGGTTGTCTCTCCACCTTTTGTCCACGCAGCTGCAGGCCACCAGCAATCTTGGACGACCAATCAGAGCCAGGCATTCCTCCTGGCTCTGATTGGTCGTTTCTGACCGGGAGCGAGGCGTTTCTGCTTCTAGGGCCACTGGGAGGAGCAAGAGGAGCTTGATTTCACCCCCCACAGATTATTCGTCTCATATTTTACTGTCAGGTCATAGTGATAGTTTTAATAAAAGAAAGATACATTTATACAAGTTACCTACTGCAGCTTTAAACCCAACTCTCTTCCTAAACAGCCTGCTCTTTGAAGGTTGTCTAAACTTAGACAACCTTCAAAGATACAGAATCAAATACCTCGTAGCTCTGCCACCAGTTGGGCACATTGGGCCTCAGCTTCTGGTCACAAACCACCTTCCTCATCTCCTCTATGGACGGGTCGGAGGGCACGAGGTCATAGTAGGGCAGCTGGTAGTCCTCGTGTATACCTGCAGGACAGAGCCAAGAGGTGCATTAGTCTCTTAATGCTCGGGTCCCATAGAAGCCCGGTCTCGGCTGCCGGCGCCGGTCCTACCTCCTGTGTTGCAGCGCCGTGCGATCTCCCAGTACACCAGGCCCAACGCATAAATGTCGGCACACTTGAAGGAATCAAAATGTTTCATGTTGATGGTTTCGTCCAAGACTTCTGGAGCCATATACCTGGACGGGTTCAAAGGGAGCAAAAGAGTTGAGAATTAACTATCCTGATCGTTATCCTTGAAAATCCTGGATTCCTGCCAGGTTTTGCTGTGAACGTTCAGAACTTTCCCCACAATCAGAGTTCTTAACCCTTTAGCACCGGACCTTTACAAGCCATCTTTGCCGTACCGTAATGTCATACTAGGGGAGACAATGAAGTTATTGAGTATTGGCTATCATTGGCTATTGAAATTACGGTAATTTCAGTCCCGCTGTTGCAGGAGACCTGTGAAAACGTCCGACACACAGCCCTCTTTCCGGTGAAAACAGTGGCAGGAAACGGTTACGGAGCCTTTTTACAGAGCGGAGATAAAAGAGAAGATATCTGAGAAACGGTCACAGAGGGTAGGAAAACTACCACAAAAGGTGCAGAAAGGATTTTAAAACCAACAAAAGTTGAAAGAGGAGCTTGTGGTGGAGAAAGGTAACGCTTGAGCGATTGAATCTCTAAGTTGAATTCTCAATGAAACGAGAGCTTCATTTTAGCAGAATGAAGCTATATGGTGCCTTTTTTTACTTTGTATAATCACATCTTATGTGTAACTCAGCGTTTTTATGTCAAATGGTGACCTTAGAGAGCCTACCAATCAGTAAAACAGCTTATTACATGCGTATCTGGGATTTGTTAGACTAAATCATGTGCGCATTGTGTGTGCGCGCATTTCCAGCTGAATATACGGATATACGGGGGACGCCTCTTTTTGAATGTTTCTTCACTTTCCAAACAAGGACTGTAAATGTTGTGTTTTAAGTATTTTCAATGCTGTCTAAATGTCTAATTTAGGCAAAATTGTTTCGTTATATACATCTATTGTGTTTCTTTCATCACTAAACCTCTAAAAACTTTTGTTTTTTTCTTTTTAAACTGATACAACTATTAATAGACTGAATTGTAAAAAAAAAAAGTGGTAGATCTTGAAAGGTCCCGATGTTATAGAAAAATGAGCAAAATTATTTACTCATAGGACATTTAATGGCCTTTCTACCGTTAAAATAAGCAAAACTATCCAGGCGGAGCTTTTGAGGCTTAGGTCTTAAAGGCTTAAACACTTTTTTTTTAATATATAAATACAAACATTCACCACGAATGGATGGCAGCTAGATTAACAGAGGCTGAGCTTTAAATATGGTACCTGGAAAAAACGTGTGGAAGGATGGACTCGAGTCATAATTCTCAATATTATGATTTAAACGGCAATCGGCAACATCATTTTGGACGCACCGGAGACCTGGGAAAGATCTGTGAGCTCAACAATGAGACGTTAACAGTGGAAACGGTTACCTCTTAGTGCCCACGCGCTGGTTCGGTGCTATATCAATGGTGTCTGTGATGGACTCGTGGCGGACTGCCAGCCCCAGGTCAGCTATAGCGCAGGTGCCGTTCTTCTTAACCAGGATATTTTTAGACTTGAGGTCCCGATGAGCGATGCCTGGCTTACCTGCAGGAGAAACGTGAAAAGAAGAGCCACGTTCACGCTGGGCTGTTTGGGAACGGTCGGTGAGCTGAAGAGGACGGCTAATCTCACCCTGAGTGCCGAGGATCTCCATGTGAAGGTGCGCCAGGCCGCTCGCAGCTGAGAGGGCCAGCTTGATCATGCCCTCGATGGTGACCGAGTAGCGGTTCAAGTAGTCGAAAAGAGAGCCGTGCTCGTGATAGTCCGACACCAGCCACAGCTGTGTCCATGTGCCATTGTCTAAAGCAAAATGGGAAAACTTAATGAATCCTTTTACTGAGCAGCTAAACGCTTTAGCTTTTTTCCGTTTCTCAGAGTTTCTCAGAATTTAAAAAAAAAAAAAAAAAAAAAAAAAAAAGGTGAATAGAACCAACCTTTATTGTCTGCAGCAATGAACCCTAGGATGTTTTCGTGCCGAAGCATGATTGTCTGGTAGATTTCCGCCTCTCTGAACCAGGAGCGCTCCTCTCTGGATGAGAAGATCTTTACTGCAACATCGCCGCCTCTCCACTTCCCCCGCCAGACCTCTCCGAAACGTCCCTTTCCTATAATCTCCTGCAGCACGATTGTCCTGGCCACCGTCCGCTGCACAAACAGGGGCAGCCCTGCAGGGCGCAGCACGGACACGCTCATGTGAGACGCGTACTAACAAAAAAAAAGGAACAACTTTCAAACCAAAAACAAAGGCGGTGTAGCCCTGCGTGTACTGACCAGAACCAGATCCTGAGGTGGACATATCGTAGATGAGATCTTGCAGGGTTTTATCCTTGGCCAAGTATAGGTGGTCGCAGGAGGGGTCCTCCACCTCCAGCCTCTGTCTGTGGCTGTAGGCCCTCTGGTGATACTGGAAGAGGAACACTCCCACCATCAGCAGCACGCAGAGCAGGAACACCGGCCCCGCTATGACCGCAACCAGCTCCACCGGGCCCCAGGAGTTCCCCGAGGTCGACCAGTTCCCACTCTTTGGTAGGGCTGCGGCGAGGACGACATAAACGAGAATTAAAACCCATCACCACGGAGGCGGTCGGCAGCACAGCGAAGGGTGCCTGAAGACGGCGGGCTCACCTGGAACCTTCAGCTCAACGCTGTTGCAGTAATCCACAGAGCAGCAGTGGACGTTGTAGACGCCTTCGGCGCCCTTACACAGGATGGGGGGAGCCATCTTGTCGTGGCCGATGCAGTTCCGCATGAGCAGTTCAATCCCCTTATTCTTGTCGTTGAATATTGAAACGATGCAGACGCCATCTGTCTCGCACTCGCCCGTCCCCTCGCATTCTGTGCAGTTACAGCGTAAAGCTGCAGGGAAACACAGACGTACATCACTTATTGATGTACAGACGTGAAACCAACACACAGATGCTCTGGACTCCCCCCACCCATCACCATCTTGTCACGCCACGGCCACAAACCTCAACATATGGCATCAGGAGATTTTGGGTGGACCTACGCAAACCATGTTAGAGAACATGATGCATAGTTTTCAAACTCCTTTTGCAACTACAAACCTGAAACCTGTGGAGTCCTTCTGTCTGATTAAAGGCCGGATTAATGGAGAGCACATCTAACAGAGTCTCCCACCTGAGCTGTAGATTTCTACAGCTCCTCTAGAGCTACTTTGAGCCTCTTGGTTGATTCTGACTAACGCTCAGCCTGCTCCGGGGGTCAGGGCTCTCATACCCGCGGCTCTGTCCACAGCGGCTCCTCATAACTGCTGGCAGTAATGTTGTGGAATAACTTTGACCAAAAATGATATGTTTTAGATAGTTTCACAAGAAAGAAAGTTTTTCATGATTCTGATATTTTATGCTAGTGCCACTAGGCTGAAAACAATGCACTTTCTTAATTTTCTGTATAATATATATATATATATATATATATATATATATATATATATATATATATATATATATACATACACACTTTAGTAACAATCAATAGATGACAATGCAGTTTTGAAACATTCAACAGTTCTCCTTACCTCAATAAAACGCGTCTTGAGCTACAAAACCCTTTAAAGAGTTAAGTACAGCGAGGCAAAAAAAAAGAAAGGCTTTGGATTGTGAAGGCTGCAACCTTCTGGTTTATGTGGACGTTAACATCTTGGTTTGATGTCTTCTCTTTATTTTCAGATGAATTGGGAGTCTTGAAAAGTTTATTGGTGTCAGACGATTTTATATAAGAAACAAATGTATACTTATAGATTACCATGAAGGGAATGTGTGATTTTGGAGAATTCTTTTAGACAAACTGTGGAGATGGTAACTTTTCCCCAAGGCCGTGTGCGGCGTTTACCCAGCAGGGGGCGAGCTCGCCCCGCAGTCTGAACACAAATGACTTGAGTGGGGCCCCGTTCAATTGTGGCCATTTCATGATGTGTAGATCATCTTCATCAGCAGCAGCAGCAGCCAGACGGCCCCGGCGGCCCTGAAATCGGATCCCTCACTGCAGATGAACCCAAACACGCAGAGTGGAGACAGACCCGCCCAGAGGGACACACAAAGTGAAATCCAACAGGGGGGAAGAGGGCCTACGCCAAATCCCCGACGCAGCAGAAGGTCTTTCTCATTGTGACACATAAAGCTGACTCTGTTCGGGTTAATAAAGGTTCTGTTAAATGCAACACGCTCCCGCACAGGGACCCGTTAACAGCGGACCTACTGCCACGGTAAAACTAAAAAGGTGGGCCGCGCTCTGAAATCAAGTTCAAGGCCAGAGAGTCTGCAACATCCAAAACAAGAACGTGGCTTTGCGAGGTTCCCAGCCAACTAACGGGCCACGAACTGATTAGATTTGGAGAGAAATGTGATTTGGACTCACGGCACACATGCTTCTCATTTAGGTAAGGTCAGGCCCAGGGGCTTCCTCCAAGTGATTCCACTACCTCGAAGCACAAAATAACCCGCTTACAGGACGGCATGAGTAGCTGTTCCCTTTAAATGTGGAGGGAAAAAAAAAAAAAAAAAAAACACAACACGACGACAGGCCCAGAAGGCTCCTTGGAAGAAATAAAGGCTTAGCCCAAAAATCCCTGCAGACTAAAAACAATCCCCTAAAAACAGCAGCGGACAATCCACAAAGGGCCGAGGAATTTCAATCCTTCGTCTCCCAACAAAAACAGGCCTCGGTGTGTTGGCTGGATGGCTGACAATGTCTGGCCCAGCAGCAGAAGAAGAAGAAGAAAAAAAAGAGGGTTTAAGAGTGGCAAGGCTCCACTAATCCTGTGTTTTACTCTGACTCCATGAGCTCATTGATGTTCCCTTTGAACCAAGTCTAAGATTTTCTTACTTTTCAGTAACATCATCATCCAGCAGCAGGCATAGGTTGGTTCCTGGTATCAAGGTCACAAAAACAGATTTTAAATCAAATTGTTGGAGCAAAAATGTCCATTTAAAGTTTTAGGGGAATTTTTCCCAGAAACGCCTGACGTAACGTTTTTGCCTGGGGAGTTTAGGAAATGCTTCAGATTAGAAACGTTTCACGCCAGTTATGTGGATTTACAGGAAATTAGGGGTAATGTAGAAAAATGAAAACATTGCATCATATGTGGAGATGGACAAAAATGTTCCGTCGCAGGCAGACATATACCCTGGTACCATTATACCATCCTTTAAATAGATTTACCTATCAATATCTATGTTTACATGCACAAAATTTCATGATCGGATTAAAATGTGTTTGGATTAAATGATCAGATTGTACCGTTTAAATGGGCACACAATCAATTAATCCGATCATAGTGTGTGTATATGCACCCGGCTTTATTCAGAACAGAACCACTCTGACATGCGCAGTTAGCAAATTCCCCCAAAAACAAAAAAACAACAACACAGAAGTACTTCCGTCTTTGCTAAACAACCACAAATAGTAAACAAAGCAGTATTATAAGAGTTCTTCTGTCTTCTGGCCGTCCAGGCTGGACTTGCACGATGTTCTAATTACGGTTGAAACGTTACAGAGTAAGCAACAATGTTGAGCTCTTTTATTTATTCGAATAGAAAGGTTTATCAGGAGCCATGGCAGTTTTGCTTCCTGACGTATTTCAATGCGGAAATACGTCACGTTTACGTCGGGCACACATGGGTCACTTGGGTCAGTTTGCCACATTCGGAATAACTTGAGCCTAGCAAGCGTTTACGTGCACGTTGGTCGGATTATCAAATCAGCATAAACCGGCCCTCACATTCAGATTACAGTTTCCTGATTGGCCCTTTACTTTTGTCCATGTAAACGTAGCTATAACCTATTAAATTTGCATCCCAGTGTGTAGCCCAGGGACTCAAACGTGGCTTCAATAGTCCCAGAGTCAGGAAATCATCTGCGCCGTGCGTGTTGGGGGCGTGGCTTCATCAGCCCTGAAACAAAGACGAAACTACGTGCAGGTAAGGAATAAGGGACTTTCCTCAACCACATTCACAATCCACATTCAAAAGGGACAACCTTCGCTTTTTGAATGGCAGGTTTGTTTCCCATAATTTCCCTTGGTAGGTTTCCAGTTTGAAAAAGACCTGGCATTTCACAACCCCTAACCTATAGAGTGGTCAGAGGGCGCAGCACCCCCCACTTTGACAGAGAGAAAAAACCCGGGAAAAAAACAAACAAAAGATGTTGGTTAAAGGAGAGGCGACAGTGCCTGCAGGGGCTCTACATTTTGCTACAATGTTATGCGATTTGTGTTTTTTTCCCCTCAGAGTGCCGTTACCTTGCGTTCTGATTGGCTACACGTCACATTCAACAGCCATCCCGATAATCTAGTCGTGCTTAAGGTCGTCAGAAGGGGCAGAGCGGGTCAAAAATCGGGATAATTATGTTGTCGTGTGAACCAGGCCTAAGCAGCTGAGCAGATAGCCCCAAATATAATCACCAACACATTAGGCTGAACGTTTGTCAATCACACCCTGATTGTGTCATCATTAAGTAACTCCCTCTATAGTAACCCTCCCAAAGGAGAAGTTGAGTTGGAGCTCTCTCTTTGATGCAGAGAGCTGATGTGTCCCTGCTTGTTCACCGATAGTGACTGGAAATGTGGAACATTGGAGGGAGGTTTCGTAATATTCCGCATCTGCCAAACATCAGTGCGTTTAGGAGAACGAGTGTTATTCATCGGGCGATATGTGGGAAAGATGCAGGAACTCCGGGCCTAAGTGCGACCAGACCGGGTGAAGTTTGCGTGCAGATGGAATTTCCTGCAGATTATAGGAGGTGAAGCAGGCCGCGGCTGATAATGGCTGAAAAACAAGTCGCGTCACTCCGATTTCCAGCACTGATGGAGCAAAACTGTTCAGCTAAATAAATTGTACGAAGGCAATATAAGCAGCGGGTTTAAAAACAAAACAAAAGGAGTTGGCGGTCTTCTTCCTCTGTTGTTTACTGGTTTTCCGTGGAACACATTAATTATTTACTACAGCATTGAGAAAAGATGCGTTTGATCAATCCATCCCCCCCAGAGCAATATCGATAGAAAAAAAAAAGAAACATAGCTTTATGAGCAAATACTTCGCCTCAAAAGACTCATTAAAGGCAACAGCTGTCAGTTTGACTGTGATGCAGCTCATATGAAACATGTGACATCCATGGACAGCGCTAAATCATTGGCAGCGATCTCAGAGGAACCAAGTGATCTAAACCCAGTCGGCATGCGCGTCTTTCATTGGAGAGTCATTGTGGCAAGACAGATTGTTCCCAGACATGTAGACAGAAGCTCAGAAAGAAAACCAAACATGGCTAAGACATGCACATTTACTTCCTGAACAGGCCATAGATGGTTTGTGGCCTACCAAGGTTTTGGTTTGTGGCAAAACATTTTTTCCCCTCCTTCCTCTAAGACCTACTGTGTGATTACAACATGTGCAGTCTGCTTCCAATCTAAAAAAAAAACACCAAGAGCCCTATGGTTTGGCTTTCTGGAAGAGCTGGTAGTTTTTACATCAATTTGTGAATACTGCTTAGCTACTGACAAATCAAGTTAAAGCTGCAGTAGGCAACTTTTAGAATTTTTATTTTTCTCACATTTGTTAAAACTATCACTATGTCTTCATCGTAGAATATGAGACAGATAATCCTCTGGCTCCTCCCAGTGGCCCTACTGCCATTTATAGAAATGTACCGCTCCCGGTCAGAAACAACCAATCAGAGAGCCAGGAGGAATGTCTTTGTGGCGTACGCTGCTCACCCCCCTCCCCTGCACAGCGCGTACCGTCGTTCAAGCTCAGGATTGCTAGGCTGATGGGGCGAAACAACCTAAAGTTACGGGAAAACTGCTGCACCGAAAGCAAAGGCATGTAAAACAGAAGAAGACTGATGACGAAAAGCAAGCAAAAAGAGCCTGAAATAACCTGAGGGTAAACATCGGAGCAGCACGGCAGGCTTCCTTGTGCGGGGAGGGATGTAGCTCAGCAGAGAGCAAGGGGGAGGCATCTGTAAGGCACGCTTCTCCAAATTTTACAGTAAAGTCCACGGTTTTCTCAAGTCTACCGACCTGTTGCAGCTCTAGACAAAATTAGACCCCCCCCCCCCCCCCCGACAAGATTTTGCAAGATGGTTCTCAATCAGAACGCAAGATCTAAGAAACGACCTCCAAGAAGAGAGATGCAACCAGAAGTGCTGAACGACATCAAGTGATGTCACTCCTGTCCTGGTCAGCGATTGGCTAGCAGGAAAGGAAATCTTTTAGTTCAATGAATGGAGCATTCTACGCATCCTGATGACTTTCTCAGTGCAAAAGCTGCTGCTGCAGGAAGAGTCAGCCATTTTCTAATAAGTGCGAAGAAGCGCTAAAAAGGTGTAAAATTGAGGCTCCTGCCATACAAATACAGGTTCCCATTTCATTGATGCGGCCCTTTTACTTTGATGCCAGCCGCAGTCTTAATTTCATAAGGTCAATCACACGATTGGGAAATCCTCTTTAGAGATCCTTTTGTACAGAGCAAAACTGCCCAGGCACACGTTCTCCATACGGCGTGTTCGGGCGTCTGATTGCAGCCAAATAAACCGGTCTCAAACTGCCAAACTAGTACTAGTAGAAACATGGACGTGGTGGGAATGAACGAACGCAGAGATGGACATACTGTGCCAAGCATGAGCAGCTAGACAAACAGATCCAGGGTCTGCTGGTGAAGCAGTTACAAAAAGAAAATTAAGCAACAGTAAAGATTTTTTAAAAGCCCCTGAATGCCCCGTGAGGTTAGGGGAGTTTTCCTCCAGCTACCTTTTTTTCTTCCTTAAATGTAAGCTAGATGCTTGGTTAAGTCTAGCTTACATTCTGTGCCTGCGTGTGCAGAAGCGGTTTAACTCCTTCCCCCTATTTCAAAAATCACTTTTAACTGTGTAGATAATGTTGACATCTAAAATGAGCCAGGCTAAAAAAAAAAAAAAAAAAAAAAAAAATCTGAATCTCATAAGTCACTGAATTAACAAACATGTAATTTTTTCATGTCACATGTTTCATTAATCTACAATCATATTTAATACGTCAAAAATATTACAGGAAAGTTAATTATTTCAGTAACTCAATTCAGTAAGGGAAACACATTATACAGATTCACACAGACTTAGGATATTTAAAAGCCTTCTTTATTTAAAAGCTCCACCTAATAAATATATAACATTTCAGATTAAAATATTGTATCTGACTAATAATAAAAAAGCAAAAAATAAATAAATAAAATTCATGCAGGAATGTGGGCTTAATGAAAAGACTCATTAAAACCTGCGTAAATTTTTTTTTTTTTTTTTTACAAAAGGTACTTTTTAATGTGACAAACAAGCCTCATAGAAATGCATATTCTAATTTATTGAATATGTGTATTTTAGATCAAGGTCATTTTCTTATTTCCCTGGTATTGCACTCATGACTGAACTGACGCTTTTTCACATTCTGATTAATCTGGAATTTCTGTTTGCAGATACATAAAACAGGGCGTAATCCATTTTACTACGCAGGAGTTGGCAATTTCTATTGAATTTTGTGACATGCAAAAATTTTAAAGTTCATTGCAAATGAATGTAGATATGAATAATGATTTAGATTAAAAATAAAATTAATTGATCGAGTCAAAACAAAACATGTCCGTGGGATCCCTATGCAAGAAGCCCCCAGACCCATTCATTCTGAAGAAGCCATGTTGGCTATTCATGTAAACCGCCACATAATGGAGAGAGCAGCTGAAAACAGGAAGGCTGAACATTTTTATACCAAACTTGCTTTGTTTTATTCATTTTGAGAAGTCCAACTCTATCAATCACTGGACGTTCTGGATTTGGTTAAATGAAGGTCTGATTCTACAGGGACTGCAAACCGACTGGTTTACAGCTACTAATCAGAACCACGTAAAGCGCACCAAGCATGCTAACCGCTGATGTAAGATGCAAAAGGAGGCCATCATTGGCAACCCTGTAAAAGCGCTTTAACTTCTGAAACAATGCTGAAGTCATATTTAACTACATTTAGCTGTGCAGCACGGCCTGCTCAAAAAGTATAGAAGGATCAACAATAGACCCCTTGCAACCACGTGACTCCGTTACCCAGAACCCCTTGCGTGTCGGCCATATTGGTTGGCATGCCATTTTCTACACAACGCACGATATTCAAGACACTGTACGAGTTTTTCCCCTTTTCGGGCCGATTCTTCAGCCGTGCAAGCATGTTTTGAATAAGGCCGAATTTCAGCTTGATCGTACAGGGGGGAGGAGGGGGGACTGGCTTCTCATGACTACCTCCCGATCAGGAATCGGACGATTGGTGAAAATCAAACATGTTTGAAATTCAGTCGGCTATCGTGAGGTTTTCGTGAGTGCATCCTGCTGTTCAAGCAGAGCTACGAGGGAGCGCCCTCCCCTCCTCTCCGTCCCCGCCAGGGGAGGGAGGTGAGCGGGCGTCCCTGAAGCGACCTCCGCCCGGCCCGCTCGCGGGGGCGTTGGGGAGGGCGAGCGCTCCGGTTCGCGCAACGCGCTGGCCGCCTGTTTCGGCACTCCTCCGCTCGCGGGCGGGCCGGGCCGGGCGACCTGCCGTGCCCCGCGGCCGCCGGTGCGTCTCGTCCCTCCTCTCTCCCCTCCGTTCCCCCGGTGCCCGGTGCCTCCTGCGGGCCTCGCCAGAGCTGGGCTCGACCCCCTGCTCTGAGTCTCTTTCACCCACCGTCGCTCGCCTGCCTCTGCCACCACAGCGAGCGGCGCGCCGCACAGATCGTGAGCGGTGAACTTTTTAAACCCCGCGGTTCCGTCGCACAGTTTTTAGATGTATGTAAGTACCACGACTGAAAAACTCGTACAGTGTATGCCCGGTATTTGCGGACCCTTTGGCTCTTCCTGATAAGGATTTTTCTAGCAATCCCGATGATTGGCCATCAGTTTGCTGTGCGGATCTGGTGAACTACCTTGTGTTGTCACCCACCCCAACGTACAGTGGCGATCAGATGAAGGCGTACAAGAGTTTGGGAGCGCACAAACAGTTCACTGCCGGATGGATACGTGAACTGTCTGTTTTTTACCTGAATGATGTAGCCGTTGTCCGTGGAAGGGTGAGTTTAATGTTGTTTATTCTCATAACTTGGCTGCATATAGTCCGATAACATCTGACCCTAAACTGTAAACATTGCTTTGGCAACAGAGATGCAGTCTGTTTGCACCATATTGAACAATCAGTGAATAGTCTTTTGTATACGCTCCGCCGGCCATGCGAGTAGAGGTAACTGGGCCAGTGCAGTGGTGGGCTGTCACGCTCATAGACATAATATAAGATATCTTTATATATGTCTATGGTCACGCTAGCCTGCCCACCAACATGGAGGCGCGCACCCCTGATCACGTGACTGTGACGTCAGATGCAAGGGGTCTATTTAGCCCGCAGCAGTAAGTTAGTTAGTTTTCTGCTCACGTATTAAATTGGAAACCATGTTTTCAGAAATCTTGTAGAAAAAAAAAAAAAAAAGGACATCTTGTGATATGGTGAGGCATTGTAAACATCTGTGACATAACCTGGAAGATTTTCACAGTATTTTGTAGTGTTTCGGTAATGGGAGTTTTACATCTTCAGGCTGTTCTTTGAAAATCTTATCAATAAAATATCTATATAAATTTTTTTTCCCCCATTGATCCAGAAAGTGGTGGGGGGTTAAAGTTTCTGGTATGCAAAGCTGTAGAAATAACAACCAGAAAGAAAGCTTAACCAGACCATTGATCAGAAACTGGCCACAAAATCTCTGATCAGTGCATTTCTATGCAAAAGTGAAGACTCTAGATCACAACAACGCCGCCGTCTGGACCACCAGCTCCCATCGCTGTGCCACACGGTTTGCACAGCGCTCTGCGTGTCTCGCTGGATTGTGGGCGACAGTGTTACAAAGCTGCAGCTGAAAGCCCCGTTCTAGGACCTAAAACACGCAGATCTGAGCCAAAGTCGGGTACGTGTGGTTTCAGCGAACCTTGCTCTCATACCCACATAACTGGTGGTCTCTTACACTGGTCCTTTGTGTGGAGATTAAGGCGACATGAGGAGGGATTGGACTGGCCCTGCAGGAACAAAGCCCAGTGCAGTGTGTGTGTGTGTGTGTGTGTGTGTGTGTGTGTTTGTGTGTGTGTGGGGGTGGGGGATTGTAGTCCTGCAGCAGGAGGCCGGAGGGGGCGGAGCGCAGGGGAGAGACTGGGGTTACCAGCAACAAACCCCAATGTTTGGCGGCCAGACAGAGGCGGGCTGGAGCCCATTTGGGCAGGATAATACAGAGGAGGGAGAAATGGGGGAACAGTTTGGAGGACTCATAACCCCCCCCCCCCCCAGCTGCTATTGAGGTCTGCCCAAGTGACCAGCTGCGACTGTCATTAAAACCCAGTCTAGACTTTGACTTACGGGACGGAGCAGGAAAAGGCAACCGTGGAGGAAAACAAGGAGCTCAGAGCACAACCCCCTTTCCTTTGAGCTGCTAGTGTGTGGAGTTCCTATCATTCCGTTCGTGTCGAGGCAGGAAACGGCAGACACTGCGAGGAAGGGATTAATAAAACATTACTGACATAAACATCATTCTGGGAGCTGACAAAAAAAAAAAAAAACTCCACTCAGCAGTTTCACCCATGAACCTCGGCGACAACCTTCCTCTGTTGTCCGGCGTTACTCATGCGGAACAACCCCGACAAACGCGGCTGAAGTTTGAGAGAAGGGGAACTTCAGAGAGGCTGGCGAGGATGCACAGAACTTCTCTGGGCGGCTGCTGGCAGCAGGTTACGCAAACGCAGTGCGTTTTCTTTGGAGGGGGGGGGGGGGGGGGCTGAAAGCGTGTGCTTGTGTACAGAGAGGAGAGCACCATTACCAAAATGCACTGGCTGAAATTAGATCCATACAGATACCAGACTGAGAGCTGATCAAGACATGCAGACGCCACCAGACAGTGCGAGTGCAACGTACACACACAGTAAAACACACAGGCGCGCACACGCCGCAACTGTGTCCTAATCAATGCTAGAGGAAGGAGGAAAGTCATTACCTTTGTCTGCATCTGGGGGTCAGATTACCGATCTGACTCTAAAGTGAAGTCTCTGGGGCTCAAGCTGCTTCCACCATCCCCACCAACCCACACCCCCGCAGGCTACGTCTCATCCTGTCTGTCTGTCTGTCCTCCTGGATGGGATCAAAGACTCGCTCTGGACCGTCTGCAGGCACTCACATTGATCAACGTTGCAACCATAATGCCAACGCATATCGAATCAATGCATCTGCCATCAAACTGACAAAAACGTCTAGCAAACCTCAACACTGCTCCGTTACATCCACCTAAAAATAAGAAAAAAAACAGGATGATTTAAAGAGTAGCCTGGTTAAAATTTGACGGAATTTAATTAGACATGCTTGATTTAATTTTAACTCGGCTGTAACTAAAAAAAAAGCAGCCAGAAACGCATCGAGCAGGTTGTTCCAGACCGATGCAGACTTTCGGTTTGACTTTGAGATCTGACTAGTTGATAACACACCAGAGAAGGAACGTGGTAGAGGTTCTTTGACAGAGGTAGTGATGAATCCAAAAAAGTTATCCCCATTTATGCCCGCTAAACACAACCTGATTACCATCAAATCAAAGGGAATCTCTTGGTTCATGCTGTTAGTCGATGGGTTTAAAGACTGAAAACTGAAGATCAAAATGTTATTCATTTATTGACATTTGAAAAAAAATAAACACAGACTTCCAGAATTTGACCCACAAATCAAAATTGACAACGATGAATTGTAGATTGGTCAAACACGATATCGGGTCAATCGATCAACTCGTCTCGGCCTGCATTTCAGTTGAAAATTTAGCTTCAACAACAAATTTTCAGTCTAAGCTACAAACGATCGAAGGGGAGCTCAGACCAACAGTAGCTGGTCACTGGGCTGGCCGCGTGTCGAGCTATTAACGGCTAGCGCTAGCTTATGCCAGAGACACAGGAGCTTTACTGGCCTTTTTATGTTGCTCTCAAGCATTGAGGCATCGATTGATTTTGCAACCCTATAATATACCGTCTTTTACGCCACGGTTCGGTCTTTTGGAGGTGGAGGACTCCCCCGACTTCACCGCGGTCTCACAGCAGCCCCTCCCCGGCTGCCTCAAGACACTAACGGCAGAACGACTGGTTGCATTCACGTAAATTCAACAGTAACGCATAAAAATAAGTTGGTAGATTTGTTTCTAGTCGCCTTATTTGAAGAAGAAAGGCGCCAGAGAGTTTGGAAAGTGCAACAGTGCTCGCTTTGGAGGCACAAGATGGGGGTCTTAAAGACGGAGCTGCTTTTATACCCCACAGCGGCAGAGCTACAGACGTCACTACATCAGCATTACGTCACATCAACCGAAAGCAATGTTAATTCGAAATTCAATGCAAGACCTGTGTCTGACAATTTTAGACACAAAAGCAGGATTTCAACAGACAAACTAATAAAAAAATGACCAGGATATGTAGAAAGTACTATAAGACAACCATGTTAACAGTTTGTTGGTGTTAAAGCTACCACACCCTGTCGGTGGTGAAACACCTTGGGTTGCCCCAGCTCTTTACCCCTAGGGTGACCCCACTTGTACTTTGAAGTGTTTTCCAATTTACGACGCAAGAAACAGAAATCTGAACTATAACTGGTTTAATCTAGCAAAGTCAGAGAAATGTTTACAGACGCATCAGCGCTGACGGGCTCCTGATCGAACACGACGCAACGGCAATGAAAGTAGCAAGAGCCCCGACTGATCATTTCTTAAGGATTATAAAGAAGTCTAGGTACACGCCCATGCTGTACACTTCCTAACATGTCGTCAGTAAAATAATGTGTCACCACTGGGGTGCTATCTGATGACCTTGTGTCCCAGCCTTGTGTCCCAGACTGTCTAGGTGTGCATGACGCTCCCAGGGCCGACGTTCCACTCGTTCATCCCATTTCTACATTCTACTCATACGCCACATTTCTAACATTGGCAAAAAAACAAAAAAAAAAGTTGGTTTGGGGCGTGAGTTACCCTTTAAACATACTTCCGCAAACCAAGCAATGAATAGCAACCAAAAGAAAACCACCTCCAACTAATGTGCTTCTTGAAGCTCTTCTAAACAAACTCACTTTTTTTTCACAATTTGCATAAATGTTCTACACCATACAGTTGTGAAATCTGACTTCATAAGATTTGGTATTACCACACAAAAAATAGAAAATTCAAATAAGATTCTGCATTTAAAGCTCGACCCCCCCCCCCCCCCCCCAACTGAAAACACTTAGGCTAATCATACTAAGGTGTCAGAAAATATCAAACGTTACTTTAGCAGCAGCTCTAGCCAACAAAAGCAAGCCCTTCACAGGGAAGTGTTGGGGGGGGGGGGGGGGGGGGGTTAGACAGCACACATTCCAAGAGAAAATTACCCAGCAAAGGCACATCTAATCTTTATGCCAACAGCAGCTAGAAGAAACAAAAACAAATCCAACACCTCGGCCAGGAAGACAAGTTACAGAAAACCAGGTTTCAGCTTTGCAGACGGGACACAAACATAAACGGACACCAAATCCATAGGGGACGTACTCCCACAGCGACAGATTACTTGCCAGGTAAATGTTTAATACCTTTTACAACCCATGTGTGCAGCCATTAAAGACAAACTTCTTAAAAAAAAAAAAAAAAAAAAAAAAGGGACAGAAGTGGGCGTGCTCGGACTCGGCAGCAAATCCCCTGTGGTTGAACATCAATAATGGCAGAGCTGGGTCAGAAAGAGGCTACGCTGTCTGCCGTAGCAATTAGGGCCCCGTGCCTCGGGGCCCGGTGGAGGTCATTAACAATACTGGTGATTATCGAGTGAAGACTGGACCGCCCCAGACCTGCAGCGACCCCCGCCTGGCTCCGAGCCACATTAGACAAAACTGTTGGTAAACACAGATCACCAAGGAGAAGGTGTAGAAAGGGGAAGAAAATGTTATACAGGGAGCAAAATTCATTTGATTAAAAGCCAGCGACACATCTAAGGATCTTTGAGAGGGGGGAAAAAAAACAAAATTGCTTTTTTTTTATCTTGAGCCAGGGGGTAATATAAATTTCTTATCTGAAGTTTCTTCCCTTTACAGACGCACACCTTTGAAAGCACCACGTCTCGCTCTTTTCTCTGCACACACTCTTGGCCCTGACCCGATGGGCAGGTGTGCACACGTCCCACCCGACTACCACATCAACCCCTGCACGCCGTACTCGGCATCCAACAGCACCTGCCTTGTGGGCCAACCTCTTCCCGGTGCGATTTACACAGAAACACGCCGACGAACGACGCGGCTCCGGCATCGCAGGGCTAACCGTGAGAGCAAAGGTCAGCCGACGGCAGGAAAACCAACACGCCTTCAGTCGACAAACGGCAACCCGACCGCCGTCGCTGTTAAGTCGGCACGCCGGAGGGAAGCAGGTGGCGAGACCTCGGTTAGAAGTACGGCTTAAAACCCCGACAAAGCACAGGGACGCCTTCTTTGTTTTTTGTTTTTTTTAAATAACGAGAGAGAAAAAACAGAGGGAAAAGGAGGGACGCGCCCTGCCTCACAGCGGTGCAGCTGACAGCACGTATCGCCTTGCTGCTGTGCTCGGTTCACACAGACCCGACTGTGACACGCAGACATGTAATGCCCATAACACCAGAGGTTGGTAATGCCTAAGAAGTCAACAACACGTGACAAATATACCAAACCTGTGAGAGAGAGGGAGAGAGAAAAACATGTATGCCTGAAATATTTGCTCTCTCCCTGCAGCGACTTTCTGGTTGGGCCGGTTTTTGGGGCCTTTTGCATGAAACCAGCCACTTAAGACAAAAAAGGGTGCAAAACTACACTTTGCAACCTCCTTAAAGGCAGGAATTAGCCACCGTCGCCCTGCCTGATTTTCCCCTCCTAACCCCCCCCCTCCCTCACCCGACGGCCATGTTAGAGGTCGGAGTGGGCCGGGCCAACGGGCCACGTAGGTGTGATAATTACCTTGAAGCCGAGCCTTCCTGTGCTGCGCCCTCACCCCTATGAGCGGGGGAGGAACAGTTTTATGATTCTTGTAAGGGTGACTCAACAGACACATGCTTTTAAAGAGGATGACAACATAGCTCGACTATTCTTGACGGTTAGTTTTTTTTTTTTCTTCTTCTGTCCGCTTTGCCGAATCAATGTGCATTGTGGCGAGCTGCGACTGAGCACGTCCCGGGTGACCTGTGGCAAGGCTCGCCACGGTCAGAAAAGACCGGTTCCAAGACGGCAATCTAGGCGTTTGAGTTCAGAAGTGAACCCCCGTCTGCATTTTTTTCTAGTGGTTGCAAGAAAAATGTGTTTGCCTAAAACAAAAAAAAGGGACTGGAGAGTAAGGTAGCCGCTGCACACGCCTGGTCAGCTGCCTGAAAGAAGGCTCCTACACTTTCCCCGAGGCTTTAATGGAAGCTAAAATTAGCCAGCTAATTACGAGGCGATTACGAGGCCGTTTGTGCTTCAATTGCTGGATTGGTGATCACACTGCTGCTCGCTCTTTCAAACAGGAAAAACATTTCATTTGCTACTGAAAGGTGCAGTTTTCAGAATTTCTAATGACAAACATACCTAGAATTGCATTATTAGTAGGTGCTTTTCTCCAATTTCTGGTCAGACAAAAACGAAATAAAGAAATTAATAAAAAAGTACCGGTTTTCATAATAAAAATTGAAGCATTCTTATCTCACTCTCAAAATCCAACAACTTCTACCTTGAAGAGTCGTCCGAGCTGAAGGTGCGCTTTGTTCTCTAGACGGTAAGTGGCCTGTTGGAGTTTATGAAAAATGAAAACGTCCTTCCCGAGTAAAGGACGTGACACTTCTGGAGGAATAAAAGGGGCTATAGCAAGTAAAAGGACCAACATTCACTCGGCGCACAAAACTAAAAGCAGAACGTTAACCAAATATGTTTTTTTTTGGTTTTATTTCTTGAATGTTTCATTGCAAAATCGGATGGTAATAGTAATTTCAGGTGAGAGACATAAATCAGCTCAGAATTTCCTTTTTTAAATGCTGCGGCTGGCGTAACCATTTACCCACATATCTGATCTTTTCTTTTCAGTTATTCGTTTTTGACACACAAAATAAAGAAAAAAGAAAGAAAAACCTTTAAAAAAAACCACAAAAACGCATAAGCTTATGTGTGTCGACAAGCATGTTTACTTTGAAGCCAATGCTGACTATTTAGGTGGGAACTAAACTCAAAATGTGTAAATAAATGTCCTTAACTGCAGTGCATTTTTCAGCAGCAGCAGCTGCATAAAATCCTGTTGCAATGTTTTACTACTCCTGTGTGAACCCCCTCTTACTCAGGGCCACAACATGGGTCCCCAAACAACCCGATATGCCAATTATCTGCAGAATAATGCAGGCGTCTGGGCTGAATGGTAATGCTGCGCGTCAGGGTCGTGTAGATGTGGTGCAGAGGGGCAGGCATCAGCTGCTCCAGCTTGTGCTGGAGGGGGGATAAACCAGCCCAGCGTCTGAAAAGGCCCCCAGACTGGACATTTCCATCACAATGAACCCAACTTCAACTCTGACTTCTGTCTGGGACACCCACCCCCCCTCCCCCGCCCCTCCCTCACCGACTCATTCGGGACCCTCGATGGCCGCATATTTAAGGCAGAAAACAACCCCACGCTTCAATCGGAAGGTTTTACGTGCACTTTCCAATGAGCGCTGCTTGGCCACATCGTGCGTGTTTAACCAACAAGCCGAGCAACACCCTGATAAGAGGCTATAATAGGCCACCAGCAGCAAGGTGTTTGGTAAATAACTCCGCATATCAGAGGGGCAGAGATTAACTCGGGCTTTAAACACGAACTATGCTCGGGTTATCTCTGCATATGCGCATAATACCAGATAAATCCGCGTATTGGTGAAGCGTCTGCCCAAGAGGAGCGTTGCCATTATTATTTGTCAACTTCAGACGGTGGGCTAGCCAATGTTAGCTGGCGCCTCGACAACACACACACACACAGCGCTCCACCATGTTGTTGTTGTGGTTTATCCGGCCGCCGCGTGCTCCTTACAGTCCGCCTCGGCTCCAGTCGTGGCCGCGAGCCGCAGCAGGCGGCAGGAAGCGAGCCAGCCGCGCGGCTCTGGGTCCGCGCGAAGCGGCGGCCGCTGATCTTAGAGGTCGGCGGCCGCTAGCCAGACGCGGCTAGCCCGGCTAGCTAAATCCCCAGATCCACAGAGCGCCATGGCGATCATCAGCGACAAACAGGCAGCGGCCAGTCCAGAGGGAAAAAAACGCACAGAGACAAACAACAAAAAGCCGGAGAGGTGTTCCGATACTCACCGTCACCGACGGCCGCCAGCCCCAGCAGGGCCAGCAGCGTTAGGGCCGTCTGTCTTAGAGCCATGGCTTCTGAATTCCCATGTCTACGCGACGAAAGGCGCCCGAAGTGTGTCGTTATCAAGGCGGCCGGAGCTGAAACACAACCACAGTCCGACCGCACACACCACACCGCCAGATAGCAGCCAGCCAGCCCCGCCGGTGACGCGTTTAAAGGGGGAGGGCTGCCCGCTGCACGTCCCCTCTCCTCCTCCTCCTCCTTGTTCTTCTCCCCCCACTCTGCGTCCGAGGTCACGGCTGTGTGTGCAGGGGGAGGTAAACACAACGATGGCTGAATTACAGACCTCCAGTCTCACATTATCAAGCGAGAGTGAGATTTTCACAGCCTTCCTTTTAAATTGACACAAAACGAAACAGCTCTGAGTGGCTTTTAGTTTTCCTGTCTGGGTTATGATTCAGCCTCAGACAGATGTCAACGCAAACATCTTCCTCCACCTTACGGAAAAAACAACTCACTCAGACGCTATTTTTATCTTTGATGGCATATTATTAATTATTATGATTATGGCTATTATGATTATTATTTTATTGTTGTTATTCTTATTGTTATTCTTATATATTATTTGCAGGTATAAGTAGGTCAAATTGTTTGTATTCATTTTTTTTTATGTTTTTAGTTAAATATCAGTGTTACCCAGTTCAGTTTATTTATGTCACACTAATTTATAGCAGACTTTATCTAAATGCATTTTGCTTGGTAGACATCTCTCTCTCTCTCTCTCTCTCTCTCTCTCTCTCTATATATATATATATATATATATATATATATAGAGTTGTTGTAGTATATATATATATATATATATATATATATATATATATATATATATATATATATACTACAACAACCACATCTGTCCAGTGGTATAGTCTGATCCAAATTCCATTACATAGATTAGGAATTTAAGAAGTTAATAATGCTGATTTTTAATTTTTCTTTTTTTTAATTGATGTTTATGCCGGACAAACACAAACAAATACATGTTATCTTGTTACAGTTACATGAATAAGAAAAACACCTTGTGTGTATTTGTCAGTATCTGCCCAGTCTTGTTGTTTTAAACAAACAATAACAACAAAGAAAAGAGATGCAGTCCAGCATCAATGTAGAAAACATGGCAGATCTACAACAGAAAATAAAGATCACAAAACAAGACACAACCAAAGCCGCCTGGGAACTCTACATACTATACCAACCCTGTACCTGTATGTAATAAAATATAGGTGGAAGATGACATCCTTACATGCCCAGCAATTGAGCTAGGAATGGAATAGGTTTTGGACCAAATGTATGTGCCCAGCACCTTATTCACAAACAAAATGATTGCATTTCACGTGTATTTAGTTTTGTCACGCTCATATAACACATCCACCAGAGTTCCAACCTTTCCATCAGTTCTCCAACATAAATCACTGCTTCTGAGTTTTAGTCTAGCCAATTTGGAAGGGGTCCAGTAGGATCTATTTAATCTCTTATTTAAAAAAAAGAGTTGTGATTGTGCTTCACGCGGGTAACAGTGCCATGATGCACATAATTTCTTTCCAATCATTTTCTCGAATCTCTACAGCTAGGTCCCTATCCCAACATGCGTTCAGACCGTCCAGTTTTGGCACTTGCATACTTCTAATAAGTTCATAGAAATTTGAAGCTTCTCTGTTTTTCTCTCTGATCTTATGGGAAATTGCCTGGATTTCGGTCCGACTGTGCAGAATATGTTTGTTTGAGAGAACGCAATGCCTAATTTGTGAATGTTGCCAAAATTCTGAGTGACACTAGTTATATTTAGTTTGAGTTTCATCAAATGATCTCCTGCCACATCCTCAAGAATGTGAATCCCAGCTCTAATCCACACAGATTTGTGAAAGGTTATATAAGGAACCCCGGATGATCGGATCAGTTCCTTGACTTTGCTGCAGTTCCTCCTCCTGAGGGCGACAACGGAAAGAAACCATTACCTTTTAACAGGAAGAGAACCAGGCTCCGTCTGAGAGGCTGTCTACCACTGACTGGGTTTGAGAGGACAAGTCCACGATTCTCTCCCTGAGATGCAGGCTTTGTTGTGCCACTCCAAGACTACAGCTGACCTTCATCTGGTCAGTCCTCATTCATTCACCCCTGCCTGTCTGGATGATGATTCAGTCTCAAACTGGTCTTATCTTCCTCTCAATGCCACAGAATAGCAGTACTTGTGTTGATGTTATTCTATGGTTGCCAAATTTTCAATTCTGAATTATTATGTGTAGAGATTCAGTTCAAATTTACTTTTATGTTTTTGTTTATTCACCATGGGTGAAATGGTCTGTCTGTTATGACAGATATGGAAAATACCTTTTATCATTGGAAGGTCATTACTCCTTTTTTTTGTCTCTGTGACACCATTTTAAGTCACATTTGATTCTTAAGGTTCCAGTTTCAGGGATTTTTCATCACGTTGTATCAGTTTCGTGCCGGCATTGTTTTATTCTTCTGGCTGCTTGTTTTTTTTATTTCTTTTTATTTCCTTTGGCAGATTTAGGACATTTTATGCCCTTTTTCTGGGACACGTCCTATCTCCATTACATTCACCCGTCCTCGGATGTATTGGCCTAGTCCATAAAATGCTGGCTTGTTTATTAGAAAACCAGAAATTGGAATACAAAAAGTAGTAAATTACTGAATAGACATAAAATGCAAATTGTTGTTGTTGTCTTTGTAGCAACTGTTTGATCTGGGTGCAAAATTATTTCCTGTCATCAGGTGCCTTTTTACCAGATTGTCTGTATATTTTCGGAGCACGTTATAAACAACCGAGGGCAAACATTGTAAACTTAGGAGGATGGTGTGATTTATAAAGATTTAAAGCCACTGTTGTGGTGAACAAGTGAGATTTGACGTAGCTGTCTTACGCAAATGAAAGAGGTGAGAGTGAGAGTGGCCCTGAAAGCAAAACATTTCATTTGTAGGCGAATACCTGAAACTGTAACATGTAGCAGGTCTTCCTGTGTTGATAAGCTTGTTGGAAGTAGATGCACAAAACGGTGCGCAGCTATGAAAGAAATCTCTCAGATTGTTTGAGGTTCTGCAGGGTTCTAATCTGTTACCATCTGATCTTTTCACATTTAGTTTGAATAAGGAAACAAAAAGAGGATTCTCTTTCTTTTCAAGCTAATCTGAAATCACGAGCCATAGCCCTGAGATGTTTGGCCTTGTTTCATTCAGGATTCTTCTCCCTATGCCCGCCTGCACACCACAGATTCATGCATCCACATCTGTCTGTGAATGCATCGCGTTGAAAAGACGTTAGGCAGGTGCTTTTGTGGATGCACATTTGTCTTTTTCACTACCTGTCCTTTTGCTGCAATTCTAGCAGCTTTACAGCGCCTTGCAAAAGTATTAACACTCCTGGAAGATTTCCATATTTTGTCCCGTTACGACCATGGACGTCGATGATTTCTTTGGGGATGTTACGTGATAGAGCTTCGCAAAGCAACGCGTACATGTTAAATGAAAGAAAACTATACATGGCTACCGAAATGTTTTAAGGAGAAAGAACTTAAAAGTGCGGCGTGCATTTATAGTGAGCTCCTTTACTCTAATACCCTTGAAAAAAAATCAATTTCAACCAACTGCCTTCAGAAATCATCAAATCAGACGAGACCTTCAATTTGTGTAAGAGACACAGGCCACACAGAGGGTACTCTCATCAAATGAATCCAATCAGACCACTTTTATGGTCTTTGTGTGGTGGAAAACAGCGCACTGCACATCACCATGAACACATGGTCACCAAGCTGCGACATGGTGGCCTCAGCATCATGCTGTGGGCTTTATTTTCATCTGTGGAGCTAAAGTAGCCAGTGAGAGTTGATGCGAAAATAGATAATGGGCAGCCCAGCTTCCTATAGGGCAGTTACCCTAAACATATCGCTATTGTTACTATGAAATGGTTCGGATGAAAGCACATCCAAGTCCTAGTGTCTCCTCTTAAAAGTCCAGCTCACTATCCAATCTGACTGAACCTGAGCTATGGGGAAAAAAATTCTGATCAAACTTGGTACAGACATTTCCCCCGTGACCTGTGTGTGTAATTGCAGCAGAAAAACGGTTCCACGGTGCAATGGCTGCTCACATGTTCTAATTATATCCCCTAGCTCCTGTTTCTTGACTTTTCATGAGGTCAAAAGTAGGAGCTTCGGACTGCTGTGCCGATTTCGGACAGCCTTTAACTCATATGACGTTACGCGACTGAAACGATGGATCCTGGATGATGTTAGTTAAGTCCGGGCCTACAGCTTTCAGAAAGAGAACTTTTTTCTTTGGACATTGTCGTTAATTTCCGTGACTGTACTTATGCGTCATCTCACGTAAAGGATTGCTGGATGCCTTCTAGCTCCTTAGTGCCAGTAAGAGACATCGCAAGCTCCCTATGCTAAAGGAACAAGGATAGAAAGCATAAAGGCTCCTTTCCTACCTACCTCCTTACTGACTGCACTGTCTGGATAGCACTTATCATGGCGAACACTGACGCTCTTCCGCTTTGGCTAAAGAGTCATTACCAATTAGACCGTTTCAGATGCAGCCATTGACTCAGGGAGGCAAAACAAAAATGCAGGCCACAGGTTTCAACTTTTTTTTAGTAAAAAAAACGTAATCCGTGGATGATTTCCACATTATAACCATGCATTACTTTATGGTCTATTACCTAAAATCCAGATGAGGTAAACTGACGTTTTTAGATTGTAACATGACAAAAGAGGAGGAACTTGTACAAATCATTTTGTTGTTCACTGTGTCCCCCTGCCTCATTCTGTCTGAATGGTCTCATCTAGTCTCCCTCCATTTTCAGGCCTTTCAGGGTTTTATCTCCACAATTCTTCGGCGCATAAAGATATTCACAGCTCTCTACGGAATCACTGACAATGATCCCAGTGTGAAAACCAGCAAATCAAGAGTGGACCTAATGTTTCTGCACATTACCATGGAGAGTATGGACCCTCTGATATCTAACAGTCCTCCTCCTGCAGAGTTAAAAATAACCCTCAGACAGACTGGGAGTATTATCTCACTGAGGTTTGTTTAACATCGACCAGACAACATATACACACACAAACCCAAAGATACAGGAGAAATGGTTCGAGTACGACTGGGGTCAGAAACAAAGACTTGCAGATGTTACACAGAAAACATCAATATCTTAATTACATGCGATGCAACAGCCTCTAGTTTCTGCAGAATTCTACAATGATTTGGATTGCTGCTTTGCGACTGGAACCTGTTGCTTTTCTAAATCCACTTTGTGCATAGTGTACTATCAGAGGCCACCATTTTTTGCTTTAAATAAATAAAAAAATTTAGGCAAATGAGACCAACAAAGACTCAATCAGCTGTAGACTTACTATAGATAAAGATGAAACCTTAAAGAAATGCTCACTGAAAATATCTATATATTACGAGAGCAAATTAGACTTAGAGTCAGAGAAATTAATCTTTCTCTTTTAAAAGTAGTTTTTTCAAGTAAGATCAAGGAACAGTTTTCTAACAGATATCATCGTTTAAACCTAGGTTTAAACCAATGTTTAAACCTAGGTTTAAACATTTTCATTCATCCCTAATGAATTGGTCATTTTTAGATTTGATATTAATTAATTATTATTTTCATAAAATACACTTTTACTTAATTAAAAGTGGTATTTATAAATGTAGTAATGAATTTCATGCAGGTTTGCATTAAAAAAAAGACAAATTCTCCTCTGCCACAACTGGTGCTTTAAAAAAATCTGTTGTGTTTTAGGTTGTGTGATATTTTCAAGATAAGGTAATACAAATGAAACGCATTTAAATAAACAACTAAACCTCAAACGTTTCTTAGTTAGGCCAAGGAAACCCAACATAAAAGCTTGCATGGTTACTCTTTGATGCCCTCTGCTGGTCAAAAAGAACAAGCAGTAGTTTATTTCCAAAATACAAACCTTTATTCAAGATCTACAATAGAACATTATGTGATTTGCCATCTTGACCATAGTGATTGTGGTGGTACAATTTACGTAAAAAAGTGATATAAAATGTGCTTTAAAATAGAAAGTAACGTCTCTCGAAATATATTTACAATTATCCATATTGTAAATAGCCATTGAATCCTTACATGATTCAATGCCTTTAGAATATGTACAACTAAATACTTCAGTCTGTCTTTGCTGCCTGTAATAAATGCACCTTTAACTTAAGTTGAACATGTTTACAAAAAAGGCTTCGATGAGAGCTTCCTGCTTCTTACATGCCCTGTAATTCATAGTCGATAAAGCTAAGCTTTTGTGCTGTCTATGATTAAGCCATTGTGGAAAAACCGGTTTAAAACAGAAAGAGTGATCAGGCAATGATTTCCCATCCTGTAATGATGAGTAAAAAAACTTCCCCCTGTGACTTGTCACCTCTTGCTTGGAGAACTGTAATAGTTTAGCTATTTTGAAAAAAAAAAAAAAAAAAAAAAAGCCTTGGCTGCAGTTAAGTGCAGATGGTTACACACTCATACGGTTCTGGGGTGAGCTGCTTATGATGCTGGTGACGTTCGACATTTCCTGTTGGTTTGTGTGTTTTTTTCCGTGATATTTCTTTGTGTTCAAACTTAGATGTCGCGCTTGAGCTTCTCTACGCTGAAGTCGCTTTCGACGTCCAGTTTGGAGAGAGTCTTTTTCACTCGCAAGGCTGTGAGGCGGGCCGTCGGGTTCTGGTACCAACACTCCTTCATGATCTTGACGATGGTTGACAGGATCTGTGCACACAAAGGTGTAATTAAAGCAATAGCTCCCCGGTGATATATTATTATTTGTGGATGCTGTATGGAGCCGTTTTCATTTTGCTTCAAAAAGAGCCAGGCTTGCTGGTAACAATGTAAAACACGGTGCTTTGCAAAAGTATTCATACCCTGCGACTACAAACCTCAATGTGTTTTATTGAGATTTTATGTCATACAACAGCACAGAGCAGCAAATAATTTGGAACTGGAAAGACTGGAAAGAAACTGATACCTGACTTTTGAAACTTTTAACACATAAAAATCAGACAATTGGGGATGCTATTCTATCTGTATTGTAATGCAACAATTTGCGTCCACTAGTCACCTAATTAGTTACTGCAGAGCCACCAAATGACGGCTCTCCACCTAAACTGACATGGGGGGGCACTAACCAGAGAAGTAGCCAAGTGGCGAATGGCAACTTTGGAGCAGCTTCAGAGAACCACAGCTAAGGTGGTAAAATCTGTTTACAGGAAAACTATTAGAGTGGCAAGAAAGCACACACTTACTGCAGATTGCAGCAAGCCACTGAGAAAACACAGTTTTTAGATGAGACCAAAATGTTTAAACAGTACTTCTTTTATGCAAAACTCCCCTGCCGATGCAGCTGGGACGGTTTTTCTCAGTAAGGACGGGGATGTTGGTCAAAGATTTTCAGAAGAGGACAGGAGGCTGGAGACTTGAAACTGAGGCAAGGTTTCAACTGCGGATAAGTGGTGCCTGAATCTTATCCATGTAGACCACAACTGCCAAGCTGAAAGTCATCTCAGGCCACAAAAATATATATTTTTTTAACTAAAAAGTATTTTATTGCGAACAATAAACTAAAAAAATGCTAAGTTTTAATGACACAAAGAAAGCAGTTTGATGTTTGAACAAAAAGCGAAATCCTTGGAGATCTGAAACAGTTTAGGAGTCGTGGATTTTTGTCTTATTCAAATAAGTGAGCAACCTTCCCAAATATTTTTGGGTCCATACTTTTCTATTTTCTTGGTCTACAATTTTTCCCCGTCTGTTCTCAGCAAGAAGAACAGGACGTGAGTCAATCTCTCATCAGCGGCGCCTGCTGCATTTAGCCACGTTTAATGAACGGGTGAGTCCAAATCTGCTTCAGAGTAAAACGCTGCTGAATGTCTTTGGTTTTGCTTGCTAACAAATTAAGATTAAAGCAAAACGTGTGGCTGAAAAAATACAATGTGTTTGGTTTTCCCCTAACATTTACATTGCTCATTGATAAGAATAGCTGCCTTGCAATCAGAAGGTTGTGTGTTTGTTTCCAATTTCCTCTGTGGCTGCATGTCAATTTATCCCTGGGCAAGGCACTCAACCCCAAATCGCCTACCCGTCAGTCTGCATGAATGGCTCTGAAGCTCTTTCAGTGGTGGCTTAGCTAGAAAAGCCAATTTACCAATTTAAATCTCTACATTGATCTGCATTTACTGCTCCGCTTGTAGGCCAAATCTGTGCTATTCTTGAATGTCGCTTAAGCAAAAGAGATTATCGAAAGGGCGCAATATTTTGAAATTGCAATAGTTCTCCAGGCTTTCTAAAAAAAGCCGTTCAGAGCTTTTTTTATTGGACATTATTTTCAGTCCAGTCTGTGAATTTCACTTTTTATGCAAGCAGGTAAAAAAAAAAAAAGACTCCTTTTTTCCAGCACAGAACAGATACGTTTATAATATTTTTGCTCACACCACCCTGATGAAAATAACAAGTAAGTCCTCTTTTATTTAGGCCCATTTATATAAAAAGATTACCAGTCATAACACAGGGGATCTTGCTCCAGTAAAACGATCCTCAAAGATATCTGAGTGGAAAGTTGTGTGCGCTGGGAGGACTTACTGGGTGGGAGTGGAGTCTGTTGTGCAAGCTGGGCCTCTGCTGGTCCACACACACCACCTTCTTCATCTCCTCAAAGCTGGGATCCGAGGGCACCAAGTCAAAGAAGGGAGGCCGGTAGTCTTCCACGATCCCTTTAAAGATGGAAAAGAATAAACAGCACAGACGTTGTCACACTTGTGAAAAATAACAACCAGGACAGGCAAAACGCAGTTTGAAAGAGTAAATACTCTCCCTGCCAAAGTTGAGCATCGAGTGTCAGACCTCCTTTCTCATCGATTTATCTCCACATAAAGTTCCAGAACATAAATTTCCCCCCTCATACAAGCCCTGGAATAGCACTCTTGAAGTTGAAGATAAGCTGCGTTGGGAGTTTTTGTAAACTATGTTTGATTAAACACAACAGCAGGAGAGATAGCAGCTCCCCCATGATTACACAATGACCTTCCCCCACATGTGTATTCATCTGCACATTGTTTTCATATGAGTGTGTATGAGTGTGTATGTGTGTGTGTGTGTGTGTGTGTGTGTGTAGGAGTGTGTGGGAGTGTTCAATCGTTCGCACGTGGGAGTGTGTTTGCGACTACAACTTGTGTGCATGGGCGTCTGGACCATGTAAAAGCGAGTGCTGACACCAGATAAGTCTGTTTATAATTACTGGAGTGCTAATCATGAGAGAGGATAGTAGAGACAGACACAGACGGGAAAAGAAACACTGAACTGATGAGAGACAGATTTTCCTTTTCTTCTTCCGCAACAAAAACAGGGAAAGAAAAGACGCAATTTTAGTTTTCAATATGTGGGGGTTGTTTTAAAACAAATAATTCATAACCTCTTTACATTTGGCTGCAAACGGAAACCAACAAATTTACTGGGGTGCCTTGGAAAAGTAATCACACCCCTGCATTGTTTTCGTGTTGCTGTCACAAGCCTCTATGTATTGTAATGAGGTTTAAAGTGATACATTGAGACAAAGTATGGTGTTAGGCAAAAGTCCGCAAACTGCCGAACATTTTTCCAAATAAAAATCAGAAAAGTGTGACATGCACTTTTTTTTTGCACCACTAAGTCAACACTCCCATATTTTGAGGTATGTCTCCACCTGCTTTGCAGAACTAGAGACTTCTTTGCACAACATCCCACGCCCAGTTAGACATGATCAACTCTTGCCACATATCCTCTATTTGATTTAGATATGAGCGTTGGTGCCGGGCTGCAGATCAATCATGAGATATTTGTGTAATTTCTGCAGTGATGACGATCAAAGGGTGTAACGCTTTTATTCCACCGGCGTGCTGGAGAAAGGAGGAACAAAAGTATAGAAAATGAAGTGATCTGATGCAGCTGTTGTGGTCAAACAATAGTTAAATTAAATTCTTCCCCCCATTCTTATGTTGCCTCAAACAAAATATTGTGGGGGAAGTTTGATCCATGCTTCCAGCCCAATGACTGCTACAGATAGACATCAGCCATCCCGCGACCCTGCATGGGTATAGACAATGGATGGATGGATAGATAGGTTGTGGTGAGGAAAACAGTTGTGGTACTCAGCTATCTAGATTTCTGCTAAAGAGAAACCTTTTCACAGCAGGATATTGCCATGTTCCACTGTGGGTTTAGTATGTTGAGGTAAACGTTGCATGTTATACTTGACCTGCCTGGTGTGTCCCCTGATATTTATGATGCTCTTTGTTTACTAATGTTCTTGAACAAGTCTCTAAGATTTGTTAGTTTATATAAAATGACACTAAATTATATGTTTTTACTAATTAGATGAGTTCTGAAGCAATTGGTTGCTTTGCGTTTTATTTAGGGACGTCAGGGTGAAGAGTGCTGAATATGAGATTTTGAGGCTGTGTCCACAGGGAATAGTGTTTTTCTATAGGAAGCTTTGCTGTTGTCCCTTTATAAAAAGTTTCTTATAAACGGCATCATTTCTGCAAATGTCATCATCACCCAAATGTCACATAAATAAATAAATAAATAAATAAATATACCCAAAATGTAACAGTAACTATGTCAGGCCTCTAGGTGGGGACGAAATGCAGTGAGGGACATTCATTAAAATACACTAAATCAGAAGGATGTGTGGAGCAATGGCTCGCTGCAAAAAGGAAACTAAAAGTAAGTTAAACCTTTCTTGAAATGAGTGTATTTAACCTTGATTTGAGCAGGTAAATAAGATTATCTGCCAATGGAATAAGATATCTGCACTTAAAATAGGAACAACTCATCTCCATCATTTATTTCAAGTGCAGTTTATCTTATTCTGTTATTTTAGGAGTGAAAATACTCTTATTTACCTGCCCAGATTCAAGGACAAAACACTAATTTCAAGAAAATTTGTCTTACTTTTAGTTCCCCTTTTTTCAGTGCTCAAAGGTTGCTGTTTCAAGGTGTTAAAGTCTTGGGGTTGGGTTCAGAGGTAAAGGCTACGAAATAATTCCATATCAAAAGCAAACAAATTAAGACACCTCATCTGATGCAGGAGCTAAAAATCCATTAAATACAGACCCATTCACCCCTTTTAAAGTCCAGCCCAGTCTATCAAATGAAAACCCCAATAAAATGCATAAAACTTGTGTTGGTTACGTGGAACAAGAAAATGAAATATGGAAAAGTACAACAGGCATGAATACCTATGCAGGGCTCTGCATCTTACTGCCAGCTTACCGTTGACAACAGTCCTGCGGGTTATTTCCCAGAAGACCAGGCCAAGGGCCCAGATGTCTGTTTGCTTATAAGACTCAAAGACATCGACACGGATCGTCTCATCCAGCACTTCAGGGGCCATGTAGCGCTTCGTCCCTACGCGAGGGTTGTTGCCCATATCCAGGCAGTCGTCAGTCTGAGAGTGGATCACAGCCAGACCTGAAGAGAGGATGAACATAAAATACCGATGCGATAGTTTTATTCACCGGCTTGGATGAATGAAGGCGAACAGTACAAACTTGAAAGCAGAGGTAATTCAATGCATGACGATTGTAGCTCCGTCTCTTCCCTTTGGTGTCCATTTTACCTAGATCAGCGATGCAGCACTGCCCGTTCCTCTTCACCAGGATGTTTCTGCTCTTGAGGTCTCGGTGGGCGATCGCCGGCTTCTCCTGGGAGCTGACGATCTCGGTGTGGAGGTGGACCAAGCCACAGGCCACCGAGAGGCACATCCTCAAACAGCTCTCTGGCTCCAGGCTGCTGTACTGCAGGAAATCGTAGAGTGAACCCAGCTCATGGAAGTGAGTGACGAGCCACAGCTGGGTGCTGGAGTTTTTGGATGTCATGTCGGAGGCTATGAAACCTGAAAGACAGAAGGTGAGATGTAAAGAAAAGGAATCTGGAAGCACTTGTGGGTCTTTTTAATAGTCTCACATTTAGTGTGATAGAATCCAGCTTTCTCGAGACGATGTAAAAAAACAAAACAAGCGGCCATAAAAATAATTGAAAGCACGCTATGTTTAAATTAAATAATAATTTAGTCTTATTAAATTAATAAAAGTCTTTATTTTATGTGTAAATAGGAATAAAACCACGGTTGATCAGTGCATTGCAGCCAAGCTTGCTCTGCATCAGTTTCACTGTAAAGCTTACTCAAAAAAACAGCCCGACACACCAGTCATTAAAAAAAGGAAATGTAATCACAGTTAGAAATAAAATAAAATGTGAAAAAAAGAAAAAAATAACTACTGTACAGATACAAACAAATAAACAAAACAAATTAATATTTAAATGAATACATTTATTAGTATATTTTATCTATGCATAGACATATACAACATAAGGCATAAAATAGTGCCATGCATAAAGAAAATTAAGTGAAAATACATTTAAAAAATGTGTAGAAAATATGTGAAAAAATATATATTTCACTCATTAAAAATAAATAAATCTGTTCACGCAGCCGTTTGTTGTTGTTTTATGAAAATAATGAAGAGACGTCCATTGGGTAATTTAGTGAAATGAGACACTCGTCATTTAAATGACACAATGTTTTCCTGTAAGCACAACATGAGACCCAGGAGCTATTTTCTCCTCAGCTGCCATACCCAGGATGTTCTCATGGCGCAGCTGCACTGTATTGTAGATCTCCGTCTCTCTGAACCAGGACTGCTCGTCCCTGGAGGAGAAAATCTTGACAGCCACACTCTCCCCCATCCATGTCCCCCTCCACACCTCGCCATATCTGCCTTTACCTGGACGAAGAAGGACAGAGTTACTCAGCTGTAAGTAAAACAATTAAAAATGAAACTGCAAAGGAGCGAGGGCAAAAAAAACAACAACCCCTGAAATAAAACTGACCAACACACTCAACGAGTGAGATTTGTCTCGCCATTGTCCTTTGGACCAGATACGGAAGTCCTGTTCCACTTCCTGATGTGCAAAACTCATCAAAGATTTCCTGGAGATGAAAGACACGCAGATATATTTAGGGGTGTAAAACTAGTGCTTGTCCTCCTTCTGATAAGAAACCATCAGGTGCTCCTTACGCCGTATGTGGGATCACTTCCAGCGGGGACTTTGACCATGAGGCCGTGGTCTTCGGGGTCTTTCAGTTTGCAGGGGGCACGCCGAAATCGCAGGAACAACAGAAAGCCGCACACGCTTACAAACGTGAGCGCGAGCAGGAGAGACACGGCGATCCACAGCTCAGGACGTGGGGACTCTGAGGGCGGCGTTGTTGTTGTTGGTTCCCTGTCTAAATAGACAGAAATGATTCAGTCGTGCCCAATCACACACACACACACACACACACACACACACACACACACACACACACACACACACACACACACATTCAGAAAGGCCTAAACCTACCCTACATGTCAGTGTTAATATACAGTTTTTTTGCATTCTTTCTTAATAACGATGCAAAACTCAAGACTGGATAAGTGTGCATCTCAGTAAAATAGAATTTAACTTAAAAGTTATTTGATCTCATGCATAATTACACACACAGACTGACATATTTCAAGCTTTTATGTCTGTTGATTTTTATGTCTGTGTCTTACAGCTTAAAACTGAGTTTCTCTGAGAATCAGAACATTAGTGTTTAAGGTTATTTTTTGAATGAATTCAGCAGCAATGCCACGTGGCATGGATGCCATCAGCCTCTACAATCATGGGGAAGACCGCTGACTCCATAGTTGCCCAGCAGACAGTCACCATCCACAATGCAGATAAGCCAAACAGGAAACCTTATCCAAGAACATACTGGCAAGGTTTAGTCAAAGGAAAAGATATTGTAGAAAAATGTGCTCAAGCGACAGGGATAATAACAGCTTTTCTGCGATTTCTCACACATCAGCAACACCTGCTACACTCCTTGACTAAAGCTGCTCCTGAACCAGTGACAACACCAGAAGCATCTCAAAGAAAAAGGATAGGACTGTTACTCAGTGCTCTTAAATCCTCTTTTCAGATGCAAGTGAATGTATCATTTGGTAAAGCAGTGGTCCAGAGTCTGGAGGAGGAAATCCAAGTTGCTTAAGGTCCAGCGGGAAATTACCAAAGTCAATGATGATTTGGGCGACCATGTCATCTGCTGGTGCTTGTCCGCTGCGTTTTATCAAGTCCAAAGTCAGCACAGCTGTCTACCAGGACATTTTAGGGCATGTCTTACTTCCCTCAGCTGAAAAGCTTGATCGACATGCTGGCTTCATTTTCCAGCAGGACTTGGAATCTGTCAACACTGCCAAAAGTACCAAAAGCCAGTTTAATGAGCACGGCACCACTATGTTAAACCGGCTAACAAACTGGCCTGACATAAACCCCACAGAGAATGTGTGGACTACTATAAAGAAGAAGATAAGAGGCCCCAGAACCAGAAATGCAGGCGAGCTAAAGGCCGAACCGGACACTTACTTCGGCAATCTGGGCTTCTTGAACCCCGAAGCAGAGCCACAGGTTCATCGCATTCATGCTGCACTGCATTGATGCAGTGATCCATGCAAAAGGAGCCCTGACTAAATACCGAGGGCATGTAGTGACCAAGGGTCATTTTGGGTTGTTGTGTGTTGACTTTCGAAGGAAATAATTTGGAATCAGACTGTAACATAACAAAATGTGGAAGAGAGGTGAAATGCTGTGAATACGTTCCAGGTGCCGTATATGAGCTTCCCTTTTATAAACGAGATAATTCATATTCTAACTCACTGACATACACCTGTAAAATCAGACTGGTGAATAAAAATCCCTTCAAGGACAAATTTGCAGTAAGTGACCGCCAGGGGGAACCAACTACAATCTAACACCAAGCTAAAGACCTGTCACTAAAACATGGAAGTTGACCGAGGTTATCTTAAGCAAGCTAATCATTCAGATTATTGGCTGAGTAATATAAGGTACATAAATACTGTAAAACATTGACTTTTGGGTACTGACTAATAGCTGGAGGTGGCGTGAGGATGGCGTTGCACTTGTCCTCTTTGCAGCATTGGACAAAAAAGCCTCGGAAGGAGCCTGAGCACTGCTCCCTATAGTGTTTTCTGGAGAAACACCCCCATTCCTCCTTATTCTGCACCCAGGTGTAGAAGCAGTAGTCTCCTCGGCATGTGCCGTTGGTGCATGTGTCTTTGGCGTTCTCACAGGCGCACAGCAGCTTATCTTCTTCACCGTCATCCTGGTTCTCTGAGGCACAAGAACAAAACAATGCTTAAAGAAAAACTGAAGTCTCCTCAGACAACAGTGAGGTAAGAAAATGAATGATCTGAAGGAAAGAAAAAAAAATCAGTCATTTACTAGTAGCCGGAATTGGCTTCCTTTGGGGGAAAGAGCGGTTATAACAGAGAGAAAATATGTTAACCCCTTTTCCTGTGCGGCTGCACGATGCCACATAAACCGCCGGCTTGTGTGGTTCACCGGGAGAGACGATCTTGGTTTGAATTTACAAACTTGTCTGACTGAGACAACAGAGTAAGAAACGTAAGCCTCGGGTTATTATTAGGACTTTAAAGATTCCCCTTATAGTCTGGAGAGGATCTGATCCTATGATGATCTGAACCTATGCTATACAAATACAATGGTTCTTGTACTTATAGCGCTTTATCAAGTCTGATGACTCCAAAGCGCTTTACAGTAAGTCCTTCACCCATTCATGATGTAAAGTACTGTTAAATAAAACTCCACAGGTACATTTTAGTCATTAGGAAAATCATTAGAAAATAATTTTTTTTAGTAATGCTATTTAAAAGTGAAACTCAAAAGCTCCAGGCTTTCATTTACTGGGGTAATACAAAGGCTGGGGCTTTAAATCCTGGGGCTTTCAATGGAAAAGGGGCTACATGATACATGATGAAGGTTCATGCACACAGAGAGATGTGTTTCAAGTGGTTGTTTGATTTTGATGATCATGTCTAACAACTATTGAAAACACCAAATTAAGTTTCTCATATGTTAAAAAAGTTTTTAATACATAAATCTGGGCCTACTGAAAAGTATGTACTGAACAGTATCTACACCAGGTGGTCCAAACTTTTATATACTTTATATACATAAAGCTAAAATTACCCAAAAATTACATTATGACTTAGATTTTCTTACCTGCTCCACAAGATATGCACATAAAATATTATTAAAAGTTGAGGAGTATTAAAAGTATTATATTTTCTGTAGGATAGGGATGTGTAAATCATTGTAGATCCAAAACTTCAAAAGGTTTTTTGCAAATTTGCCGTCTTAAAAGACGGTTATCCAGTTTGCAAAATAGTTTTGAGCTCAATTAAATTTTGAAAATATTTGTAACAATTTTTTTGTCTATTCTTAGCAATAAAAACAGGATTTGGGTATTTCTTTGAAATCTCTTGCTATATGTAGCCAATTTTAATAAATTAATTAAAAGGAGATTTTGGTGCATCAAAGTCTGTAATTGAGTAAAAGTAACTGGATAGATGTGGCCCTAGAAGAAGTTTTAAAAAGTGTGGGTATTAAAAGACAAATACCTTGTATTGTACCTAACTTTTTCAGTTGGAAGAAGATCTTAACTTGTCTTAATAATACTGTCTTAAAGGTAGATTTTCCCCAAGTCCCTTTTTTAATAATTGTGCATGTACAAGACCATCTTATCTGCTCTTCCGCTCCTCAGGGGGATCGCGTGAAAAAATCTCCAAAATCCACTCTGGTCTTATTACTTTCTACTGAGGCCTTCCTCTTCTTCTCATAAACATGAATGCGGTTCGCTTCTTGCGACTCTCAGCCATGTTTAAAGTCTACGGTGAGAGCAGTGGAGCTATAATGAATGGCTAACACCAAAGCTAACCGCTAAGCTAACCAGATACATTAAAAACTAGAAGTGCCCATGGACAGCCAGCAAGCGGAAACAAGGAACGTGCCCACACACTGGTGTTACCTGAGTGCATCAGAATGACTGACATGTGGGACAACCAATAGATAAGGTGATTACCCCAGGAACTTGAGGGACAGTGGGGGGTGAGAGCAGGACAAATCCTCTGACCAAACCCTGCCATTCGGTGCGAATGACAGGATTGGTCAGAGTTCATACAGGCCTGCAGCTCTCACAGAGATCAAAATTTTCACCGCCTTTTTCTGAATACATAATGTATTTACCACTGTCAGCATGGAAGGACCATTTCACCCAGTATAACAAAAAGTGCTTAATTGAGAATAGAAATCTCCACCTGCACCAACTACCTTTGCTTGGCCAAATCATTCTTAAATATCAGTTGGGAGGGCACACACAATTGATCCAGGGGCCACAAATGGACCCTGGGCCACACTTTGGACACCCCTGATCTACACTACATACTTTAAGCTAAGAAACTAAATTTTCATTAGTTGCTGCAGCTAATGAAAACAGACTGGAACAAACATTTGAGATATATCCCTCTGGAATTAATTAGCACTTAATAAGAGTTTAATTTTTTGAGGTAAATTAAGTCCTCGATGATATTCTAATTAAAATGCAACTATAGCGTGCACAGAATGGCACAAATACCCCCTTTATAAAACCTGCCCCCAGCAGGAAAGCTCTGCAGGAATGTGACATTGTATAAACTGCCAGAGGCAATTTTTGTCTAAAAGACAGGCAGTCTAGCATATATGTCACTTCCCTCTTGAAGTGGTTTGAGAAAATCTTCTTCTGCCCCATTTACGTTGACTGTGCTCATCATGTCAGGCAGCTGGTAAGCATTGGTCTAGTCTGAGCTTGTTGGTTGGACACAGGCGGTTTTGTTTCAGTGGATTACAGAGAGCTAATGCTGGATAAAAGAAGTGAACGCTTCATGGAGGATAAAAAAACAAAACACGTTTAACTTTAACTCACCTGCATGAATGTTGGAAGTCAAGAGAAAAACTCCTGCTAACAGAACCGTGAGCAGAGCTGATCTTCCCATCACTGTGAAATGGAAAGAAAATAGAAGAGAAACAATGTTAGCAGAAGTGTTTTTTTTCTTTACTTAGAAAATAAAAGAGTTCCAGGAAACCAAGACATCTCCTCTGCTTCTTGGTTTCAGTTCCCAGATGGTAACTTAATAGTTGTGTCCATGAGGAGCTGCGCTGTGGCTGGAGCCGGGGCCCTAAAGGAAGCTATGAGGTCAAAAACAACAACCAGAGGATCCAGCCTGTCTGACTGTGTTTTAATTGCGCTGGGTGGGAAAAAAGGGGCTTAAGGGGAAACGGGCAGAAAAGGCACTTGAGTGTGTTTGTGTGTTCTCGGACTGCTTGTGGTGCTGTGCTACGCGGGCTCCAGGCCCGTCGACTCCACAGCTAGCCTGCTGGCAGAGTAAATATTGATGGCTATGCTTCCTGCCATTGAGTGGCCCCACCCGGCTGGCCGGCGAGACCAAGGCCTGCTCATTGTTTAGGGCCGCGGTGCTGGGAGTCACGCAAACGAGAGGTTTGCACACACACACACACACACACACACACACACACACACACACACACACACACACACACACACACACACACACACACACACACACACACGCACACACACACACACACACACACACACATACACATACTAGAGTTTGGAATAAAACATTTATTAAAACTGGGGAAAAAAACCCGCATTTTAACATAATCAGAGGATATCTACCAACTATAAACCAATTGTGCACGAGAAAGTAATCAAAACAATTCTCTTCAATGTCCCTTTAGGGCAGGCGTGTCCAAAGTGCGGCCCGGGGGCCATTTGCGGCCCCTGTACTGATTTTGTGTGGCCCCCCAACTGCATTTCAAGAATGATGATGCCGACCAGCACTGGTGGCTAGTGCAGATAAAAAACATTTTATTTTTAATTAGGGCAAAATTATTACAGTAAGTTAATATCTTAAATTTAAATGTTGAATTTAATGTTAGGTACAGCACACACAGGTTAAAAAAAACCACTTTTAACTTGGTTATGTTAGTTATTTTTATTCACTTTTTGGCCCTCGAGTGCGTTTGACTTGACAATATCGGCCCATGAGCTAAAAAGTTTGGACACCCCTGCTTTAGGGGCTCAGTAGCTTTCTAATTATTTCTGAGGTTATTTTTGTTAGTAAATGTCTTTCCATATTTAGTTGTTTACATTTGACAGTAGAGTTATGCCATTCGTTTGGGTTTTTATTTTATGAGTATTATTTTTCGTGTCCTTGTGCATTTTGGTTTAATAGATTATGATGGTTTCAAGCTTTTTCCTTTCCTGTTGACTCTCACTTGTTATGTTAATTAGGATACGTTCACACAGCAGGCAAATGGGACCCTAATCTGATCTATTTGCCCATATGCAAAAAAAAAATTGAAATAAAGGTTTAATAATTCCATGTGGTGCTAAAACGGATACGTATGTGATGGATTCCATAGCGTCTGCAGTCTTAGCTGTCATATTTTATCTGACTATTATGTCATTTCCCTGGCTCAGACTACACAACTTCTGCACATGTGGGTCGCTTCGGGGTCATGAACCGTTCAGAGGACTGATGGGGTTGCATTTAATTAGTGGTATGGATGACCACACACACACACACACACACACACACACACACACACACACACACACACACACACACACACACACACACACACACACACACACACACACACACACACACACACGTGTTTACGTGTGGATGAAATGCCTAACTAATAAAAATGTACTTGTTTTCCCACATATCCGGCTACGTTTCCTGCTCTCATTCTGCCACAGATGTTTCATATATCCTCTGGGTTGCTCGCCTGGTTGCTTTTTTCATTTTCCACCCCTGCCTCAGCAACTGAGCTCCTGGTTTTTCATTGTTTGTTGCTGGATTCTCCAGTTACTGGACCTGTTCTCCATGTCCTGGTTTTCCAGCAATTCCCTGTAGGTGATTCTGTTATTTGTTTATTAAAACTCTGCTCTTGCCACAGTCTGCCTCTTTGCTTGGGACCTGTGATAACCTGCAAACGTGGCAAAACGTCAATGTTTTTATTACAGAGATTATGTGGCAGCACTTTGTTGTTTTAAAGTGTTCTATATAAATAATAAAGTAGTGGTAGTTGGAATAGTGATAGTCCAATGCAAACATAAAAAATAAGAATACCAAAAAATTATATTGTGATTTTCTTTATTCTGCTCAACAAAATGATAAGTATCCAATACTTTTATTAAACATATAAAGCAGTCAGAAAGGCAGAAGAAAGTAGATCCTAAACTCAAAAATTGTTTTACACATTTGCCGTGCAAGTTCTTTCATTCTTTCTTGATGATAATATAAAATGATTTGATCTATTATCAGAAATAAGAACAGGATTTAGGTCACTCTTTTTTATGAAAACGTTTGCTGTATTTAGCCAATTTTAATAAATTGATTAAAAGCAGATTTGAGTGCACCTCGAATCTGCTTTTAATCAATTTATCTCATTTTGAGTTAAAAAATATTGATAAGGTCCTAATGCATTATGCATACTTTAATAAATGAAATGTTTTTCAATATGAAGATCTGTTCTAATTTTGGCCCAGTTGAAAAAAAAGTCGTAATTTGTATCAACAGCTTGTGCTGAATGTACAGATTTGGATCATTCTTGAATTACATTCCCAACAATACCTGACCAAGGGCCTCAAATGGGCCCCCGGCAGCACTTTGGACACCCCTGGGTTAAAGGCTGTAAAGACTGGGGTGGAGGCTCACTTTCCAGCAGGTCGGTGATCTTAAATATACGGCCAGAAGTACAATGGAAGGGCACTTAGCTGAAAACATATTCTTGTGTAAGAATACCTGTAATCACAAAAGTGTGTCTTTTAATACGTTCACGGGTTAATGTTGGTAACTCTGAAACTGTCCCATAAACTCTGAAAAGGGAAGGAAGCTCAGAAGTGAAATTCGTTAAAACTGAACGTATGCAGACGCCCGCCACTGGACAAGTGCATTTTGATGAGCGAAACAGGGGTTTGTGGTTTAGTTTACTGGACTGATTGATAAATGAATAAATCACATGTGCACCTGCACATGGGCTGCACAACGACCATGCAGCAAGAAGGTCCTGGGTTCGAATCCCACCCTGTGGCACGGAGTTCATGTTCTCCTTGTGCATACGTGGCACTCCGGCTTCTTCCCACATTCCAAAAACACCACCATTAAGTTAAGTTAGACGGACTTGTGCAAAACAAATGAGTCATTCCGACTGACTGCAAAGCCTCACATTACAGGCTATCTTGTGTTGACATCAGTGAGTTCTCAAACCACCAGAATAATTTGTATGTTTATGTACTAAATGTTTAACCCTGTGTTTGTAAATCTGGCAAAAAGGGGGTTACAAAAGAAGAAAAGTCCACTGGTTCCCAGGCGCCTTGTTTTGTTAGCGAGGTGGGGCTCCAGGACCTTTCTGTCTCTAGTTTGCATGTTTTTTTTCCGTGTACATAACTTCAGTGGCCAATTTCGTTTTAAAACCAAAATTACAAGTATTATCTTTTTCACGAATTTCATGCTTTTTCGTGAGTCAGTGCTGCTTGTATAAGCCTACATCACTAATCTAAATGCAACAGAGAACAAAAATAAGCAAGAAACTATGACTTTGTTGCACCGAAAAGCAAATAAAACATCATAAACCACCATGACACAAAATATGAGTGAACGGTATAAATAGCTCACAGTTGAAATTAAATGTATCTACCCAGACTAACCTGAGCTAACTAACAGCATTAATCGGAGTAGCAGCCAAGAGACTAGAGGAGCTGCAGAGATGCACAGATCATTAGAGAGAATCTGTTGATAGGGCAACTAGTAGTTGTGTGGCCTAAAAATCTGGGTTTTGCAGAACAACGGCAAGAAGGAAACCACCCTTAAGTGGATTTGTGTTGATCCCAAAACATTGTCATTTATTTTTTCTTGTCAAGTTGTTCATAATTAACAGTATGAAGACCGAGCATTTCATAAACGATTTGTCACTTAAATTGGAAAAGCAATATTATTCATCCCCTTTCAGCCCCAAACTCCAGTGAAACCATCTGCGTTCAGAAGTCAATTTACTACTTAGTAAAGTTACCATGAGTGTAATTAAAGCTCAGTATAAATGAAGCTGTTTTATTGAACAATCCAGCCGAGTTAGGTCTCTTCTACAACTCATCGTAAAGTTGTGAAGAAAGTTTAGAGCCGGGTTAGGTTTTAAAAACAACATACTGCCTTTGCACATCTCAAAGCACAGTTAACTCCATCATCCATAAATGGGAAGAACATGGTAATGCTAAAAACCTGCTAAGACATGGCTGTCCACCTGAGCAGACAAGCATGACAATGAATAGCAGCATTAATCAGGGTAGCAGTCAATTGGCCCTTGGGTAACTCTGGAGGAGCTGCACAGATCCCCAGATCTTGTGGGAGAATCTGCTGATAGGACAACTATTAGATGTACGGTCCAACAAAATCTCGGTTTTGCAGAGGAATGGCAAGATGGAAGCCATTGTTGATAGGAAGCCATATGAGATCCCAACTGCAGTTTGCTGCAAGCCATGCAGGAGACGCAGCAAACGCGTATCACAAGGTGCTTTGATCCGATGACACTAAAACTGAACTTTGCGGGGTGTACTTGCTAAATACTAGACTCTAGATATGTAAAGCTGGAAGGGAAATGCCCCAAAGTACTTGCAGCTGTGATTACAGTCAAACATGATTCAGCAAAGTATTGACTCTGAGAGGCTGAATAGAAATGCATTCAAGCCACAGTTTTCAGACTTTTATTTGAAAAAAAAAAAAAAAAAAAACATTTATGAAACATGGCTCCTTTTCCTTCTACAAAGTAGCCTCACAACAGCGAGTTTTTGGTCAAATCAAATCCTGTTTACACATACCAAAGATTCCTGTTGAAATGTCATAAAATGTAAAGAAAGAATTGCCTTGGTCTGCAGCAGTCAAATATCTGGCAGTAAAACCTGTGACAGCACAAGGCTTTGGAGAGCCTCCTTCAGTTTAAGCACATCTATTTAAATCCATCTAAGCGCAAACTACAGGAAGCCATCATGTTGCATGAGTCATTTCAGTAGAGATGTGACAGAACATAAACCAGAAAATTTTTTTTTTTTTTATTTCCTGTAACTCGCACATCTTTCCTGCAGCTACTGCGGCTCAGTCTGTCCTTCAGAGAAAGACAGGCATAAGAGGAGTATTGTTTTTGTGAAGCAAAGTGAGAAATCATCTGTCAGATCTGTTCCAAATTCAAACAATCTGGTAAACACCTATCTCAAGACGCTGCTTCTGTCCGGGTTAAAGATCAGGAGATGAACTCGATGTGCGGAGCATGCTAAAATCACAACCAGCAGCATGTTGTATTACCCAAAAGATAGTACTTCCTGAATCATGCAGCTTTATTTGTCATCTAACCTCAACCAGGAAGGTGATTCTGGCAGTTAGCATGAACACAACTCTCACACACAAGCTGGACCAATTCGGATATAAGGAGCCCACTTGAAGACCTAACGTATCCCTTAAACGGTTGGGAGAGAAGAGAAATCACTTCCCCCATCGCAGGACTTTATACAGCCTTCCTTTCCGAGCTCGCTCCTGTTTGTCTCCATTTCTGTCCAAAGCTACACCCACGTGACCCAGGGGAAAACATCCATTGTCATCTCTTCCTCTCATCTGCATGGCTCTGACTCGGGGAGGCAGATCTCTCATTCCATCTGTGTGATTGCGTGGTTACAGTGGTGGGATGTGTTGGGCATGGCACGACATATCCGTCTTTCTCCACCCCGGCGCTGGGCCTCATCCCACACAGACGCTCTCTTTCTCTGGGTTAAAGGTTTTTCCAGCGAATACATGTCGTTGTGCTGCAATAAAAGTGTTTACAATGAGCTTCGGTGTGCTTTTCACACCTGAGATTTTGAGTTGGTTTAAAATGAATTCTGGTTCTTTCCCCTTCTTGGTGCGGTTCATTTGTGTAGATGAGAAAGCAGCGGTCGCACTTGGATGCGGAACAAAACAACAGTACCGAGCGCATTTACAAGAAGTGGTGCCAAAAAAGCCTTTTAATAGCCAAGTATGCCATGCAACTCGGTAATAAACTTGGTTTGCCCGCCGCGGATACATCGGACCAATAAACAGACTGAATGTTCTTGCCTGATTGGAACTGACGGGTTTTTGGCTTGCTTAAGAGTTGTCTGTGTGTGAGAAGAAACTGAGCCACATGAAAAAGGTAAAAGTTGACAAACTCCGCAACTGATTCGGACCCAAGTCAACCAAGTATAGGTGTGAAACACCCTTCAGGTCCAAAAGCAGACAACTCAAACAGATTAACATGCAATAAAGGTTTGTCTGAGAAAGGAAATGGAAAACCCTTCAGACTCCGCAGCACACACAAACGTTGTTGTATCGACAAAAGAAGGACAACAATAAAGGGAAATACAAGACAAGAAGACAATGAACATAAGTCTCGGGTGTGAGTGTGGACAACATGCACCTGATGAGCAAGCCAACCAGCGGTCACATGGAAAGATGACCTGCAGTCTGGGAGGTCAAATCACTCCTGGCATGTTTGTGTTAGGTTAAAAGATCACAGAGAGAGGGAGAAGTGAAAAGCAGGAGAAACGCTACCAGAACGTCCTTGTTTGAAGGTGCAGACTGGATCCACGGGCAAATACCCAAAATATGAGCCTAGATTGGGTTTTACCCGTAACTATGGTGATTGGTTAAGGTAACCTTTGGCTGTAGCAACAGAAATACATATTTGTACTCATAGTCCTTTAACTCCAACATGCCTAAATAAACTCCATGTTTTCCATGTGCCCTCCAAGGTCCCCTGACTAGTAAATAGATTCCACCTTCATGCAATTTAATCACGGTATAAATCAAATCCTGTGCTGTGAAGGTTTCAGAGGCTTGTTAGAGAACATTGGAGAACAATCAGCATGATGAAGACCAAGGAACACGGCAGACAGGTCAGGGATAAAGTTGTGAAGAGGCTTAAAGCAGGGTTAGGTTATAAAACAACATTTCAACTTTTAAGCCTTTCACAGAGCGCTGTTCAGTCTGCCATCTCAACATGAAAAGGGGTTGGCACAACCATGAATCTACCAAGGCATGGACGTCCACCTAAACCGACAGGCTGAGTAGGTAGAGCAAATCAGAGAAGTGGTCAAGTGGTCCATGGCAGCCACAAGCCATGTAGGGGAAGAAGGTGCTCTGCTTAGATGAAACCAGTATTGAACTTTTGGACCTGCACTTGAAACATTATATGTTAAGGAAGATTGACACTGCACATAATAGTGTACAAACCCTTTTCATGTTGAAACACGTGAGTGGAAGCATCATAAAGGGTGTCGCAGCTGATGTGAAGATACATTGAGGTAAATGGAGCATGATCCAGGAAGAAACCTTTTTACAGGCTGCAAAACCTTCCAGACTGAGTTGGAGGTTCACCTTCTCGCAAGACAAATGACCCTATACATATAGCCAGATGGCCCAGTCCAAGTCCAGACCTAAATCCAATGGCACGATTAGAGCAATGCTGTTCGCAGATGCTCTCCATCTAATCTGACTGAGCTTTAGCCATTTTGCATGGACGAATAATGCAGTTTTAAGATGTGCATAGATTGTAGAGACGTACCACAAAAGCTGCAACTGCAGCATAAGGTAGCTTTACTAAGCAGTGACTCTAGAGGGCTGAATACAAATATGCACGGCATTGTCAGATGTTTAATTGTAAAAAAAATAAAAAACTTCACAACTAAACACTACTTTGAGGTGGTCTACCGCAATAAAAAACTATAAAAATATTAAAGTTTGTGTTTGTGACATGACGGATTGTGGAAAAGTAAAGGGGCATGCTGTTCCAAACTGGCTATTTATACCAGATGCATGAAAAAAGTTAGAGTGTTAACTAAATGGGCTTCCTCCTTTTTAGTCTGCAGGGAAAATTCGCCTGTTCATCAAAATTCAACAGTTTAATAATAATATTGTGACCCAATGAAGCCCAACGGCTTACACTTGGAACTGAGAAATCAGTGAAAATCAGAATTACGCTTCGCTGATAAATATTAAACTAACGGATCATCCGCCTTAAAATGCCAGAGAGAACTAACAATAATGCAAATATCTCCATTAATTACTTCTTGCTACGAGATTGCAGCAATATCATCTCCTATAAATGTAGTTCAACCGGATTACAAATTGTTTTTTTATTATCTAAAAACGTAAGAGTTTCTATATGAAGAACTGGACGTTAGGTTATATTTGTAGAAATCTCAAAGTTAATACATGGGAAAAGCAACAACCTAGTTCTGGAGAAAAGGGTTTACACCTGTCCACATCTGGAAACATGTGGGGCGCTCTGCAAAGCGATTTTGGGTTCATTGCATGGCTTTTGTCACATGGCAGCGCCAACTTGGGCTATTAGGGAACAGGAATTAGGAATTCAAAAATAGATAGATAAATAAATAAACAATAAGTGCAATTGTTACCTGCTTGCTGCTCCCCCTTTAACTTGACAGATGCAAAAGGCCACACGTCGACCAAACCACAGGCAGCTCAAAATGAGACATTTTAAAGCAGCGCTGGAGGTAAATCTGGGCCCATTCTGAGACTGAAATCTGTCCGCCAAGAGTCGGAAAGCCCGGCTGCAGGAGGGGGCCAGAGATCTCACATCCTATCCGCTGCCTCGATGACGAACCAGCCGCAGTTTCAGAAGAAAAACAAAAGTTTCCCCGCAGCGCTTCTGCTTTAACCCCGCTCACTTCACCGCGCACACCGAAAAACAAAAAGCAACCCAAAACAAACCCCGAAAGTAGTCGAGCAAAGATCAATTAGGGGAAAAGAAAGAGAGAAAAAAAGGACGTCGGAGCTGATGGGTGTCTTGAGCCCTCGGCGCGCTGGAGGAGGTCTATCTCATCTGGGTCCAAATCTGCGCTGATAAAAGCCGCGACAGGAACATCGATTTCGGACCAGACTCCTTCCGCTTTGACTGGCTACACAAGAGGCTCGCTTCCCATTAAGTAGGATCCCTTCAGCTGTCGTCCGTGTTCCCGATGAAAAGGCGAGATTAGAGATTTTTAAATAGTCGTAGGCATTGGAGTTTTTTTTTGTCCCACCCCTTATTGTTCCGTCCAGACTGCGCGCCTGGAATGTGTTCTCTTAGCGGTTTTCCTGTTGCTTGCTAAACCTCTCATTTTCCTCTTCCCCCGGTGGACTTGTGTGTTTTTGCTGCACTCAGAGGAATGCGCGTCAAAAGAGCTGCGCCGAAAACTTAAGCGAGGCGACATGTCAGTCCTCAATGTGAGCTTTGTGAGAAACACTTAAAGCGTTTATTCTGAATGAACCTTAACCTGCCGAGGTGCTGGAGAGCAAGCGAACAACACAAGCAGCCGTAATTCATGACAAACTATTTCCATTCTGAGGAGAATGCAACGGATTTCTGGGTTAAAATTATTAATCAGAAGTCAATATTTTTTAAAGTAGGATCAATGCAGATTGCAAGTTGTCTACTTAGTGACTCCTGTTCTTATGATCCCACCCTTTGCAGATAATAAAAGCTCAAACTCTTCTGGAAACCCTTTCCAAAAGGCTTGGGAGTGTTTTTACAGGATAACAAAATTAAAAATTTTATAAAAATTGTTTCAGAAGGCTATTTTGTAGTTCAGCGCTAATGTTGGAAGGCCTGGATGGTAGTTTTGGCTCTAATTCATCCCAAATGTGTTCCGTCGCTTCGGTGTCAGAACTACTCAAGTCGCCTATCCAAGCCTTTAGGGGCCTTTGCTTTGTGCACTGGTGCAGCGGCATGGTGAGACAGGAAGGCGCCGTCTCCCAGGTATTCCCGCAAAGTTTGAAGCAGAAAGTTGTCCAAAATGTCTTCGTGTTCAGAATTATTAAGAGTTCTTTTAACTGGGGCCAAGGGGCCACACACATCTCCTGCAAAAAAAGCCCCCAAATTTCCCTAGGATATAATGCAGAGAGGGAAGTGCCATTCTCTTGGCAAACGCCAAACCCCATACATCTCCGTTGCTCTAAAGGCCAGTGGCGGCGTGCTTTGCACCACCACATCCAACGATTTGCATTACACTTGGTGATGTAGAATTTCAATGCAGCTGCTCAGCCATCAAAAGCCATTCCCTGAAAAAAAATCTTTACCCACTGTTCTTGAGCTAATCTGAAAGCCGCATGACGTCTGGGGGTCGGTATCTAGTGACTCTGCAGAAAATGGTCAGTGCTGCTTGGTATCTGTGATTTTATGCGGTCTACCACTTCAGGGGGGAGTTTCTGCATTCTGACGGTCTTAGATGTTTGTTAAAGAGCAATATACAAAAAGCATCACGGAGATAAACGAAAACAACAAAATGAAACCCAATAAGCAGGCCAGGGATAAGACAGTGGGGAAGTTAAACGGTTTGTTTATGTCCAAGACCCGAAGCTTTTGTTCAATCCATCGTCTGAAAGGAAAACTACACGGCCGCTGCTAGAGGCAAGAGATGGCAGTCAGCCTGATAGGTGGAGGACGGAGAGCAAGGAGAAGAGCCAAGACGGCCATAGTAACTCTGGATGACCTGCAGAGAACTACAGCTCAAGTGGGAACGAAACTGGGTTCTCATCCACAAAACTGGAAGAAAGCTGTTGTTGACAGAAAGCACCCCCCCCCCCCCCCCACACACACACACACACACACACACACACACACACACACACACACACACACACACACACACACACACACACACACACACACACACAGATATACAGTATATATATATATATATACACACATATATATATATATATATGTGTGTATATATATATATATATATATGTGTGTATATATATATATATATACACACATATATATATACACACACATATATATATATACACACACACATATATATATATATATATATATATATATATATATATATATATATATATATATATATATATATATATATATATATATATATATATATATATATATATTAGAATGCGTGTATTTCATTTAATGAAATAACAAGCTATCAAAAGACTGGAAAAAACATGCATGTTAGGCGATAAATATTTTTCATGCAGTACTTTGGAAAGACATTGGACGTACATCTCTGAGTGTGTTCAGCGATTGTGGCAGCTAACATAGATCCATGAGAAACAGATGCCAAAGAGAGCCCACTGTGGGACATTTTTATTCAGGAAGGCCTCATACAGATGTCTTCATGTCTGTAATATAAACTCCCCTCCCTGTTCACAGGCTCTGTTATCTCTCCAGTTTGGCCTAGGGCTGCAGACACCAGCTGGAAGCTCTCACATCAGCTGTCAAGTTGCAAAAAGAGCAAATTGTTCTTTGCACTTTTGGGACCTATTTTTCTTAAGCCATTAATCTCTGTAATTTGAAGAGCCACGCAATCTTGACAGCTTCCATTTGTTGCACCATTCCTTGGGGTAAATAAAATAACATGTCAGTCCTTTCAGTTATTCAACGCAAAGAGAGAAAGTCTGTTTGGATTTGGCAATACTTAGGCAGTTTGTTTAAATCATCACATGCCTTTTTGATCAAGGTGAAAATCTTGGCGAAATTCAGGTCCTCATAAGTGGGTTTGAAATGTAGCCCATTGAAGAAATGCTTGAATTACAACGTGTTGCCTTCTGAAGGGATTTATTTTAGGGCTGACCAAAGGTCATCAGGTTCCCCTCTCATGAGAGGAAGTGAGCTACAGCTCTGAAAATAAAAAAGACATTGTTTTACACAATGCCAGAAAAAAAACCCAAATTTTGCTTCTGTTTTTCTATCTGCTACTGTAATACTTTCTCACATAAGAAGCTTTGTGATGAAATACAGCTTCATTTAATCACAACAACTTAAATATGAGCTTAAACACGTAGGAGCTTGCCTTGATTGATCTAATTTTATCACTGATAAAAGGTGATTGTTGTGTAATGATAATCCTGTGTGGATTAACAGATTACTGGCAGCCAGGGTTCAAAAGCCACTCCATGCCCCTGCAAAGTCTTAAGAAGCTCAAAGTGTCTGTATTAAGGTTATCAGGCTAATCAGCCTCATGTACAGCAGAAAAAAAAAATCTTATTTCTAGTTTTTCTCCCAACTGGATGAGTCTGTTGTTACGGCAACGTTGTCTAAATATCGTTCTAATATTTGACTATGTTGTTAGCGCTGTAGTGAGGCCTGGCTTTCTCCGATTTAACCTTTCACCTTCAGGAACAACGTTTCCTCCAGGTTCCTTCAAAATGTCCCTCTAGAGCCGTATGTCCATTTAAAACAGCGTCTTATTCCTGCAGGGGATAGCTCTGCATTTCAAAAATATGGGAACCATGTGACCGTGCTGTGTCGTAATGATCAGTAGGTTTTGTGTCAATGCCTGTCATTGCATATCAGTGTCCTTATTTTAAAAAAAATTGTTACTTTCAATACGGATTGCTGATGGTGTCAGAACTTGATCGTGAATCTGCCTTTTATTTAATGAAATGGCTGAATGTGGAAACCGCCTGAGTCATGAGATTTTATGGCTAAAGTGATATCTTATTGACAATTTTCAGATATCTCTCCGAGTCCAAAGAGGGATTTTTAGAAAAAAAAAATCAATCTGATTGTCAAATGAAATGTAGCTCTCGTGTTACTCCATCTCAATTTCCTATTGGCTGACCAGCCTCTCTTGGCATCTCCTCTCCACGAATTGACGCCTCTGCAGGGCTTTGCCCCGGGGGACACAAAAAGAACCGCCAGGTTCCTTTTAACTAGGTCTGGCCGAGGAGGACCGATCAAACATTTGAGATCCGGTTGCTGTAAATTTTTGTTTTTGTTTTGTTTTGCCGTCGTATGTTTGCCCGTTTTTGTCAAACTTTCCTGTAAGATTTTGAGAGAGATGGCAGAACAGCGACATCAGATCAAAGTACGCCGGTGCTCCTTTTCGGTTCTGTTGTTGGAGAATCTAGAGCTGGAAGATGGCGGATTGATAACCTGACCCTAGCCAGATTGATGTCGCTCTGCCTAGCTTCACTCACATCCATCTGGGACCTCTCCCATAGAGAGTGATTTCTCCAACCAATTTTATTGTCCAGCCAATCAGGACGCAGGGCTGGAGTTTCATAGATGTGACGTAGTGGAGAAGCGACCATGAGACTGTTTTGATTCAGACAATGGCGGCTCGCATCGAGGAAGCAAGCGTTAACATTGATGCTGCTATTTCTTCCGTGTTGTCCAATCTACCTAATATTGTTTCATTAAAAGAACATCAGAGAACGGCTCTGAAGGCTTTTGTTGGTGGAAACCATGTTTTCGTCCTTCTCCCGACCGCATTTAGCAAGTTTTGATTTCCGGGGCGCGCCTGTGGCGGAGCGGTTAGCGCGAACCATGTTAGGAGGCCTTTAGTCCTCGACGCGGTTGAGGACCCGTGGCACTTTGCCGCCTGTCTTCCCCCCTCTTCCTGTCAGCTCACTGTCAATAAAACGCATGCCACTAGAGCCGCAAACACATTTAAAAAAAAAAGTTTTGTTTTTTCCTGCGTCGCTCTCACAACGTCACGGGTTAGCTTCGGTGTGAGTGGTTGAAATAGCACGTCGATAAAGATGACAGACAAGTGGCTTATCCAATCATATGCAGGGATTTTTTGTTAGGATCGGAACTAGATGGAATCAGTGTTCAAACCAGACAAACAGTAAGTTCCGATAAACAGTTTATTTAACTGAAACGGGGCAGTCAACGCCAACGTCAGCGGCAGGAAAACTAAGGACAGAGACAGTAGGTTAGTGACCACGTCTATCAGGAGATGATTGTTCAGAAACGTGACGGTCACTAACCTCAGCTCAATGTCCAGACTTGCTCCGGAGTCCGATGTAAAATCCCAGCCGGCTGGCTGTTTACGCTGCGCGGCGGTGGCCGCCCTGGGTGTCCCGGACGCTGGTGCGTCGGCAGTCGTCGGATGGTCGGAGACGTGGAGGGAAACAGTAGCAGGATGAACAAAAAAGGATAATCCGGAATCGGTGTCGGGGATGCGGTGTCACGTTCTGGTTTATGTTTAAGGTATTTTGCCCTCCTTCCTTAGGTTCTCTGGTTGCTTTGAGTTTTGTCTTGTCTAGGTTCTTGTTTACGGTTAGTTTATCCTGTTTTGTCATCAGTTTTAGTCTTAGCTTTATTTTCTGTTTTAGGTTTGTACTTCAGGGTTGTTTTGTTCTTTATTAGATCGTGTGTGTGTAGTTTGTTTCTGTCCACTTGTCTTGTCAGCTATTTATATTTGTCTGATCTGTTCTTGTTTTGAGCCTCAGCACTGATGTCTGGTCTAATTACTTATTCTGCACACCTGCCTAACTCCACCCCTGCTGCAATCACTTCTCACCGGTTTCACCTGCTTCCACCTCCATATAAACTGTTGAGACCAGACATCAGTGCCAGGTCGTCTGTTTGAGTATAGGTGAGTCTCCTCTGCAAGTTTGTTTATTGGTTTGCTTTTGGATTTTTGACCACTTGTTCCCCAGACATCTGAGCCACCCTATTTCTGTCTGTTCCTGCCCAACTGGACTGTTTGTTTCTTTGCCCTTTTTGGTTTTTGGATTTTGTTAATAAATATTATTTTACCGAACCTCTGCTGGCCTGGCTGAATTCTGGGTCCCTTGCCTCCATTTCATGACAGAACGACCTGGCCATCACAGGACCCATCGCCAGACCAGCACGTTCACTTTTTTGTTTTTTCCCTGACTTTTTTTTCTTCTATGATGAGCCTGCTGCGGCCCTGGAGCTCTTTCCCCTGCAGAGTTAATGTGCAGAGGGTCTCTTTTGAGGGTTCCAGGCTGGCGTTTTGTCCCCCTGGTGTTGGTCCAAGACGCCACCTCCAAGGGAGGAGCGATCTGCCGCAGCCGTCCCGCCGCCGCAAACGCCGGCGAGCGGTTGGTCTGGCTGACGCCTCGGCTCCTGTCACAGAGGGGTTACTGCCAGCGGGCGACGTGGAGGCCCAGGAGGGTCCGCCGCCAGCGGGCGCCGAGGAGACCCAGGGGGGTCCGCCGCCAGCGGGCGCCGAGGAGACCCAGGGGGGTCCGCCGCCAGCGGGCGCCGAGGAGACCCAGGGGGGTCCGCCGCCAGCGGGCGCCGAGGAGACCCAGGGGGGTCCGCCGCCAGCGGGCGCCGAGGAGACCCAGGAGGGTCCGCCGCCAGCGGGCGACGAAGGGGTCCAGGAGGAACCGCTTCCGCCCAAGCCCCAAGAAGGGGTCCTGGAGGTCCCGCCCTCGATTTCGGCTCCAGTGCCGGCTCCCCGCAGCTTTAAAGCAGAGCATCCAGTGCCGGCTCCCCGCAGCTTTAAAGCAGAGCATCCAGTGCCGGCTCCCCGCAGCTTTAAAGCAGAGCATCCAGTGCCGGCTCCCCGCAGCTTTAAAGCAGAGCATCCAGTGCCGGCTCCCCGCAGCTTTAAAGCAGAGCATCCAGTGCCGGCTCCCCGCAGCTTTAAAGCAGAGCATCCAGTGCCGGCTCCCCGCAGCTTTAAAGCAGAGCATCCAGTGCCGGCTCCCCGCAGCTTTAAGACTCAGTCTCCAGTGCCAGCTCCCCGCAGCTTTAGCGCACTGTCTCCAGTGCCAGCTCCCCGTAGCTTTAGCGCACTGTCTCCAGTGCCAGCTCCCCGTAGCTTTAGCGCACTGTCTCCAGTGCCAGCTCCCCGTAGCTTTAGCGCACTGTCTCCAGTGCCAGCTCCCCGTAGCTTTAGCGCACTGTCTCCAGTGCCAGCTCCCCGTAGCTTTAGCGCACTGTCTCCAGTGCCAGCTCCCCGTAGCTTTAGCGCACTGTCTCCAGTGCCAGCTCCCCGTAGCTTTAGCGCACTGTCTCCAGTGCCAGCTCCCCGTAGCTTCAAAGCACTGCAGCCCGAAGCCTGTAGTCAGGCCCAGCCCGAAGCCTGTAGCCAGGCCCAGCCCGAAGCCTGTAGCCAGGCCCAGCCCGAAGCCTGTAGCCAGGCCCAGCCCGAAGCCTGTAGCCAGGCCCAGCCCGAAGCCTGTAGCCAGGCCCAGCCCGAAGCCTGTAGCCAGGCCCTGCCCGAAGCCTGTAGCCAGGCCCTGCCCGAAGCCTGTAGCCAGGCCCTGCCCGAAGCCTGTAGCCAGGCGCCGCCACCCGTAGCTATTAGCCAGGCGCCGCCACCCGTAGCTATTAGCCAGGCGCCGCCACCCGTAGCTATTAGCCAGGCGCCGCCACCCGTAGCTATTAGCCAGGCGCCGCCACCCGTAGCTATTAGCCAGGCGCCGCCACCCGTAGCTATTAGCCAGGCTCCCTTTCCACTCGCCTGTAGTCAGGCGCCCCCTTTAGTCGTCTGTAGCCAGGCTCTGTGTGTAGCAGCCTGTAGCCAGGCTCTGTGTGTAGCAGCCTGTAGCCAGGCTCCCCCATCAGCCTGTAGTTCGGCACCTTCGGTAGCCTTTAGTCCGGCGCCAGTTTTTGTTTCCTCTCTCTCCAGGCGTTGGCCTCTGAGGGTCTCGTTCCACCGTCCGGGACGCCCGCCGGAGAACCAGACACGCCGGGGCCGTCGTCCGGGACGCCCGCCGGAGAACCAGACACGCCGGGGCCGTCGTCCGGGACGCCCGCCGGAGAACCAGACACGCCGGGGCCGTCGTCCGGGACGCCCGCCGGAGAACCAGACACGCCGGGGCCGTCGTCCGGGACGCCCGCCGGAGAACCAGACACGCCGGGGCCGTCGTCCGGGACGCCCGCCGGAGAACCAGACACGCCGGGGCCGTCGTCCGGGACGCCCGCCGGAGAACCAGACACGCCGGGGCCGTCGTCCGGGACGCCCGCCGGAGAACCAGACACGCCGGGGCCGTCGTCCGGGACGCCCGCCGGAGAACCTGACTCGTCGGGGCCGTCGTCCGAGACGCCCGCCGGAGAACCTGACTCGTCGGGGCCGTCGTTCAGGATGCCCATCAGACTCTTTGTTTTTTGTTTTTCGACTTTCGCCTGGTTTGGGTTGTTTTTGTTTTGACTCTGGCCCTCCGTCCAGTACCTCCCTCCACCCACCCGGTCTAGTCTGTCTTGTTTTAGGGCGTCTGGAATCCGCCCTTAAGGGAGGGGCTCTGTCACGTTCTGGTTTATGTTTAAGGTATTTTGCCCTCCTTCCTTAGGTTCTCTGGTTGCTTTGAGTTTTGTCTTGTCTAGGTTCTTGTTTACGGTTAGTTTATCCTGTTTTGTCATCAGTTTTAGTCTTAGCTTTATTTTCTGTTTTAGGTTTGTACTTCAGGGTTGTTTTGTTCTTTATTAGATCGTGTGTGTGTAGTTTGTTTCTGTCCACTTGTCTTGTCAGCTATTTATATTTGTCTGATCTGTTCTTGTTTTGAGCCTCAGCACTGATGTCTGGTCTAATTACTTATTCTGCACACCTGCCTAACTCCACCCCTGCTGCAATCACTTCTCACCGGTTTCACCTGCTTCCACCTCCATATAAACTGTTGAGACCAGACATCAGTGCCAGGTCGTCTGTTTGAGTATAGGTGAGTCTCCTCTGCAAGTTTGTTTATTGGTTTGCTTTTGGATTTTTGACCACTTGTTCCCCAGAGATCTGAGCCACCCTATTTCTGTCTGTTCCTGCCCAACTGGACTGTTTGTTTCTTTGCCCTTTTTGGTTTTTGGATTTTGTTAATAAATATTATTTTACCGAACCTCTGCTGGCCTGGCTGAATTCTGGGTCCCTTGCCTCCATTTCATGACATGCGGTCCAAGGTCAGAGCCGGTTTGTCAGAAATCCGAAGAGGTGCCAGAGGATAATCCAAGACGTGGTCGGGTCACAGGTCCAAGGTACGGTACACAATCAAGCAGACAGAATGTAAGAGGACAGGCAGGCTCAGTGGTCGATAGACGGAACTGATCGGGATCAGGAAATCAGACAAAGTATAAACGCTGGAAAATATCGCACCTAAGGCTTGAAAATAATCTGGCAATGCTGTCTGGTTTGGAAAGTGAATATATACTGTTCTAAGCAGGTGGAACAGGTGAGCTGTAATGAAAAACAGGGCGGAGTTAAACAGGTGTGTGGCATAGGTGATCAAACCAGACCTCAGTGATGAGATCTTGACATTTTTGATAAGGCCCAGCCTTCAAAAAAGGCAATTCCTATGGATCAGTCCCAGATGGATGTGAGTGGAGCTAGGCGGAGCGACATACATCTGGCTAGGGTCAGGTTAGCGGATTAAGGCCAGTTCTGAACCTCGGCTCTGTCTCCCTTTTATTAAAGCTTCTGAGACACTGACAAAGTTTTCATACTTTCTCTTTCCCTTTCAGCTCATAAGCTCTTGATAAATTTTAGATTTGAATCAATTTTATGAATATCTTAAACTTTTATGCACCTGTTAGTTACTAATCTGCAGTGAAGTTTGTATTGTTTGTCTTTGCTGGTTAGCATTAATATTTGTCATTTGTGTGTTTTTAATCTTTAGCAGCCAAATAATAGTTTGATTAATTCCTGATTCCTTGACGATTAGATCTTGTTGATTTCTCATATTCTCTTCATTTATCATAGTTTGACTGTGAATAAATCTGTATCCTGAGAAATATACAGACATTTCCTGATCTCTCTTTAAAAGTGCAACAGAAATAATTCAATAGAAAGTGAAGAATCTTTCCTTCAGGCCGATTATATTTAATAAATTAGGAGGCTAAGCGGTTTATGGAAATTACTGATTGAACATACTTTAATATGCCAATGCAACCTAATACATGAAGCCACAAAAAACTCCACTCACTGTAACAAAGATCAAGTACCTTTATTACAAGCTTGCATACAAACACACCTTACACTTGCAAAAACCCGAGAGCTCCAAAATGTCTGGTTTCAAAGAAAATACTGCCTAAACAGATTTATATGTTACAGATAAATATAGTCTGCTGTAACTGCATTACAGTGCATTAATAATTGTGTTATTTTAGGTAGCAAACTGGATAGAAACATAGAATATAAACCCTTTTTCAGTGTAAGCTATATTCCAAGAAACAATCTGATTTTGAAATGCCCATAATTCAACAGCCCTGAGTAACATTTGGTACAGGTAGTTCCTCTTGTAGTTCCCTTGAATGATAGAAGGTCCTTCTTTGGTTTTTGTTTTAGTCAAAAAGTAATTTTGCACACAAAAGTTCTGGTGTTCTCCTCACTGTGCCTAACAAAACACAAAACAACTGTTGCAGATGTAAGTAAGTAAGTCCCTTTTTCGCCGCAAGCCAAACGTGTAGGGACGCGACTTTTCAGCTTTAAACTTTTCTTTTGTGATTTTGTTTCTGGAGCATCAGAAACAAGTGAAAACGCTATAAAGGCATCTGGCAGATGCTACATGCTGCAGAGGGGAAAGCCAGGGAGTAAACACTGTTCAAGCATAACAATATGGTCACCTGCTGAGTGTTGTGCTGATCCCCCTTTGGCAGCCAATACAGCTCATCGAGGCATGAACTCCTCTAGACCCACAAAGCTGTGCTGTGGTACCCTGCAGATCCGTTCTGCCCAACAAGGATTGATCTTTTTTCTCCAGCACATCTCCATGGGTCAGCACCTCAAGCTTGTTGGGAAAGGTTTTCAAAGTGACATCCTCATGGACGTCACGATCCCAGGTTCCCCAGCAGAAGATTGGCCAAACCATCACACAGCCTCCACTCACTGGCCTTCCTCCCATAATGCATTCTGGTTCCATGCGCTCCCCAGGTAGGCAGCACACACATGCACCCAGGCATCTACATGGTGGAAAAGAAAATGTTTTCTTCCTCTTTTCCTCTGAGGTCCACTTCTTGTGCTGACATGACCACCTTTGATGGTAGACATCATGGGGTCCAACAGGTCTGACTCCATACGAAACAGCCCCATACTCTACAGTCTGTCATTTACTCTGTATTCTGACACTTCTCTATCAGAACCAGCATTAACATCTACAATGTAAGCTACAGTTGGTCGTCTGTTGGATCAGACCACATGGGCCAGCCCATGTGGCTGCAGACCGGTAACACATCTCAAGAGCTGCCTCTTTGGGGATGCTCTAATCCAGCTACCACCATTTGGCCCTTGTCAAAGTCACTCAGATTCTAATTCTGGTCCATTTTCCATGTTTCTATGACATCGGCGACCGGGAAAAAAAATCTTCTCGGCTAATATTTCCTAACCAGTAACAGGTACCGTGACGTGACGGAAAGATAACCAGTTCACTTAAGCTGCCAGGGGTTGTAATTTTGTGTCTGATTGGCATAAAGTTTAGGAACGACAAAGGACACTGAAAATGGGGACAATAAAGAATCATTTTGGTCTCTTCTGGTCCTCTTGACACAATGGTTAGATAACTGTGACACTAATTTATTTTCTCTGAAGGCATTTGATTGTATACGTCTGTTTTACAGTACAGGCTATTGGCTGTTTGTATTGTATTCAGATACCATAAAGCTTTTTTCACCAAACGAAGGCTTGTACGACCCCTGAAAATATCTAGTGCAAATCGTTCCGGTGGCTCTCAGTTTCATTCGGAGCCAAAGTTCGGATCCATTCCTGAGTTTTGTCAGATGCTCCCTCTGAGAGGTGTTTCGCACTGACTTTCTGTCATGTTACAGAAATCCGAGTCAGTGTTATCCCACTGTTTTATTTATTTCCTGCATGGCCACATCACAGTGAAATTTTATCTGCATGACTCAGCGTTTGCTGGAGGACTTTTTGGACCCCTTGGATTTCTTCTCTTGCTCTTTTTCCTGATCTTGTCTTTTCTTCTCTCTCTTTTTCTCCTCCTTGGCCTCCTTATACTTCCAGACGGGCGGCTCCAGGTAACCCTTCTGCCTCTTCTTCTTTTTCTCCTTTTTTGGTGTGGGCTCCCCAGACTTTGTCACTTCAATCTTAGGAATGCAGCCCGAGGGGAATATGCTGTTCCTGTGTGCCATGCTGCGGGGGATGAAGCTTCTCATGCTGCCTGACACCATGCTCTCCCTGCGCTCTGCCTCCTGGCAGCAGGATGTCAGAGAAACAGAAGTAGCGGACAACACTGTCGGAGACGCTGAGGCGATGGATCCGTTCCTGTGCGACACAGTGCTCTCCTCCAGCTCCTTACTGCTGTGCTTTTCAAGCAGCTCTGGCACGGCGAACCTTCTCTTGCCGATCTCAGGGGGACTGGTGGGACAGAGCGGCCGGGTGCCAGTGGCAATCAGGGGGCTGTGAATGCCGGTGGTTATCCGAACCATATGGTCCATGACCCCGTTGTCTTGGGGGTCGTGTGGGAAGTTGAAGGTAAGGCTGTCTTTCAAGCGCTGCCTCAACTTCTGACTGGTTGTTTTGGGGGCAGTGGCCTTTTCTACCAGTTGCTTCAGTTCAGGCCACTCAGGCTTGTACCTTTCACAGAACTGCTCGGCAACAGAGTGAGCCTGCAGACGGCGGATCCTGTTCATGGTCTCAAAGCGTCCAGTCCGGAGGACCCAGTCCTTTAGACCTCTGCCTTGGACCAGGTCCACAACGTGCATGTCTGCACCTGCACAGCGAAAAAGGATGGAAAACATGGGAAAGGTGTTAAAAAAAACATGAAAACGGGTCTAGAGGATGCAGTAAAACTAGACAGCTTTTATCAGTGTAACAACACCACCATGTGGTTGGTTTTGACGTGCAGACTGTTGTAAACTTCAGATACAGGGGCATCTACGCCCACTTTTTTCACTTTATAAAAAACACTTCAATGCTTTTTTCATTTTATGTGATACACAAAAGTAAAGTAGTGCATACATGTGAAGCAGAAGACAAAATGATACATGGTTTTTCGTGGTTTTTTTTATAACAAAAAACCCTGAAAGGTGCAGTTTCCATTTGTATTCAGTCCCCCTTGAGTTAATAATTTTTAGAGCCACCTTTTGGTGTAATTACCGATGCAAAACATATAAAGGCTATTTCTCTGCAGGCTCAGCCCATCTACAGTCTGAAATTTTTGCCTTCTCTTCCTCCCAGAATAGCTCCAGCTCAGTCGGATTAAATTGAGAGCTTCGGTGAGCGCTGACTTTGATCCAAAACCATTCCAATATCGCTCTGGCTGCATGTTTGCAGCTTTTTTTTGGGCCACCTTGTTTCACCGTGGTGTGTTCAGGGTAAAGCGTTAGTTCTCCACATGACAGTGATTTGCATGTAGACTAAAAAGGACAGTTTTGGATTAATCTTACCAGAGCACATTCTTCTACATGTTTGCAGTGTTCCCTCCATGGCTTTTTGTTGCAAACTTAAAACTGGAATTATTTTGGAGTTGTGTCCTGCTTTTTTCTATTTTTGGAGGATGCATTGAACAATGCATTAAAAATGCTCAAAGCTTTGGATAATGTTTTATATCCCAAAGTTGCTTTAAACAGCTTTCTGTGTGGTCTTCATGAAACTGTTTTTTTTCCACTAATGTTCTCTAACAACCCTCTGAGGCCTTCGCATAACGACATGACAATGTGACTTCTGAAGGTAAATAGCTGCACTGGATTTTACTGAAGGAAAAAAAAAACAGAATGGCAAACCACACGTTTTCAGATTTTCACTTGAGAAAAAAATATGTTGAAAACTATTTTTGGCCCACTTTGTTGTTTTGCATTTGCCTGTGATCATAAATACCAACAAAACGCATTCAGGTTTGTGGTTAAAAAAAAGCAAAAAAGTCCAAGAGGATGAATACTTTTGCAAGAAATTGCACACAAAAGCAACAATCTATATTACTAAAGTTCATCAGAGTCCCACCATATGGTTAATTTATCTTAATATTATACATGAAGACAGTCCAAAGCTTATTTTTAAAACTGGAACAAGTCTCCACATGAACGATGGGGGATCAAAAATGTCCGGGATTTGCTGTGCATTTTTTATAATTTAAAGGAAGTTTTTGGATTATTATTCCCCATGCAAAACTTCTAATTAATGTATTTATTTTTAAATAGAATGCGGATGGAAATGTATTACCGTCCTATCCTAAATGTGTCTGTACAGATCAGACTGATCTAATCCCTGCAGCCTAGAAAGGGTGCCGTTAGGTCCCAGATCAGATAAATTGGTTCAACCTATGTGTCCCATTAGATATAGCATTTAAATTTTAGCTGTCTTTTATCATAGAGTGCGTATTTTGACTCTCCTATCGATTATAGCGAGAAGATTTCTTTGTTATTCAGCCTGCTTAATTAAACTCAATTTGGACTTTCTGCTCATCCAGTTCAGGCGTCGCTCGTGGTCACAGTTTGAATTGAGCACATTTTTAAACTTACCGTGCATCAGCAGGGCAGACACACATTCCTCCCGGCCCTGTAGACCTGCCTTGATGAGGGCTGTGAAGCCGCGGGGGTCTCTGATCTCAGTCTCCACGCCGGAATAATAGTTCAGGATGTAGTTAAGGATGGTGATGAATCCTGCGGGGCGAGATAAAAGGACGATTGTGTTTGTCTCCTCCGCTGTCATGGGTTAGAGTCGGGTGTTGGGAATTTCACACGTACCAGCCTGTGCGGCGATCATGAGGGCAGTGTTGCCATCGTTGTCTTGATGGTTGATGTCTATTAATGGACATCTGTGCAGGAGGGTGACGATGTCTATAAAACCTCTGGACACAGCCAGCATCAGTCCGTTCTGGTGCAGGAAAAAAAAGATGAATAAAACATTTATCTTTTGACATAGCGTTGCAAAAGTAGTACATGCTCATTTAGTCACCCTGCCATTGATGTCTAACTCCATGGCCTCCTCCTTCGTGACCCCTCTCTCCAGTATGCTGCGCAGGGACGTGGGCTCGTTCCTTGCGCAGGCCTCGTACAGCGTTTTAGCCGGCTCCTTATAGATCGTTTCTCGGTTATACTCGGGGAGCACCGAGTCGTCAGAGAGCACGCTCCCCGAGTCAGAATCATTGAGGAGGATCTCTTCGTCATCCGACGGGCCAGGACCCAGGTGTGGGTCATCGGACACAGCTGCCATCTTGGGCCCTTCAGTCGGGGTTCACACCTGGGGGTCAGGGCCAGGACAGACCACACATACCTTAAAAGAAAAGTCTACATAAGCTTCTTTTTTTTTTACCCCGGGCTGAGGCAGTTACAGTATTTTCACCATAAGAGAAAATATACTACATTAAAACAAAAACACACAACTGTTAAAATGATATAAGACATATTTATCAAACATGAGCAATCTAACAAGACGGAAGAGGGCATGCAAGATGTTTTCAAAGTCCTAAATGATGATTTTCTTTTAGAGCAGTAGCAGAATATCTGGGGTTTCACTTGCAGGTTGTTATTATCCTGTCCTCTTATGCTCTCTGTTTGTGATTAATTTGGCTTCTTTTTCACAGTCTTAGTTGATTTAAACTTTTTAACCCATCTTCGCTTTGTGGCTGTCTTTCTGACTTTAGATATGGACAGGTTTGGGAAAGTAGCCAGCCAAATCCCTTAATTAGCATGTTCACATGTCTTAACCATTTTGGGGAGTATTTAGGAGAAATGGGTCTCCACATCACTTTATATTTATTCCCCAGAAAGTGGAAATTGATGGTTCCTTTAAATAAATATGTTATCTATGGCTGTGGTATGTTTTTTTTTGTTTTATCAATGTATCTAAATGCAAAATGTAAAACACAGATGTTCATCAGGCGGTTAAATACTGTGTTTGCAAGCAAAACTCTTATTATGTCAGTTAAAGCTAACAGAACACACGACCAGCAAAGGAAATTTAACCAATATGAAATTCTTAGCATCCTCCCTCTACAAAGCTCGAACTTTAGTTCAGAGTCCATCAAAACGTCCTTCCTCCCTGGCAGGGCCATTTTTTGGACTGATTTCTATCATTGTTTTCTCTAATTTGACCCTGATTCCTGCAGTGGAAATAGAGGGGGGGATTCCTGAACAGGTTCCTGCAGCAGAAATGCACTTATAGACATGGCAGGAAAGTCCTGGAGTGTGACCTGATATTTCATACTATCTATGGTCAAAGGATAAATGAGAAAAAAGCTTCAATTAAATTTATTTTATACAATTGGCAGTGGTGGCAATAAGTGTCACACCGCCAGGTATGTCTTGTAAATTATTTGTTGTGTCTTCATCTATTATGTAATGGCTGACAATGTAATATGTATGCAACCTAAAAGTAGGATTGGGTGAGGTTATAATTATAAGGCCTTTTACACATCGGTCCCTGTGACACCAAAGAAAAAAATTTGATGCCGTATTAGGAACCAGTGACAGAGGCAATAACTATTAAAAAATATGAAATAAATCAAGAGGAACAACAGTAAAACTACAAGCTTTTCATTAAAAGGAAGAAGTATTTACATGCAAATGACAATAAATAGGAAGGTAAGACATAATAGAGAGCAGTAAATAAAATTTTAGTCCCAATTTAAAGGAGCCAGCAGTTTCTGCACATCTCAGGTAATGTGAAATGTGTTGGTGCCTCCATACAAACTGCATCGTGTAATAGTAATATTCATTCTGCTCGCTGCATCCTGGTATTTGGTGTTGATTTGCTCTTGTGCCCAGAATAGGCGCCTCACACTGCAAGGCTCACACCTACTATGTTAAATAGATCTGTTGACCCGAAGATATGATGGCTAAAGAGGATGAGGAGCTTTACCTCACTTTAGCCCTCCTGTCACAGTGGCTGATCTGTAATGCTCTGATTGACACCAAATATAGTATAATGTGCATGTCTATTTTCCATGCAATGGGAATGAAAAGCAATTCTTCTTGAGTGTAAACAAGCCCAGGGGTTGATGAGTTTAGGAGGACCCTACCAGTCAAAGTACAGATCCAGAGAGTTGTGAGCTTAAACACGATAGCAGAAGCAAGAACGGAGGGAATAATGTGGACCCGAGGAAATTCAGCCGGTAAAAAAATGATGTGAATGAAGGCATAGCGGGAAGGGGTGGACTGGGATGAAAAAAGGCCATATGGGGCTGGAAGCAATGGGGGGCCAGTTTAGAGACAGCATCTGTCATCATTCCTTAACAGAGTCACACAGCTCTGCAGGACAAGACATGAGAATTCTTGCTTTTATTTGCACAGGCTTTCTACCTGAAACGACACACATCTCAAGCATTCAATGAAGGCAGTTAAGTATTCTGATGGAAAGAAAAGACAAGAAAAGTCTTGCTGACTCAGTGCTTCATTGATAAAATTGAAAACACAGCAGACATTTTTTTCAAACGAATGAATGAAAGTTTGACTCGTCTGCCTGCCTTTTGTGCAGAATGGAGATTTCCTCCGCTGGCGTTAAGAAGAGCATCTCTGGCCTTGACTCTAGACGAGGTAGAACTTCTCAGTGTCCGTAAAATCTCACAAGGACGTGCTTTTATTTCAACAGTTTATGTCCAGAAGGCTGGAGATTCAACTCTTAAAAAAATCCCCGTCCTTCTTTAACTTTTTTAACTCAACAAAAGCTGACCTGTCTCCTTCTCCCGCATTGTAAATACGAACCGTCTCGGTGGCTCTTCCGATGCAAAATGCTGCCTAGACCAAGCGAAAATCGAAACTTTAGTAAAACTTTGAGATCTCACCCAAAAGAATCCCGTCATGGCTCAGTCCTCTTCTGCTCCTTAGTGAAGGTTTTATTTTGTCCTCATGGTGGTCAAACCATCTTCTCTCTGCTCTTGCTGCTTGTGCACAGCATCGACTGGTTATGGTTAAGTTCCCCAACCTGAGCACCGCTTCAGCCTCCTCCCTCCATGTTTCTCCTGCCGGCCACTTAGGTTGCCTCACCAGCCCGGTCCCAACATAGACTCTGCTGCCCTAAGTCAGGCAACGTGCTCTCTCCCTCTCATCCTGATTATAGAAGATTTACGGATTAAGAGAAAGAAACAGACAGAAGCCAACCTTGCTCCCCTCTGCTCTCAGTTTGTTGAGTTATTCTGCTCTTTCTCTCATCTTCTTGGCTCCCTCGCAGACTCTGCCTGTCCACAGCTCTGAGCTGCCCGTCTGTTGTGTGACAGAAAACCTTGCTTGCTGCCCAAAAAAAAAAAAGAAGAAGTGTTGTGACTGAATCACTAAGGCTATGTGTCTGCAAAAACGGCTGAAGACCCCCACCTACCAGAATAATACAGGTTTGTTCGTTGTAACGGGAGACAGAATCTGGGTTCTGTTTTCTGATGAAAATCCATTTGCTGCGACAACAAAAACTCTCCTGACTGTTTCTTAGCCAGAGGGCCTCAGTGGTAATTGCTCCCATTGCAAGACGGATGCAGTCTGTGTGCACACTGCAGAGTCCAGATCCTTACATGATGCGTGGACGGCTTCTCTACATATTTTTCACTTGGAGTTTCCTATGCGTTACACACTCTGTTTTAAGCCATTAATGCACGTGAAGCCACGTTTTGAAATTGACTCTTTCCTTGAGTGCTATCAACAGCCTTTGTGTTTCTGTGGCTTTCGTCCCGTATGCGGAGGGACATTTTGCATTAACAGGTATATTTACAACATCGATGACCTTTGCCCCACAAGTCACATTAAAAATATTAACCCTCATATTGAAAAGAAATAAGGCCAAACTTAAGACTGCGCGGCCGTTCAGTTGTAGGCTGTTATGCAACACCTTGTCTCTGTTGGAGAGAAGCTGACAGCCCCCTGCTGATCAAAGTGGAGAATGCAACGCTCGGGCCTGAGGCCTTTTTATGCAAAGTACACTCAAAGGCCGCTTGATTGGGTGCGCCTTCTCAGTTGCTTGTGAACACAAATAGCGAGCCAACCGATCCAATGGTTGCAAATCAATATATTTAGGCATTGAAAGCAACTTGCTGAATTTCAAACTGGCCATCAGAATTAGGGAGGAAGGAGATTTAAGAGACTTTGAACGTGCCAAAAAGGGGGGAGATGTGAATCCTTCAGAAACTGCTGATCTGCTGGGATTTTCATGCGCAGCCAGCTGTCGTGTCTGCAAAGAATGATCAGCAAGGGGAAGATGACAGAACGTAGCAGCAGCTCATCCGAATGCACAATGCTTTAATCTTTGGCACAGATGAGCTATAGCCTCAAAAGACATTCTCGCTCTGAAACGCATGCTAGATTAGAACAGCAACAGGAGCAGGAGAGGGCAGAGGAGTTGAAGTACCTTGGTGTTTGGGTCATGCTTGCCGGTAGGATGGAGCAGGGGATGGATAGAAGGTGAGAGTGTCATTTTCTGTGTCGATGAAGTAAGAACTGAGCTAAGAAACAAAGCTCTGGATCTACACTGTGACCCTCACCAACAGTCATGAGTTATGGAGCAGGACTGAAAGATCCAGATCCCGGCAACAAGCGGCTGAAATGAGCTTCCTCTATAGGGCGACTGAGCTCAACCTTAGAAACAGGAGAAAGGGCTTTATGTATTTAGCTAGTCCACAAACTAATGCTATAATCTTGAATTTTCTTCAGGCTGCAGCTTTTGCCCCATTTGAACTGTTCCGCATTCAGACTTTTATGCATGTAGTATCATCACAGAATTAGACATTGATCATTGCGATTAACCTAGCTAATAAAAAAATAAATAACAGCGTCAAATAACACTATACCACTATATAACGTCGTGTAGTTGTTTAAATCTCTGTGTTCACAGAGAGATGCTGTTGATCACAGCCGTTCAAAGGTGACAGGCTTCCACAGCTTAATTCCCCCAAATCCCACGGAAAGCTGCTGGCAATTTTCTTTACCAGAAAGCTGCCCTTTTGGCTGTGAACTGACGGATCGCATCTACAACATCACACCAAGTTGACCTGTTAGTCAAAGGGTGAAGATCTATGTTTAGACACAAGAGCCTTCGCCGGGTCCTCACTGATATGAAACACAGGAAGAGTGAAAAGAGGGGACGTCTGGGGGGCAAAGATTACAGCCCGAGGGACCAAAACAGAAATCAAATTGTCCGGAAATATCCCAGATAGAAGGGAAGTTTGTTTGGCACAGCAGGGCGTTTTTTTTTTTTTTTTCTTATCTTTTATTTCTCTATAGAGCACTTTTTAGATTCGCCAGAATAGGCAAGCCAGCCGACCAGGCGAGGGCAGCATAGCTCCTTCTTCACATTTTGTGTTTTTCAATCGCAGAGCACAAAAGCTTTGGCTCCAATATTCCCAGAAAAATAGTAACAGAACATTTGTGCACTTTAGAGGTCGTTTTGCTCTGGTACATGCCTAATAAAAGCCTGTCCTTTCAGGCTCTGGGCTGTATTCTCCCTATTCCTTTAAATTCCTCACAGAGACTTTCACTCCTCACTGTAAAAGGCTGCTCGGCTTCTCCCCAGATGCCCTGGTACCCAGCAGAAGTCAGCTGAGGAGCAAAAGAACGTGAAAAGAGGCTTGGGACAAAGTGAACTAAGTTTAGCCAGCTTAGTGACTGATTGTATGGACAGACATGTGCTCAGCTAATATTAGACTGTTGGCAGTCTCTTCGGGACCGGTCTTAGCGGTGCATTGCTCAGACTCTGGGGGCTAGATCATTTCCATCTATGTTCCTAAAGACTGATCCTCTTCATGCTGTGCTTTATGAAAGCCTCCGTGGGAATCAGGTGAATGAAAGGGAGCAGCGCTGAATTTGCTCATGTAAGACAAGGAGATCTGAGCCGATGTGTGGAAGGGTTTAATCAAGGGGAAGTGGATGTTATTGGTGCGCGTGGTTTGCTCAGGGTGCCTGAAAGGAGCCAAACCCGTCAAGACTACTCGATTATATCAACCTTTCAAATCTTTCTTATCAAGCATATGGCTATTATTACACATAAAACACTCAATTCGTAGACAGAAAAAAACCCCATTCCGTATTATTAGCTGAACTCAACCTTAGCTTTTCAAACTAAATGTAAAATATACTCTTAAAAATACCCGCCTCAATATTTATTAAAAAGGAGAAATGGCCCTAAACCAGTCATGAAAAGGGGATTATGTTAGTTGGTTCCAAATAAAGCGTAAAGATATCCTCTAAAAAATCCTCAGTTGGATAAACTATTACAAAAACAGCTTCCACATGAATAATGAAACTAAACTAGTGGCAAATATAAGGATTGTTAACCTTTCAAAACCAATGCTTGAGAAGATGCTCTTCAATATTGTATGGGCTAAGCTATTGGAAAAGGTGATTTCACTTTGCTAAAGAAGTGAAACTAGTCAGAAAATATGTTTTGTTGGCCTTTAAAAAAAATCCTGAAGAAACACTTGAAAATAACACAGATAAAGGTCTTCAAGATAAAAGCCCAATGTTTGAAGCCTTTAAAATTAAAGGCCATGTCACAGAGGAGTATTACAACAGGACAGTCCACATTACCAATGGAGCCAGTATTTAAAAGAGCAATTTGGTCTTTCAAAATAAAGCTTGAAGAGGCTGTTAATAAACAAAGTTAAAATTAAATGCTTCAGTACTTCAGAGTAGAACTAGAGGAGGATTCACATCCCGGATGGAGCTAAACCAGTGAGTAAAAACGGGATTATGTTGTCTTGATTTAAAAACACTTTTAAAAATAAAAGAGTGGATTATTACAAAATGAGAGCTCACATTACTAAAGGAGATGAACCAGCAAGGCAAAGCAGAAGGCCTTTCAGAATAAAGCTTGAAACAACTCTTCAAGATAAAAGCCCAAATGTTTTGTGGTAAAACTATTGTAAAATTGGGTTTTCTGGTACTAATGGATCTTACCCCGATTTACTAAATAGGTTTTCCATTAGCCTTTCAAGATTAAAAGAAACTATGACAATAAAGATTTGCTTTTCAAAGATTTAGTTTTACAAAGGTTGTTTTGCTGGATACTAATAAAAGCTGGTATATGTTGTGGGTATAACAGCAACAAAACATTGCCAGTAACACACCAGGTGGCAGACAACAGTGGGATTCCTTCAAGAATATGAATAGTGCCTTTAATTCTTGTTTATTTTTCTATTTTGTGGTAATGTTCTTTAGCCAGTAAAATAAAGCAAACAGTGACTTGCCTCAAGTTCTTATGTTCTTTTGGAAATGCTTCAGCTCAGTAATTAACACTGTTGCCTTGGAGCTTGAAGTTAATTAAAATGTAGGACAGTTGGAGTCCTTAAAATGGCTGTGTGTGTGTGTGTGTGTGTGTGTGTGTGTGTGTGTGTGTGTGTGTACCTGATTAACACAGCAGCCAATCCAAGGTGCGCTTCATTTCCAGCGCAGGGTGAAGTGATAATGACAGCTTTAACTGACAAGACAGAAACTACCCATCGTAGCATATTTAAACTGGGCTTCAGAGTCACAGTTTACATCTGCAGGACGCTCGGGAAGAGAATTTGTGAAGCTGTGTAAACGATGTAAGTGAAATTGTGATTTGCCCTGCGTCAATAGCTGAAAATAGACAAAAAAAAGTTCCGATGTTGAAACTGAGAATGTCTAATTTTGTTGCACGCATATATTTCTAACAAGTTGAGATTGCTTGGTTCTTCTGTCTAAATTTAAAACATGTCATTATGAAACACTGATGGCTGCCAGGGCTATTTTCTCCATCTTCTCTATGCCCACAGAAACTTGAGATATGAGCTGAGCATTTAGATATTTATTTCAGTTGTCAGCTTCAGCCATTTTGTTGAAGAAAATCCTTTCATAAAAACTGTAAGATTCTCTTTTAATGTAAAACTTTTGATGTTTTATAAATGTACGTACATTGTGTTTCACAGGATTCTCACTCTATTGTCAAAGTAGGATCTTTCACTAATGTGTAAAAAAACAAACTGATTATTTATGAGTAAAGCAGACAAACAAGGTTCAGTAATTTAATATTACCAGGCATTTGATTCATCTTCTACTAACATGTCATATTACAACTTGGTACTCTGTTATTCATGTGTGTCTGAAAGAAAACAACAACAACAGAGGAGAAGAAAATTAGTTGATAAACACAAATATGGGGACCCTCCTCCAGGCTATGGAAGTGACTGCATCACTTTTGGAAAGAAATTTTTAATTTATTTATAAAAAAGTATAGAAATAAAAATCTTTGTCATGTAAAGACTCATCTTTCTTATTGATCTCACTCTCTCTCTCTCTCACACACACACACACACACACACACACACACACACACACACACACACACACACACACACACACACACACACACACACACACACACACACACACACACACACACACACACACACACACATATAAAACCTGGAGCTAAAACTGGGATTCTTTTTTAAGGCATAGTTCATGTCTCTCTCCTGTGGCTCGTTCATTTTAGGCAGATTATAAATAAAATGGAAAAATCGGGAATGTCAAGCTTTTTCTTGTTTTTAAGTTTTGATTTTTTTGTTTCCTTTAAAATGTCAAAATAATGTTTTATTATCATTGTGTTTTATTTTATGTAACTGGTGTCTTGCATTGACGTTGCAGGTCTCCCTTGTAAATGAGCCCATCAGTCTCAGTGAAATTGAATAAAGAAATAAAAACATGTTTGCCACAATTATCAGGATTTCTTGCCAATACTTTGCATCCTTCAATGTAACTTTCTTTAGCTGTCCACATCTTGGTATATATGATATGCAACCTGTGATTTTTTAAAATCTCAAATTTGTTTTTGCATTTTCACTGAACTTGTGACTCTTCTCAAGGCTAAAACCAAGCCCTATGGTTTACTTTTTAGGAATGGTCTGTAAAAATCAACATTTAGCCAAAGGTTAAATATTTTCCCTTTATAGTCCCACAGTGGGGAAATTTGCCTCTGTGTTTAATCCTTCCCTTAGGGAGCAGTGTGATGCCACACTGAGTGGTGCATAGAGCAATCTGTGGTCAAGGGTCTTGCTCAGGGACTCAGAGTGACAGAGTAGGTTTCAAACCGCTGACCTTTGGGGCCTTTGCCAAGATGCAAATGCCTGGCTCTCTAACCACTGGGCCACCACTCCCACTAGAGTGCTTATTATTGAAGTCAAAGTCAGATCTTGTAAAAAGTGCATCCGAACATCCAGAGAACTCACATATCGCTCTCATTGTAAACAGAGACCTCTGTTTTCTCCAGTTGTTTGACCTGTCATGTAAATTAACAGGTTCTGTTGTGGAATATTTAGTTATTCACCAGTCACCTTTTTCAGATGGTAAAGATGTTTATTGAAACTTTATTGAAAGATAATTACTAGAATAGCTGTGTAAATGGGTATGCTGCTTCCACCGGTGTTTTCTGATAGGGGCATTATGGCTTCTGGCTCAGGGTGCTCTTCTGTGTTGGGACACATTAAACAAACAAAAAAAACAAAGAACAGTAGAAAGTTATGTCAGTTTCACTTCAACTATGTTGTGTTCTTATTTATATGCCCAGTCAGTTGTGTAAAATGAAGACACTAGAAGAAAATATGCAAACTAGCTAGCATGAAAATCAAATTGCCAAGCCTTGTCAGACCAAGACTGAATTATTGTTCCTCTTTCAAAAGAAATGTTCAAACAATAATGTATAATCTTAATATGTCTTTATGGAAATGAAAGTGATTTAATTGCACTCGAACAAGAAAAGTGGCATGTAGCAACATCTACAGCATCTCTGTTTTGGAGCTTGAATTATTTATTATGTAATTTTTGACTCATACCTCAAGAGAATGGTATTGTACAATTACTTCTGACAAACTTGGTCTGGCCTCCATGTTTTCCTTAGAGAGCAGAGATTTCCTCCTTGCGCACTTCCAGGTGAAGTGAAATGTTTTACAGACTTTGGAGACTATTTTCTGTACAGCGGAAAGGCTCGCACCACATTATTTTGAGACCTCTTTAAATCCCTTACATGCCTCATACGCCGCTATAACCCTCCTTTTCAGAAGTCTTTCGACAACTCTTTTGATTTCAGCACGGTATTCACTTTCTCTTCATCAGTCAGGAGCACATCACCAAATTTCTGAGGTTTAAACAGGGCAAACCTCCTTCAAAGTGTTGATTAAAAATGCTCTAATCGTATGTACCGGATGTGATATGCCTGGGCGTGATTTTTACCGTTTGAATGTAGGGAATGTACAAATAACCAGATATTAAATTTTTCAGCTCACATTTCCCATATTCTGTATGCTAGTTTTGACTGTGCATAGCATGTGTGAACTGCCACTGGCCTCTTCAGCCGTGATAAACATTTGTAAATGAATGGGGTGTTTCAAAGGTATTAGCTACAACGTTACGATAATACATCCACAGAACGTCTAGAGAGGTGCAGAGTAAAAGCGTTAATACTACCAAGAACAAATATAGAGTATATAAATCATTATTTTATAAATTTTGACGGGTCCAACACATGTAACACCAATAGGAATAGTAGGTTAAAGTCACGTGAGATGGAGCTCAGGCGTTGCCAGATCGTCATAGCTCCGTGAGAAAGGGCTTCTTCTCTGTGTTACATTTCTCAGATTCAAGCGGACCAAAAAAGAAGCAAAACAAAGTTTTTTTTAAGTTAAATGTTTGCTAATTCTAACTATAGAACCTGGCAACTGGCTGAAAAACAGTACAACTGAGAGTTGGAACAAGAGCGGGCGATTGCGAGGGCGCCACCTACTGGCTGGGAGGAGTTAAACTTGTAGCTATTTCTTTTAAATTAAATTAAACTGAAATTGCAGAATTGTTATAAGCGAGCATCATGGTTTTATCAACTTCGAACCATAACTTCCAAAAGAAGATTTAGTACAAAATAAAGTTGGTTGGTTGGTTCACATGCTCTGTCAGCAGCATGAAATTAACAACATGCTATGTTACAAATCTTCAGAGTTTTGTTTCTTCTTTTGGCAAAGGATCTCAGTAGCAGCCGCAAACTAACAGAATGCTGCTTGAGTTGTTTCGGTGTAAAAGAAGCTGAGTAGACATGAGTGTAATTGGTGACATTGAGTTAAATAACTAGGTTTCATGTGCTTTGCACCCATGCCATATTTGGGGTTGCCCTTTCTGCTGAAGAGTTCACACAGTCCAAGTGTTGCTGCCTGAAACTTGGACAGAGACGCAGAGAGTGCGTGCTGTGCACTGTGCTGTGACATGAGAGTTAAAACAAAGACCAGAACAAAAAGATAAAGAAAAGATTGATTCAGTTTGAGATGGGCAGAGTTCAGGTATTAAAGACAAGAAGCAAGGGGAACAAAAGGAGAGGGAGGATGATGGAAAGAGATGAGTTTTTTTTTGGAGGAGGGAGGTGATCTTCTTTGACCAATGAAGAGTAGGAAAGAAAGATTTCAGGGAGGGAGATGTGAGAAGTCACCACTCTCATTTTCTGACTTCAGGGAAGGCAACAGGAGGGCAGCTTCCCAGACATAGTTACTGAATGAAAGGTCTTCAGACATACAGAGGATTGACAAAGAGGACTGGAATGATCTAGGAAAAAGGCCCTCTGACAACTGCTTGTGTCACCAGAAAAAGCTTTCACTGTCAGGAGAAGGCAGACATTCACTGGACTGGAAGGGGACACGTTTTAAAATCTCCTGTGGAAGTGCACACTCCCAGGTCCGGACAAGCGTTAGCACTCCTCCTCTTCCTGGATCAGCTGTTCTTATGCATGAGGCTTCAGCGTAGGGCGAGGGGGGGCTCAGCTCCACACTGTGGCACAGTCTGAGAGGAGTAAAGGTTGCAGACAAAAAGGATGAAGTCTCTGCAGAAGAATCAGGGACGCACCGACCAGATGTTGGGAGCCATGGCTGATGTGCTCACTTCCGTGGCAATCCCCAATCAGCAGTGGGTGAGTTACAGCCCTGTGTGTGTTTATGGTCTTGTTTATGTGAAAGCCTCGCTTTCAGAGGAAGCCACATGTATAGAGGTGTTCTTCTCTGCTTGGAGAGCACGGCATGCATTATATCTCTGGTGAACGGTGTCTTATCACAGGGTTATTTGGATTTCTTTGCCACAACTTGGTTTTGCACCTAAAATGGTCAGGGCAGACAAGCAGGGAGATGTCTTGTCCCCGTTCAGTGCTTGGGAGGAATTTTGGATGTTTCTGGGGAAGAGGAAGCAGAGTGGAGACGGACAAAACACGTGACCATAAACAAAGTCATGCTGCTTTAGTTTCTCTTAAACTCCTGCATAGATGTTCTGTTTCAGCTTTAGTTTTTTTCCAATCTTTACCTTTATAAAAAAAAGAGCTCATCTGTTTTTCTATCATTTTTGTGACAGCAGTCATAACGGCTCATTGATCTTTTCCAGAAGGTTATTTGTACAGCACTATTGATACACAAGGTCATTTTTAACATTCTCTATAAGAAATTAAAGAACCAGAGGAAAAAAAAAATTACATTGAAAACAGGATATATGGTAAAAGAATAACAAAAAAATGTATCACAGAAAACAGAGATAAACTTTTGCTCAGTTGGAACAAATTGATGTCTTCAGACAGGATAAAAATATTAAGGAAATAATTTTGAGATGTAAACTTGCAGTAAATAACAATGTTTTTACCCTATTTAAGACGGATGCACACACCAACTCATTGGCTGTAAGGGACTGTAGTTCCGTTGTGATACAGAAATATAAAGTTGTTATCAGCATACGTATGTATGGTGAGAGATGTTGTAATTTCCATAATCTCAGTTGGGTAGGGCAATATCCATCCATCCATCCATCCATCCATCCATCCATCCATCCATCCATCCATTATCTATACCCACTTATCTATGCAGGGTCACTGTGGGTTAGGGGTCTGGTGCCTATCTCCAGCCGTGGCAGGGCAATATAGATATTGAAAAATGTTTGCCCTAGAATGGAGCCTTGAACCACATTTTTGAGTTTTGTCGGCTCAGATTTACATTTGTCAAGTGACACAAAAGCATTCACATCCATCTCTTGTCTTCTTCAGGCAGATTATATTTTCAGGACTGAAGGATCCAACACTGAAAGCAAAGCATGCACATTCAGCCGCATCTGGCAGCAGAAATCAGATGTTTAGAGGTCACAGTGTACCAGAACATCCAGTGGATTTCTCTTTGAAGGTCTCTTTGAAAAATGTTTACCATCATAAATCATTCCCCCCCTGACAGACAGATAGGGTCAATCTAATCTGCTCTCCTGACTGCAAAATGGAGATAACTCAGCTCAGCTTGGTTTATTTGTACCTTTGGTGCTGCTGGGCTTTAAATACAGACTGGAACTGCTTTCTCTGTGGCAAAAGAAGGGCCTCATTTCCACTGCATTCCTGCTTTGTGTGTAATGGAGAACTGGATGAAAAAGATGCAGGAATTGTGGAAAAAATCAGCCACTGGTATATTGTTCTGTGGTTATGTGGCCATAAGTTCTTGGTGCAATCTTACAATCGCTTCCTCCTTGAGAGCAGAATTCTCGTGCTGACAATGGCATCTCTGTGTGTAGCTCTTTGAGGGGGGCGAGGCGGACCTCCCATCAAGCGAGGAGGAAAAGGGACCTGCGCAGGGCCAGTGGGACCAAGATGGGTCAGATTGGGAACAACAGGCAACGGCTACACAAAACCCAGAGGGGAGTGAAAAGACAGGTAAGACCTGAAATGGTTGCACTGGTTGTGCATTTGTGACCGTAGGCCCTTCAGCACTGTTCAAACATTAGTCCTCACCAAACCAGTCAGGACTGAGCCATGTGCTGAAACGCAAACTCCAAGATTCAGCTTTGATTTATTGTTGGAAACATCTCAGATTTCTCTGCAGTAACGTCTAAAAAGGGGCACTGACATTGATTTACACAGCAGCAAACAAACATGCAGCGCTAATGTGTTCCAACAGGAGTGAGGGCGATAAACATACATGGATCTACCGGGGTGCTTGTGTAACATGAAGCAACAGCCAGACTTTCTGCATGCTGGCCATATGTGAATCGAAACAGACCCAAATCCCATCTGCCATATCTGATGGAGGCCATTAGGCAAAAATAACTTCAGGGAAAGTATCAGATTGGAGGCACCTGAGAGTTAGTGGTTTACTCTTATAAAAATCCACCCTCTGGATCCTCTATTAGCGCTGATGGCAGTAAATTGCTTTAATATAATTTACCATCCATAAGTATGGTTCAGAGATATGGAGAGAAGGAGTTCTCTTGTGTACACATACACAAGCAATTCTTTCCAGATGGAGCAAGAAAACACACTCAGCTGCCTCCCTTCCCCTTTCTGCCCCATCAGTGGTGGTGCAACTTCTTTTCATTTTGCTGAGGGCTTGCATGTGTTGTGATTCTTCCCAGAATGAAATGGAACAAAAGGAGCTTTGTAGCTGGATCTGGGTTTGGGTTGGACGGAGTAGAGTGTGTGTGTGTGTGTGTGTATATATATATATATATATATATATATATATATATATATATATATATATATATATATATATATATATATATATATGGGAGTTTTGGTTGTTCACACTTTGTTGGCCCACTAATTTATGTGCAGAACAGTATATGGTGTTCAAAAGGGGTGCAAGCGAGGCCAGAGGAAGCTGTCAGTGATGCTTATCTGTAATAGCCTCACTTAGGTGATTGTACCGTTGAAGTAAATGCATCCAAAATATTGCTTTTGGCCTCTGGTTCCAGTCCTAAAGAAGAGGTATAAAACTAAGGAAAGTCAGCAAAGAGTATTAAGTAAATGGACGTTCTTATTTCTATTCAGGAATTTTTAATAGACAATTTTCTTCTGGCAAACTAAGTGGAAAGTCAGTGAAACCTGTTAACAATCTAGAAAATAAAAGCAAGATGATTTATTTGACTGGGTTTTACATTCAAGAGTGACATATTAAGTCTCATATTGTGCTATAAAACATAACATCTGTACTGGAATTTGGAATTGGCCGAAACAAAATGGTGGACAATAATTTTAGTTGCATAGAAAAGTTTTCATTCAGTTAGTTTTAAAGTATTTTTAGTTGCATAGAAAAGTTTTCATTCAGTTAGTTTTAAAGTATGTTTCTATCAGCTACATCAGGCGACTGAAATGGTGGCAGAGTCTTCTTTGCTAAATAGCTCAAGCTCACTCAGGCTGGATGGCGAGGATATCTTAACAAGTTCTAAAGTCTTTGGTTTTAGGTCTGGACTTTAGCTTTTTGCAGCCTCTAACAGGTTTTCTTCCATGACTGCCCTGTATGTTGCTCGAACCACCTTTCCATTAACTCTGACCAGCTTCGCCGCAGTATGATGCTGCTACCACCATGCATCACGGTGTGGACGTTGTGCTCTTGTGCAATATCAGTTTTTTTCCACGCAAAATGTGCCAAAAAAGTCACAATGTGGTCTTATACGACCAGAGCACATTTTTCCACCCGTTGCATTGATTACAAGGATTGTGAGGAACTTTAAACGTCAATACTAATGGCATTTTTTAGATTTTTTGGAAAGCAAAAGGTTTCAGTTCATTTTTATTTAAGTTTATCACATTAAGAGGGCATGAATACATGTGTGTGCCACACTTTTAAAATTTTTATATGTAAAAGATATTGAAATCTTTGCATCCTATTCAGTGCTCTTTACAGTTATATGATACTTTGTTAGAAAGTGTGAAAACGTTTTTAAGGGTTTGATCACTTTAGCACAACATAGTGTTAGATAATTGTTCCCCTTTGAACACACAGAACAGATGACAGGTGAAGTGAAGGAATAACTTTAAATCATTCCTTTTTTAAAGACATGGAGCCACGTTGTCTTGTGATTCTTAGGAATCATAAGACATACCAGATTCAGAAAGTCGGGCCCTTCTCCTCCCAAATTCCCAGCCTTGCTTTTCTCTGCTTTACCTGACAGATTACTGAATCATACATTCTCCAGTTCTCATTGCCTCCTGTATCTTCTGCATCCATATGCATCTTTTTCTTTCATTGGAATTAAGGCAATGCTACTACTAAACGTTTGTTACTTTCTCTCACATCATCAGATTTCTAATGTTCGTTTTTTCCCACTGTCCTTTCTTTATCATCAGGATGTAATCTACCGTGTTTTCTTTTTGTCCTGTTAAACTGTGTCAAGAAGAAACTCCACCAGATCAGTAGCAGGACCGGTTTTGACTTGAATGTTCACACACACTTTGCTATTACAATGAGAAAATCCTACTGTACATCCACTGTACAGAATATTCTTGAAAACAAAAGGACAAACGTCTACTTTTCAGAGCACAATTTGGTCCTTCAAATCAGTTTACTAAATCCTAGTTTGAAATAGTTTATATAAAAAAAATGTTTAGCTTCCTACCCTAAAGAGTGCAAGTTTAAGTGACCACGGCGTAAACTGTGCAGAAAATCCTGGGCTTTATCCATATCAGGTTTTGAGGGAGACTGGGAGCATGTCTCCAGGGAGAGAAAGGGATACAGAGAAGTCTGGGACTAAACTGCATGTCTGCATGTGCGTGACCTTAAAAGGACAAAGATCAACCTGAAGCTGCATCACATCGGGTTACCAGTACTAGAGATTAGATAGCATTCGCCTCACTCAGGTGACCGGCTCGATCGAGTGCGCACAGTGCCGGTGTCTTGCTGAATATCTGCAGAGATGCAAGAGAATACAGAACAATTTTACATTTGACTAAGTGATTTATAGATTAATTTATGTGAATCAATAGTGATAGGAGTTACAGCACATGAAATAATAGTTTCAATTACATCTTACAATAAGATCCTTACACTATTAAGGGTGCGTCAACAGGACAGCATTATATATTTGCAACATTACAAACCTAAGCACCGTGTTTCCTGTTTGATTTAGGCTGAGTGACATGAACAATTAGTGGTGTGAAATGGCCTAATTTTCCTGATATTTTACCTGTATTGGATTACTTTCTGCTTTGACATTAATCAATCTGTTTTTAAAGGCCTCTTTGTCGCTATTACTCTCTCTAATTATATGCATTTATATATATTTCAATTATTTTAAACTAGCAGTGTTGATCAAGTTCCTAAAGCTGTTGTGTCACAGGCAGTGATAGCTTTTTGTGGGTTATTTCGTGACCGGTGGAAACAAAGAGTCAAGCACCTTTAGCACAGTACTGACCAGTAATATTAATTAAAAAAGCTCAGCGTTGACTGCTTTTATGTAACACTAACCCAGTCTTTGTGAACTCTGCCTCTGATTTTCTCTCCTGCTGGACAGCAGGTCATGAAAATGTGTTTCTGTTCCTCAAAAAAGGAGAGTAGTACAGCAGATTATAGCTTTTTTCAATGCAAGCAGCCGCCTGCTGTGGCTGAAAATTACACTATGTGAGGGATGGCGGTGAACCAGAACAACAAAGTGTGAACAGTTACAGAGTCCGTTGAAGCTCACCGTATAAAATATATCTTTTAGTTCTGCTTCAAATGAATAACAATAGAAAGTCTCTCAAATGCAAACGTTTGTGTTGGCTTTTTTAGCTGTATGACAAAGTGAGCAAATCTTGTTCTCCTTCATAAATTCAGCATTCATCATGATCTTTTGTGGAGCTCATTTGTTTCTCTGGGGACTGGGTTGAGTTAGCTGAGTTAATGAATACACAGGCTACTCACACAAACCTTACAGGCCACCGTATTGCAGAGCAGGGGAGATTTGCCTCACAGAATAACAGGGAAAAAGTCGAAGGAGGCAGAGGATGATTGCATACATGTATTCACATTTACAGTACGGTTGAAAAGATTACATACAAATCTAGGTTTATTGTTCTTTGTTTTAAAATGTACTGTTCCTACGGTGGAATATGATACAACAGAAAACCTGAATGAGTTTTACAAAGAAGCATTTGGCGCACAGATTTGATCTTGATGCAGATTTTTTCTAATCAAAATGATACAGTCAGCCTTGTAACCTGACTAAGATTAGAAAAAAAGAAGTTCTGTGTTAAATTACACCACTATACTTATATACTTTATCAGAAATTGAAGAGTGTGTTTGAGCTGCTCTGTTTCTTGGAACAGCACCTGGCTTTTAGGTCTAGTCCACATATCTTAGAGGTCATGGCCTTCCCAGAACCGTATTGTTAGGCTGCTCTATCCATTCTTAAAACTAGTTAAAGTTTGTTTGGGATCCTTTGTCCTGTTAAAACACCCAGTTGTGTCCTGGCTTCTCTCAGCTGCCCCAAACTGTCACCCCCGATGAAAGGTTATTGGACAACACGTTTGGGAGCAACTCAGGAACTAACAAGGATAAAGCAAATCACCACAGACTGAGAAGGTCCCCACACCCTCAGGCGCAACTGAGGTTCGTAGCTACCCAGGTGGGAAAGCCTCACACGATCTGGAGAAAGGTTGTACGGTAATATTAGACAAAGATAGCCCTAGTGAGCCACACTGACAGGAACAATATCTGGAGAAGTTTGAGGCTTTCAAACCCATAAACATACCATGCTTGGTGGTGCCATTGTGGTGAAGGTCCGTTTTGCTGTCAGTGGTAATGGTGCATAATACTATGTTGGTGGTATAAGAAAAATAAACGCTACCAAATCCTTCACTTCAGATTGGCAGCTGGTGAGAGCTTCGACATAACAATGGACAACGATCCCCCTCAATACTAGTTTTAGAGTGGATAAAGTGGGTAAAAATGAAGCTTTGGAATGGAGCTGACCTCATAACCATTGAAAACTGATGAGCTACGATTAAAAGCCGTATCTGTATCAGGAAGCTAACCAGTTTAAATAGGTTCCACCATTTCTGATGATAGAATAGTAGTCAAGCATCCATCCGTTATTCCAGAACCCTGTAATAGCCATACAAGTGTCCGGTGTCCATGCCATTTGGTAAAACACATTTATCCAAATATTGGTGGGGGTGTCTGTATATATTTCAGCATGTGTATATTAACCTGACCCTGTGAAGATTATAGATAATCCATAAAATACAGAAACTTTCACTTGAGTTGTTCGTTGTACTATTATTCTACTTTGGGGGGAAAATGATTTGAATGTATCCTTAAAACCATTAAGACATGCGTGTATTTCATGAGCACATGTGTGCAATTTACCCTAGATATATTTTAAACTCTGAACCTCTTAGTTATACTATCATTTGCAAAAAATATTCAGATGTTATATTGCCACATAAGAGTTTCTATGCTAGAGAATAAATGACACAGTCCTGGGGTTTTGAATGTATTTAATTAACTTTTTATCCTTTGGGTGGCGCCTTACATCAGACCAAAGCTCTGAGAAGAACCAGCAGCCGTCCCAGAATCTCGTTCTGCTGCTGTGAAGAGGTTCTCAGTCCAGCTGCATGAAGATATGAAGAAAGGTGTGTAGGTGAAATAGGGGAGGCGGTTTCTGGGTGTCAGGAATAGAAAGAATATTCACATTGGCTCCAGTTGCAGTTCGCCGAGTTGAAAAGAGAGTGTTTTTATTCAAGAGGAGATTTCAGGGTGTATTCTTTAAGGCGACAGCGGTTTATGACAGCAGTAGTTTTTATGAGAAACAAGTCTACAGGGTGGGTGCACATGCCCTCTGTGCAGTACACTGTCAAGGAAGCAGTGCCTGATGAGGGAGGCTCTGAGAGGCACTAGCGATGAGATGCCTGCGCACACATACAGTATCGACACACCTGCCTGTCTCCATGCTTTATGTTTACACTGTGGCGGTGGCCCAATGGAGGCACTTTTTCATACCCCACCTCTCTGCAGCATGGAGCAAATTAGAACTGGATAGTTACCATGACTTATTTTCTATTATGGAGCCAGAGCCAAAAAGCGTCAAGAAAAAAACCCCTCCTAAAAACAGCTTTTTCAGTATGCCAGTTTTCCTTAATTGGAGCTTAGTTTAGAAAGGAGGGGAGGTAGGAAAAAAGGGAGGGAAAGGAACCAAAGAGGAAAAGCGATGTAGAAGGAGTCTGGAACGTGAAAAATAAGTGAGTATACTTTGGCAGGGTTTCAGCTGGCTGATGGAGTGACGAGAGACTAATGTCAATAGGGGGTTGGTGAACACACTGAATAAGTATCTAGATATCTGCTGAAGTGAGAATTTCTATACTAAAGGCCTGAACTTTATTGCTGTGGGTTAAGAATAACTTTTCAAAAGCATTTCCAGAGCGCCATATCAAATGAAGATTAGGAAAACACATTTGGTTGCAGAAGTAGGCCTGTAATCATAAATCACCTCCTATCAGAACACGCCCTGTAGATCCCTGTTCAGCTGCTTGGCATGAGGTAGAAAATAACCAAAACTTTCATTATTTATTCGATTTCTAACCCACGGATAAGTGTTGAAGACAAGTTTGCACTAAATATATATTTATAGCGTTTCTTCAGTTGTCCACATCTGCACAGGCCTACGCGTGTAGATGAATCACATTTAATGCATTTGTGTGTGTTTCAGAGTGTGTTTTCTGGTGGGGGGGGGGGGAGGCTGCAGAAAGAAGAAGGAGCGCAGGAAAGATAAAAGAAGCAAGATGAATGTGTGCTAATGCAAGCATCACCTCACATCCCCCGCTCCTCCCTGAAAGCCAGAGGAGGAACATTTTTTCCATATTTCTCAGAACACTGTCATCTTTGTTCATGTCTGCAGGGGCTAATTTTAGTGTTTATTTATTAAAAGACTTCATTCCATATGGCAGAGGAGATACTGCATCGGTGTTAAATGTCAGGGCTGCTGCACAGAAACACCAATCTGAGTCACGTAAAGTTTGAGTCAGAATAAGGACCACATCATGGATGGGGCTATTTCCTGCCTAATAATCTGTGGTCGAGCCAAATACACATGCAAAATGTTAAATGTAGCTCTGGAAATTAATTAAAATTACCTATATAAACTGACTTAAACAGAAGGTGCTGAAAGAAATGTAATTTGCATTTGATAAAAAGGTCATATTACAGTTAGAAATACCTGAATTTTTCATGGTCGTGTAACTGAAATCTAAAGTCTACGGGAAGTGACTCAAAAGCTTTCTGTCTTTGGTGCTGAGGTTCGAATACAAACACCTCTATTTGAGTTTGTTTCAGAAGCACAGGACTAAAAATAATCCTTGAGGTCTTTATTTTTGGTTTAGAATATAATCAGTTTTTAAACAGAAATAAACTGGAGATCCACGACATATTGGTAAATTTGATGAATCCTGATGATGTTGCCCATTGGAAACATGTATTATAATACGTATAACCCTGTATTTATTCATGATTTATGGGAGTTGTGTCTTTACAACAAGCAAGTTATCTAACAAAATTGCTGAAATAATCTGGGTGTGCCAGTAGACGGCAATAACTGACACTGTCCAAGTATCCAAACACTAAAAATGGTTCCCAACCAGCCGCGACTCATATTTTCTTTAATTTGGTTTACAATGTCTTCTCACTGATTAACTATCTGAGACACAAACAAGACAAACCCCCCCCCCCCCCCCAAAAAAAAAAAACAAACCATGACTGCAACAAAAGAGCTTTATTGTAGCTTTGGTTCCAAGCCCTAAAAGCTCACATCAGCATGATTGCAGTAGATCAGTTGTATTTCTCTAAAATCTCTATTTTGTAAAGTCCTCAAGGACCAACAAGTTTAGCATTGTGCCAAAGGAACATTCATTATTTACAAAACAAACTGGAATATACGACTTAAACCAGCCTGTTGGTTTTCCTTTAGTCAAAATACCACATTAAATCCTCTAGGACTGGATATTTTAATCTAATTTTGTAACAGACTGCATCAAACAAAACTCTGACAGGGCAAATATAGTCCATTGTTGAGGACTAGGAAGACATCACTGGTAATCATCACCAGTGCTGTTTCTGTGACATGATGATCTCTAAATCCAGTCAGTTGATTAGCAACAGTTTTTAAATTAGGAAATAAAGATTTATTGTAGGTCTAAAATATTCCAAGTCTCTGAAGAGTGTTTTTAAATCAATTCAAATCCCACATTCCAGTCATTACATCTACATTTATCAGATGTAAAAGGGAACAGTATTATGCAAAACAACCTATTTCATGGTTCAAGCACTGTTGTTTAAAGCTACTGAGTTTGATTTGTCAATAATAGTGTGATGGATGTCATATCTGAGCTCACCGTAACCCTAATAAAAATAATATGTGTAAAATGTAAGAAATAATCTTCATGAAATAATAAGGAGTAGACGTTTATGGAAAGCATAGCCCAACTACACTTAAGCAGTTCTAGCTTTGTGGAGGGTTTAAATGTGTAGTTATATGTATGTTAACATCTTATCTTTCCAGCTTCAGTGAATGTTGTTTTAGTTAGTTTGAGGAGCACAGCACATGATTAAACCAAGGACCCAGACTCCCTCAAACTGATTTCCTTCCTTCCAGCAGGGCAACAGTCTCCGAGGTTGCACACATTGAATTACAGGAAACACTGCTGGCTGCTCATTTGACATCAGAAATAAAAAAGTGTGGAGAACATTTTGAGAAAATCTAATTGTGTGTGATGATGTCCAATGAATAAATGAACCGATAAATTCAGGCCTTTTTTTTATGAATAGTGTTATTTTGAGATTCAATACAGTCAGACATTCAGAGTGAAAGTTTGGGTGGACAACACTAAATAAGAAACAAAAGCGTGTTTTTAATTTTAGTCTAGATGTGATCAAAACAAAAGTCTAGTGCCAGTACTGACCGTGCCTTGACTTCCATAGACTTCCATTCATTTTCAAGTCTTTCTATGCCCTAACCCTGACCCTAGCCATAACCCTAACCTTTACGGATTTATACCAAACGCTAACCTTTACATAAAAGTCTTCACTTTACTAGGAAAATGAGCAAAAAATCTGGTATTTTTAAGGCTTATAGTTAAAAGTGTCTAACGCATAAGTTTCCCTTTGATATTGTAATAAGTAGATAAAAAAAGTGGCACAGAAACAAAATGTACCAGTGAATGCACAGGGCAGTTATTATAACCAAAATGCACATTGTCCAGCATTTATCATACATTTTAAATGTTGCTCACGAGGATAGGTATTGACAGTGTTTTTGTTGCTCTGCCTTTACCGTTCTGTCTTTATTCCACCTAATATCCCTTAGCATCCCCGTTCTACCGCTAAATCTGTTACTTTGCAGGCCTCTTTGAATCTCCTTCCGCTTGACAGCATTTAACACCTGGATCACATCCAGACCGCAGCCCAGAAAAATGGAAATGTTCAACAGCACTGCTCAGTGTTGTACCTACCTGTCTACCTGTGTTGTTTTTTCCCCCTTAGTCACAGCTGCTTAAAGCATCCCTTTTAGGCAATGAATGCAGAAGCATGGATGGAGAGAGCGAAAGTTTTTTTTGCATCTGAGAAAAAGGAAAGTGCAGTGTGTGACAATCCAGCGTGCTAATTGGGCCTGAGAATAGATGACTTATTAGTCACTGCGGCGTCTCTCCTCTGCAGAACCTTCTGCTCCTGCCTGTTGCAGCTGCTTTCTTTCTTCTTTGTATGTCTTTATGTAAGCGAAGACACAGGCAGACTGCGGTGCAAGTCAGCAAGCCATGTAATGGATGTGTGTGTATCCTGCTTGTGAGGCTAATGGGTGAGGCTTCTTTGTTTGCTCTGTCCCCTATAGATGACAGAGACATCCTGACAGCAGTCTGCCCTCACCCTGTCGCTGTGACAAGAAGGAAGCGCATGACGGTGTGCTTTGGTGCTTGTGGTGGCCGAGTTTCTGCCCATCCTCACTTGTCTTTTCTTCTCAGCTATACTGAAAGGGGAATCAGCATGGGGGCTGCAGTATCTCTGTATACCATTCCTGGAATCCGTTGGTGCTTCACGCACACTCGGTTGTAGCTTTTGAAGGAAGCAAAGTGCTGCAAGATTAAAGTCATATTACACTATGAGTCTTAATCAGAGCAGCTTCATGTCTGAGAATGCTGCTTCCAGGCCATAAAACCTTTTTCATTTTTCTCCTTGCGCCGGGGCTGTCTCGAGTTATTTATTCAAGGCAAACGTGTTTTACTTTAAAGCCCCACTCCGGTTCCATCGCCGGTATGAGAGGCTAAAAATGTAAACTGTGTTTCTTGTGTTTTGATGTAATGTTCACATCTAAAAACGATTTGCTTTGTTTGTACCACAGTGTTTAAAACATCATAGCTTTTGTCTGCATTTTAAAATGCAGAACTTCTTTACAAGGTGTGCACATGTTTCTGGCACCAGATTTAAGGAATGTATGAGCACAACTACAAAAAGGAACGAAATCGAATGCTGGCGAAGCGTTGCAAATGTGTAAATTATTAGTATTACTTATAAATTTATATACGTTATACTATATATGAGATTTGACAATCCTTCATGAGCATAATAATTCAAAAATTGTCCTTTGGTCATTCTGGCAAATCCATTATTGAACCTGCCAAGTAAATCTAACCTTACATACCTTTTAGTAAATCTCATTGGCAGTGTGTGAATTTTAAGTAAAATAAATTATGTAAATTAATTACAAATAACTCATGCTCTATGAGCCCGTTCAAGGGCAATCTGTGTAAAGAGATGTGATAATGGACACATTTATTCATCTCATGAAGTGGTAATATCCACAAAAAAACAAACAAAAACAGAATAGGCTTGATTTTTATGTACCAACATGTAGATGCTCAGTCAGAAACTTTGAAGATTGTGAAGGCAAAAGATACATAAACGGTGGTTTTGCTATGTTTGGTTTTTAGTCGGTCCTAATTGGCAGTCCAGAGGCAGAGAGGTAAAGTGAGGAGATTTAATCATGAAAAGTAAAGACTTAGCAGCAGTGAACAATGAAAACCAGGGAGCTTATATACAGAGATGTGATCTACAGTTCCTTGCAAAAGTATTCACACCCCTTGGATTTTTACTTATTTGTATACATTCCAACCTACAATTTATCGTATTTTTCGGACTATAAATTGCACTTTTTTTCATAGCTTGGCCGATCCTCCGCCTTATATTCAGGTGCCACTTATATATCAAATTTAAATGGTAATTCACTTTGACCAGCATGAACCAAGGATTAAACATTACCGTCTATAGCCACAAGAGGGCTCGCTAGGCTTGTGTAACGTTTGTTTAAATAATGTACATCTGAAATCGCAGTGCGCATGCCCAACACTCAATAGACAGCTGTGGGGCACAAATACTACGACCCCAAGCTGGGATCGTCCAATTAAAATACCTGAAATGCACACGTTACATTTACGCTCTGCCGGATAGTGTGCGGCAATCTAGGCAAGGCAAATTCATTTGTATAGCACATTTCAGAACAAGTACAATGCTTTACGTCAGGGGTGTCAAACTCATTTTTGTTTAGGGGCCGCATACAGCTTAATCTGATCTCAAGAGGGCCACACGAGTAAACTCATTGCAAGGTTAAATAGAACTAATAAAAGTGGACTTGTTGTTGATTTTTATATTAAATGAATTTCACTTTTACACAATATATTATGAATAACCTCAGCGTTTTTAAGAAAAGTACGTGCAATTTCAACAATACTTTTAATCAGTTAAACATTTACTTGTGCATTATGCATCAGAACTGATCACAGTGATTGTATAATGTTGAAAAACATTTATTCACATTTTTTGGAACTTAAAAACACTGTCCTGCATGACGAACTACATAAAAATTAAGAAATTATTTAAAATCAATTTTCCACATCTGAAGCTCAGTGCTACCATCTGCTGATTAAAACGCAGCGCCCCTCGTGGACAATATAGGAACTGCAGATTTTCTATTAAACGAAGTACATGTTTTTTTCAATAATTGTTTTATCATTCTCTTTCCTTTATCTCCTCTTTCTTTCATCTTTTATTTTTTTCTTCTTGTTCTTCCTTTCTCTCCTACTTTCCCATTGTAGTGTCCATATCATTTGAGATATTCCCCACATGAATCATAATAAAACTATTCACATTCATAAATCAAACGGAGCACTATGGCAAAAGCAGTACTGCTCCACTTGTGAAAGTCAAATCTGATGAGCTCTTTTTGGCATTAAGACAACAATTCTTATTGCCACATTGCCAGACAGGACACTGGAGAAAAAAAAATCATTGTTGAATAATGATAATGCATTTAGCCACCGGGCCGGACTAAATTGTTCGGCGGGCCTGAACCGGTTTGTTTTACACCCCTGCTTTACGTGATTAAAACATTGGACAATAAAAACAGAATAAAAGCAAGTAAAAAACAGTTGGAATAAAATATTGGAACATTTAAACAAAATAAAGCATAGGAACATGTAAACTAAATATTAATTTAGTATTATTTAGTATAATATTAAGCAAATTTTAATCTAGTGTTGGTTGTCCTTGCTAGCTCATAGAAGGATTGAGGTGATTCTTTTCTGTTCAATACATTTTAATTCCTTGAATAAAATAAGAGTCTTTATTTATAATTTAATGTATAAAAACTTTATTACATTTAGCTTATATAAAATGGATTTTCTAGCGTGTTGGTTTATGGTAAAAAAAACCCTGAAAACTGGCATGTGCATATGTATCACCTCCTTTGCTATGAAGCCCCTAAAAAGTTCTGGTGCAACCAGTTACCTTCAAAACTCTCATAATCAGTGAAATTAAGTCCACCTGTGTGCGTCCTAAGCATCACATGAGCAGTTAGTATAAAAACACTTTTTCTGAAAGGCCCCAGAGGCTGCAGCACCACTAAACAAGATGTGCCACACCATGAAGACCAAGGAGCTCTCCAAACAAGTCAGAGACAAAGTTGTTGGGAAGTACAAGTCAAGTTGGGGTTCTAAGAAAATATCCAAATCTTTGATGTACTCCCAGAGAACCATCAAATCCAACCTCTTCAAATGCAAAGTGCATGATATCACAGCAAACCTGGCTAGAGAGGACTGCCCACCAGAAGTCACAGACCGGGCAAGGAGGGCATTAATCAGAGGGGCAGCACTGAGGCCAAAGGTAACCCTTAAGGAGCTGCACACCTCCACAGCAGAGATTGGAGGACCGGTCCATAGGTCCACAATATGCTGTAAAACTCAATAGAGTTGGCCTGTATTGAGCAGTGGCCAGAACGGCTGATTTTGTTTATTTATTGCTAATAAATTCAGCCGATGCCATAGATGGATGGCATACGCTGATGCGGCGCATGATGGAGTTGCTTATTGTTGGAAGCGGTTTAGCAGTAAACAGTGGATAACATAATATGCATACATAAAACCTGACGTTGCACCGAAGACTATTAAATCCACGTCACTGTGTCAGTGAGCAGTCTTATGAGAATGCTGAAATTGCACAGTGTAAAAGAAGGTTGTAAGAGGTCACTATTATAGAGTTTACAGAGAACTTTTCCAGAGCTTACAGCTTACCACCTTCAGGATAGTTTTCTTGGAAAATATAGAAAAAGGTATTTTAACTCTCAGGATTCCAGGATTACTTCTGGCTGAAATATGCACTACCACCACCTCATTTCTATTTATGAAGTAATTAACAAGTACTTTCCTGCTAACAAGCATGAGTGACAGAGAGTGCAACTGCCCTGAAAGTTCAATCAAATTACAAGAGGAAATATACTAGGGAGTAATAAAACAAACTATTTTTGAAAAAGCACCCACACACAGAATTTTTAAATGGATCTGGAACATTGGTAATACAATTTATCTGCAGATGGACAACCTTGGACATTTGGAAACCCTTAATTGATCCGTAAATTATTAATTACAAAGAAAACAAAGTAGACTCACTGGGTGCTTCCTTGTATTCATTGAGCTAATCTTTTGGGTATTTTCTTTATGTTAGTATGTTTTTATTTCATGTCAAACAGTGAGTTAGTAGACTGCGTGTCTAGAGTTACACACAAACCCAATCAGACACACGCGCGCTCTGTGCAGGAGTATCAACATTTTGAAACATGACACTGCCTATTTGCTCCATGGAAACACAAAGACATAAAACGGCTACCTTAAGGATCATAAACGAACACAGCGGTCCAAAAGGGGGCTGTGACCCAGAGCTCAACATGTCTTAAACAAACTGAAACCATGTCACGCTTACCGGAAAATACATGACACCTGAACCTAACTCTGCATACGGTCTTTAAATAGATGTCAGCATCACTACGGACCTGGGTGTTGCTATTTCAAGGGTCAGAACTGAGCAGACACAGGAGAACCCATTTCATCTGGTCCTGGATGTCTGAAAGGCTCCCCGTGTAAGGATTACCTATGCCACAATGAGACTCAAGCATGTAGAAAAGAGGATAACAGACATGACAGAGGGGGGGAGCCGGCAAGAGAGGAAATGGAAAAAAAAAAGCAGTTAGAAAAATCAGCTGGGGGGGGGGTGTTACAGAGGAACAGAGGACAGGCGGAGAAAAAGGCAGAGGAGGGGTAACATTACACTGGAATAGTCAGCAACTAGAGCTGTAGACTCCACCCTTCTCAACCCTCCCCTTACTCTCTCTTTCTATCTCTCCCCTGCTATCGCTCACTCTCTCCAAAGCAGTCCCCCCCTTCTGTCATTTGACCAGGCAGTTCACAGAGGCGAGAGCTCAGCACTCAAGAGAAAGCAGAGGAAGAAAAAAGAGAGAGACAGAGAGACAGAGAGAAGAGAACATGCTCAGTGTTACGATGGGCTCGCTGGAATATTTCACCGCCTTCTAAAAAAAGAAAAAGCATAAAAGCAAATCCCCTGTTGGTTTGGATTTCCTCTCGTCTGCTTCTTTTGAGGACTGCCAGTGTCTTGGATGTGGGCTCCAGCACTGTTAACAGTCAACTGAGGAGAAGGAGGAGGAGGTAGAGGAAGAAGTAGAGGATCAGCTGACACCTTTTTTGGAGATTTACACTTTGCAGGAGTAAAGCTGAAAAGGAGAGGTGGAGGGGGACAGAGACTGACTGCCGGGGCCCATGCCCACCTCTGCTCATGGTTCAACAGCATGAAAGGGGGCCACCACCATCACCATCGCCACCACCGAGGCTGTGGCTGCCAGCACTTGTTCCGTAAAGTCCTAGTCAAGTGTGGCTGCTGCTATGCCAGAGTCAGAGGTCAGTGTTATCCTCATACCAACACATCAAAAAGCTTCCTTGAGTTGTTGACTATCACTGAGCTGAAGCCATAACGCAGCATCTCCTGCATGTTTTGGTAGCTCGCTCTCTTATCTCCGCTTCCTTTTTCCGAACGTGTGCCAAATGTTGAGATGTGGAGCTCAGTTTGCCCCTCCAGCTAAAGCAACAGATGTGTGTGTTTGTGTGAGAGACACATCCAAATCAGAGCAGGCAAAGCACATTGGAAAAAAGAAGGAGGGGGTGCATCACACACTTTTCCCTTCAAGATAGAGAGGGGGATACAAGAGTTTGTTTGTGTGTGTAGGATTTGGAAATTGGATTTCCACATTGTGACGAGTGCGTCAGTAGATTATTTGTTGCACGTGGAAGGCAGAGCTGCTATGAAACTTTCCTCTCTATGAACCAAACACTGGAGGTGTGGAGTTTAACGTAGGGCTTAACACCAATGACTCGTGATGTCACTGGGACTTGAGCTTTTCAAACTTGAAAATATGTGAAATCTTGCAGCCAACAGAACATTTATGGGAAGAAAGTGTATACATGGAGCCCTCCTAGGATAAACCAACCATAACTTTATTAATTTGGAGCCAGTTTACATAATCCCTGGATTAGACACAACATCAAATGACGTTACAGATCGGAAACATGACCCCTTCATTGAACCAAAATAATTTCTACTGATTACTGGGTGTGGGGTCACGTCTGTATGTGTTGAACCTCACCTGAAACACAGTCAGTTCATTTGGGCTGCATGATGTCAGCCAAGCATGATTTGAAACAATATGGAGGACTTGCAATAAAGAAATGCTAAAGTCTACAGTGTTTATGTTTTTCTGCTTTGGAATCTTTTTAAACGTTTGTTTTTTTTAATTTTTTTAATTTAAACATAGACTGCGGATCCAGGCACTGGAAAAAACTGAAATGCATTAATGCTTTTCGGAAAGCATGGTTTTGTTGAAGAACTTGCTGCAACCACTTGGCGGGCAGCGACATACCTTAACAACGTGGCAGTACAGTTTCTCAATGACTTCACCAGAATATCTTAATACCCTCTGTGTTGCTTCAAACACCAAGCATCCCCACTTCTTTTATTTAGAGCATAAATACATTATATTTCTATTGCCAGCTCGTGTTTATTGCTATCCCATCAGCATTAATATTGCACACACTGATCCTGCGACGACGATAAATATTGTCGCCCAGCTATAACCTGGCAAACCAGATTGATAGTATGACACACTCTATGTTCTGCGCATTATCAAGCTGGGACTGCTCCCATTGAATCCGTTTTGGGGAAAAGAGGGACATTCAGCAGAACTTTCCGAGCCGATTGGACAAAGCGACACAGTGCCCGCCTGCCAAAGGTTAGTTTTAGTCAATCACGGTATCCATTGAAAATGTTGTAAGCATCAGACGCCATGAGAAACCGCATGCAACGCTGGTCAAGGCACATCTTGCTGTTCTTCTTTCAAAGAAGAAATTTTTAAGAAATCGTGGATTCTGACAAAACAGATGTGATAGCAGCAGCTACGCGTGCGTCCTCCTGCGCTGCCACGTTTATGTTGGTTTGGCTGTGAGCTTGGCAGCCCTGGCTTTCGTCACAGCTGTATCTCTTGCCTTAAACCATAATACTGCAACGTGATTGCATTTTTGGGTTTGTGCTCGAACAGTTGAGGCGGTCAAGGTGGATGGTTGCAGACAAGGATGGCACAGCTCCGCAGTGCATCCAAGACTGGTACAAAGCTTACGGAAGGAAGCGACATAATAATATTTTATAAAAATTACTTTAATGATAAAAAATTAGTCTGCTGCGTGATCTGATATTGCATGTCGATTATTGTCATCATTATTTTTTTGTTTTGTGTGAATGAACTTTATTTCTTTCTCAAGTGGCACATTATTAGGTTGGGAAAACGGTCTAAAGCGGCACAGAGTGCCATTAGCAATAGGGCCAATTCATTTCAGAATCGGTATTGGACCGTTCACTAATTTCATGCTTGGATCAGATTTTGGACTGAAAAGCGCCGACCACCAATTAAGACAGCATAACGTTGTGTTGCCTGTGTCCACATTTTGACTGATTTTATCCAAGACATTTAAACTTTCAGCCAAAACAAATGTTGCACTCTTAAATATGATATAATAATCTCATAAACTGTACAACAATAAAAAAGTTTAAAAAGATGTATATTTTTGATCCAGCTGATTACTTAAAATATTAACATTTGGGTGAATTCTGTTGTAAAAGCCTGGTTTCAGGGGACAGTCTGGTGCTGCAGGGTTATGAACTTACTGCACAGTATCACTCTCTTCAGAGATATTTTTGTGTTAAAAGGAAATATTTAGAGGAGTAGAAGTTATTTTGTACTTTTACAGTGATATCAACACCAGGAGAAAACTTCAGAACTCAACAAAGAAAACTAAGAAATATATGTAGGCCTCAGCTGCACGTCAACCATTCGCAGGAAGCGGACTACAACCCAAGGCATTTTGGGTAAATACAACGTGAACAAATGTGTGTGTAGCAAGATAGCTGGTAGAAACCGCTTGTTATCAAACATGGAGTGAGGACGAGGTAAAAGGACTAATAGAAATTATGGTCAGATGAACATATATCGCACTTATAGGAACAATGAACTTGTCCAGTTGACAAGGGGGGGAGATGGAGGCACCGATACAAAGGTGAAACAACTCCAACAACACATGAAAATGTGACATGATTGGAAGACTTGATAGTTCAGGTGAGGAAAAGGACAAGTTTCCTGGGTATGAAGAATTAGATGCCATTCTTGGCACTCTCAGGGTAGGGGGGTAACGTCATTTAAAAGGTCTGGTTTGTTTGATAAACTGGAATGTGTGGGCAGAACATGGCAACCCTAACTCTACCCCAAACGTATGGGTCTGCTGGACCACTGGGAGTGAACAACTTCAAAAGTTACAAATGGGACTTAAATCAGCAGTTGTACATTTTGATATTTGAACCTGTCTTGCAATCAGCCTCTCTTTCCTCGGGACTTGGTTTGAGAGTTGAGTGCGAAGACTGGAGCCTTCAAAACAATGACTTGGTGCCACTTCTGTCCAAAAGGCACAAACTTTGCTCTCTTACTTTTTTCATGCTTCAAAGTGTGCTTTCCTGTTGTAATGGAGCGCGACATAAATAGCTGTAGAACCGAAAGGTCTCCTAATAGGTTTTTGCTAACAGTGTGCCAGTTGCTTTTCTGCCGCTGCTGTTGCCTTGAACACTCATAGAGTATGACCTCTGCAGCTGCGGCCCAAAGCAAAGTTGAAACAACAGCGGTGTCTAATTGCACAATATGAGTTTATGCTGCCGTGCCATGCTGCGTGTTCGTTCCCTTTTACATCAAAGGCACTTACAGTGAAGCTACCCAGCGAGGCTCCGTACTCAGGGGGGCTCATGAAGTTGACTTTCACATTATTGGCCAGCCTTCTTGGTTGCATACCTAACATTCCCTCCGTTTTAATCTCTTATGTAATGGATATTCTCGTTTTGCATCGTCTCCTGCTCCCCCACTGCACCTTTAACACACGGTATCCTAGAAAACACACACGCTTAGATCATAATATGTAAACATATGGGGGATAGGAAGAATTAAACAGTTCAGGCTATTAAAAGAAGCCTCAATAAACACAGTTTCCCCCCCAACATTCCAGATTTCTTTAAGCAACTCAGAGTGTTTCAAGGAGAAACGTAGGGAATCAAAAGCTTACTTTGCTCTCCGAACACCACTAAGCACTCGGTTGTCTCTGAATAAGCCATGCTAGGCCAAACAAAAGGCGCTGAGGGAGCTCAGACCTCTGCCAAAGCCAGTAGTCTGCTGGTAGCACCTCTAGTTGACACGTATCAGCCTTGGGGGCCGTGTCGGCACGACTGTCCGCAAGAATTATTTGTTTGAAGCAAAAACATCAACAGTTGTCACATGCCACAAAAATGTTTTTGTTCGTTCAGAACGAGAACCGGAGTTCATGGTCTGAGCTTGACTCTATTAGTTAGAAATGCTGCAGCTTCTACAAATAAACACATTTTTCAACCGATACGCAACACCACATGGTAAACTGAATACCGCTATTGCCCATTCTCTTCAGGAAAGACACTTGGTTTCTTCATAAAATTAAATGTGCTATTTCATTACTAGGCTGCCATTAAAAGATGAACATGATGACAACGTTGGAATACAAAACCCAAACCTCTAATAGCTGCTGGAGTCTGACTGCAAATCATCTCCAGCTTTAGAAGACTAACATTAATAAACAGTCAGCTCCTCTCTTGACATATAATTTTTTTTAATACTCTTGGATCACCTGATTATCTGTGCTGACAGCCTTTCTAAAAAATAAAAAAAATAAGACAGCGATCAGACAGATGGAAAATATTTGCATGCTTCTAGTTTTTGACAGTAAGCATCCGGCTTAACCACTTTCGTTCAGACACGCTTACTGCTGGCTTCAGAACATCGAGGCCGTGCCAACCCAGTGCTGACCTTAATATAGAGCATCCACTGAAACTCTTCACGCTCAGTTTTTCCAAACTTTGTTCCGTTACAACCACAATTTATTTTTTCCATTGCGATTTTATGCGATAAACCAATGCAATGTAGTTTGCTACAAGCATTATTGGGGGATACAGCAATCACCAGGGTTAGGGTTGGTGTTAGAACCAGAACATTTTGGCCCACATGAATGACTGTAAGCGTGGAGAACAACTAGTGAACAGCTAGTGAACACATCCTATCCACACTGAAACATGGTGGTGACAGGATCATGCTTTTCTTCAGCCACAACAGGAAAAGGTCGCCAGAGTTGACGGGAAGATGGAGGAACAGAAATACGGGACAAGATGGAAAGAAAACCTGTCAGAGGCTGCGATAGACTTGAGACTTAGGGAGAAGTTCACCTTCCAGCGGGAGAATGTCCCTAAACGTACAGCTTTGAAGGAGTGATTTAGAAAATTTTAAAATTTGTTCATGTGGTAGAACGGCTCAGTCAAACTCCAGACCCAAATCCAAGTCATAACCTGTGTCAAGACCTGACATTTTAAAAATCTAAGTTCAAAGATGCTCTCTGCCCAATGTGATTCACTTTGAGATGTTTAGGAGAGGAATGGTCAAACAATTTCAGGCTCTAGATGAGCAAAGCTGTTAGAATATTCATCTTTTTTGTCATTGCAACATACATTCCAATGAAATTTGTCCTTCACCCATCTCTTAGGGAGCAGTGGGCTGTGGTGCCCGGGGAGTTTTCTGGGGCTAAAGGTCTTGCTCAGGGAACCAGAGTGTCAGTCTGTGGGATTTAAATGAGAAAGAACCCCCCCCCCCCCCCCCCAACACACACACACACACACACACACACACACACACACACACACACACACACACACACACACACACACACACACACACACACACACACACACACACAAAGACTTACAGGTGTAATTACAGCAGAAGGTTGTTCCATAGTGTATTAATAAAATAATAAATATTCCTTTTTAAAAAAAATATGTGTTTGAAACTATTTATCTTTTCCTGTCACTTCTGCCTTTTGCACTACTATGTGTTGGTCTATCACCTAAAATCCACATACAACACAGGACGAATTTAATGGGTATGAATACTTTTGCAGGGCGCTTTATAAAATCCTGTGGGGAACCTCATGAAGGGGAGACCCACACATTTTAAAGAAGTAAGACACGGTTAAGCAAAAAAAAAAAAAGAATGAAATAAACTATTGATGAAATTCAAAGGCTTCTTCCAGTGCAAGCCTTTGTATTGTCCTGTTGTGCTGTCCCCATGTACATTTTTCTGTTCAGTTCAGTTCTTTGAATTGATTCCATTTATTCCCTGCTCAATGATTTCTATGGTGAACATCAATCCAGAGGTAAAAAATATTAGCAGTGGTAGTGATGATCTACAACTGTTTTTAATAGTAGCATTTGAATTTCATTACTTGCTTTGTTTCTTCTGACATTGCGTAGTAAATCTAAACTTGTTTACTGGAACAAGTCCGACGGTAGCACAAGTTTAATCAACCCGGAGGAGTCCGCTGCTCCTTCTCCAAGGTTAAAACTGTGTACGTTGTGACTTTTCTTTGCCTGTCTGCTTGTCTGTCAGCAAGGTTATGTGAAATCCCCCCGCGAGTAATTCATGAAACTGAGTGGACAGGTGCAGAAAGGATGGAAGTTAATACCTCTCTATATAGTGATGTGGATCAGAACTTTAATGCAACATAATGAGCGCATGCAACGTGGAAGAAACTGTGACCTTGGAGACAACTCTTAGTTTCTATCGTGTTGTTTATAGGAAACACTGAACAATACAGGCCTGATTTGTAGTTCCTCAGCCCTCTCCATTGTCCTCATAGGTCAGGCATGTCACCGCAGCACATAATGTCTTTTTTGTCTTTGGCAGAGTTTTTTTTTTGTTTCCAACAAACATTAGCTGAAGCAGTGTCTGGAAATCTTGGCTGGAATAGTTGGGATTAAATGACAAACAACGGCATTAAATACCCCTCTTACAGACTCCTTCTTTGTTTTTGTTTTTCAGGTCATCAGACTATTTGTTTTTGATATATCAGACAAAGCTAACGTGAGTTTCTACAAAATCCGTGGAACTGTTTATGCAATCAGATGTTGGTAAAGAGTGTTTTATCTTGCTGTGGACAGTTTTGACCCACTCCTCTTTGCTAATTATTCTATCTCACCCGTATTGGAGGGTTTTCGAAGTGTGGCACATGTTTAGGTGGTCATGGAAAAGCAAATTGGATTTAAATCCAGACTGATGAGGCCACTTTAAAACCTTTATTTTGTGAGCTGTTCAGAAGGGAAATTGCTGGTGTGATCGTTGTCCTGCTACTTAACACAAGTGTGCTTGAGATTAAGGTCTCAAACTGATGGCGGGGTTGTTTGCCCTCAGTGTTTTTTGGTGGACAGCAGAATTCGTGTTTCCATCAATGGCAGCTTGTCATGCATGATCCTTAACAGCAGAACAGTCCCATACTGTTTCATCACCAAATGCATGTCTGACTGTTGTTATGATGTTCTTTTTTAAAATGTGGTTAGTTTTAAGCAAGATGTTAATAGAACGCCACACCAGCCTACACAATGTTTCCTGAGAAGCATGGAGAATCATCAAGATGTTTTTTTTCTTAAAATATGAGGCAGGCCTTTTGGGTATTTATGGTCGGCTGTAGTTTTTGCCCTCAAACTAATCCATGGATGGCATTTTTTACCTAGTCTCTTTTCCTATTGTTGAATCATGAGCACTGACCCTAGCTGAGGTAAGTTAGGTCTGCTGTGCTTTACATGTTTGCTCGGGTTCTTTTGTGACCTCCTGGATGAGTCATTGGCCTCTTTCTCAAAGCATTTCTGTCATAAACCCTCAAAACCAAGCAGCCTCTGAGCTCCCTCTGGCCATTCACAATTGACAAGTGGAGTTGGTGATGTCCTGCACAACTGTGAGCCACCAACAAGCCGGCAGCGCGGGACAACAGAAGGTGTCGTGAAGAATCGACGTCAGCGCTAGGCATAAAATCTGCATTGGAAGTCTTCCCAAACAATAATGGTGGACATTTCCCATCTTTTCCTGAATTAATTTCCTACTTCATGTTGTCAAATGGGTTCTACAGAAGAGATTTCTTGATTCTTTGGGTCCTGCCATAATCCTCCCTGGGTCTAGGTAGTGAAACCCAACAGAAAACAGGAGGTTAATCAGTCAATTCATGATTTATTACAAGGGGTGCAGCTGTATTTTCACAAAGGACCAGGGTTATTTGGATGGCTGGTTCCCTCAAAGCAGCACTGTGTAACCTTTAGCCACTAGGGAGCGCTAGACCTGTAACTTCCAGGTTTAGTGCCCCTGAAGGCCACTGGCAACACTGTTGCAAAATTAAACAGTGTCCCTCTGTGTTTTAGAATCTGATAGCAGACCGCTTTGGACCAGCACACTGAGAAGTCATGTAGTTACTTGTAAAGACAAGGCCACATTCACCCGTCTAGATTAAATCCAAAAGTTTGTCTGATCAGGTAAGTCTCATATCTGTTTTGCTTTGTTGTTGCTCAGACTCCCGTAACCTAGAAACGGTCACATGACCCATTTAGTGACGGATCCAACCCTCTAAAGTTACATAGGCGAACTTTTGAGAAGGGCGGCCCGGAGGGAGCATATATAAGCACCAAGTGCTGTATATTGACCTGAATAAATCCATTAATGTATCTCAAATTAAGCTAATACTTGAGTAAAAACTTACACATTACCCCTTTAATGAACAAAATTGTACGAAAACAAAAATAAAAGAAATCTGTAAATCTGATCATCATCATCATCATCATCATCTTCTTCTTCTTCTTCTTCTTCTTCTTCTTCTTCTTCTTCTTCTTCTTCTTCTTCTTCTTCTTCTTCTTCTTCTTCTTCCGATTAGAAAAAGAACTGGTGATCTTCAACGGAGAATCCTTCACGGAGCCATTGCACCCGGGGTTTTAAATGAGTGTCCTTTTTGCAGTATGTCAGAGAATGTTTACCTTTAAGGTTGTTCTGATCATTGTTTAACAGTGATTTGTTATTTTATTGTATCAATAAATGTTTTGTTAAAAATCAAATCTTCTTCTTCTTCTTCTTCTTCTTCTTCTTCTTCTTCTTCTTCTTCTTCTTCTTCTTCTTCTTCTTCATGAGAGCTCTTGTTTGGTTGGACGAATCTGTCAATGAAAAATATTATGAGTCATCTATTCTGAAAAGCCCTCTCAGTGGACTTCAGAGGAAATATCAGAGAACAGGATGATTCATTTCCCACTTAGCCTCAAAACAAATGCTTCATATGCTAGATGATGACACGTGTGTGTTTGCCTTCTTGATGCATGCATGCATGCATGCACAGACAAATCAACATCTCTCACAGTTTTCAGAGAAAACAAAGGGAAGACTTGAGTGATTTTAGTTGTTGTCGCTGAGTCTAGATGCCGCACTAGATGGCTGTCGTTCCTGCGTGTAACCCATTCCCTTTTTCACAGAAGGCGGTGGGGCAAATCATTCTTTCTGTGGCTTCATACACAGACAACCTTGCCACAAATTGTTTCCACATTTTAATCAATATGTCGTAAAAACGCAAGCAGTGGTTATTTGGAAAAGATGGCAATGTGTGTCTATGTGATGGCTTACATGACTGGGAGGATTTAGAAAGAATAATGCTTACTGTAAACATATCACTGAGCAAAAGTTTTGAACCCCTGCGGATTTATTTATAAACTGTTTATGGGGAGTCAGAAGTGGCATGGATCAATCAATTTCTGGAGGTCTTTCGGTGTTTTCATGTTCATGTTTCATGCTCAGCATTTGGACCCAACTGTGGCAGCGTTCGATGAAAATCAGTGCCTCCAAATCCGAGACCACGGTCTTGAACCGGAAAAGGGTAGAGTGCCTTCCCCGGGTTGGGGAGGATGTACTGCCCCTAGTGGAGGAGTTCAAGTATCTTGGGGTCTTGTTCACGAATGAGGGGAAGATGGAGCGGGAGATCGACAGGCGGATTGGTGCAGCGTCTGCTGTGAAGCGGGCGCTGTACCGATCCGTTGTGGTGAAGAGAGAGCTGAGCCAAAAGGCGAAGTTCTCGATGTACCGGTCGATCTACGTTCCTACCCTCATCTATGGTCACGAGCTTTGGGTCGTGACCGAAAGAACGAGATCCCGGATACAAGCGGCTGAAAAGAGTTTTCTCCGTAGTGTGTCTGGGCTCTCCCTTAGAGATAAGGTGAGGAGCTCAGTCATCCGGGGAGGACTCAGAGTAGAGCCGCTGCTCCTCCACGTCCAGAGGAGCCAGTTGAGGTGGCTCGGGCATCTGGTCAGGATGCCTCCTGGACGCATCCCTGGTGAGGTGTTCCGGGCACGTCCCACTGGGAGGAGGCCCAGGGGAAGACCCAGGACACGCTGGAGGGACTATGTCTCCCGGCTGGCCTGGGAACGCCTTGGGGTTCCTCCGGAGGAGCTGGCCCAAGTGGCCGGGGAGAGGGACGTCTGGGCCTCCCTACTGAAGCTGCTACCCCCGCGACCCGACCCCGGATAAGCGGAAGAAGACGGACGGACGGACGGATGTGGCAGCGTTCGGTGTGAACAAGATGATTATTAAAGAGGTCTCCAGAAGATGAAACGTATTTGAGCATTACGTCGTTAAGAGACACAAAAACACAGCGTAGACCTGGAAGACGGATGCAAGCTTCTTTTAATGGACTACTGATCGCCAAATTTTCAGCTAAGAGCTCTACAGGATTCCCTTTGTTGGTGCTAAGAAAAACTTAATGTGTGTCATAAATCATGTTTAGTATTTTAAGTTTTTCAGTTATGCAACAGTCGTCTCTTTGTGAAATGCCTGCATGTTATCTGTTATGAGTATACACAGTTAGCTTGTCCCCTGAGTTTTGGAGCATTTTTATGGTTGGATAATTCAGACCCAATCAGTGTCAAAATTCCTAACAGGCCAACTAAACAAATTGTTTCTGTGAAAACCAGCAGGTCCTGGACTTACAATTATTCTTTGATCAAATCAGCTGGCTTCTTGGATCCAAGACATAAAGACAAAGGACTCAAGACTTTTGCACGTCGCTGCAGGCGACATGTAACAAGGAGCAGGGAAAGGACTATTGACTGAATAGTAAATGTGATGGACACTGGCAGGAAGATATACAGGTAGAGGGATGGTAAAATGAGAGACAAAAGCATGTTTCATTATAACTCTGCTCTGCACATTAGCAGAATACCTACCAGAGGGCCATTAGAGAGACCTGCTTCCCAGCAAAGATTGTTGACAAACCATTTGGAAAATGGTTGGCTTAAAATGCGCACAGTCAATTTAGACTCACAGGCCAGGGATTGGGAACCCAACCTTCTGATTCAATGGGAAAACGGATTCAGAAATGTGTATTCTTCTTTATTTTTTTGTATGAGGGGAATGCTTGAAAACAGCAATATAATAAGTACAATAAAAATTAGCAGATGCCTTGTAACAAATTATCACAGAGCTTCAAATAGTGAAGGAAATTCACAAAAAACAAATTTGCGACATGACGTTAAACAGATCATATGCGCTACATGACTCACAATCAAATGGATGGATGCACAGATGGATGGAGGGATGATTAACAGTGGATAGATGAATCAATGAAAACCAAACAGTAAGATGGTGGAATTTTTTTAGTTTATATTATTCTTCCAGGCCAGTGAAATACATCAATATTTGCTGCTTTCCTTGAGGTTAAATTAAATTTCTGGATTAATTTAGCTCTGAAGAAGAAGAAGGGGATCTTTTCTCAGCCTCATGTCAGCCTCAAACCTGACTTCATCTTTTGCAGAGGTTTTCAGACACATCCATTTGTCTAACTGTGTTTATTTCAATAAACATCCCACTTATTCTGACTACAATGAAGGCAGTAAGCTGCTTTACCTGTGCTCTGAGTGGCTGACTTTGCATGAGCAGAGGCAGGTTTACATTTATCCATCTATCCAACTCTGCTTCTATAAGCAGCTCCAACCGTCACAGACTACGTCTCCATGTTCTCCTCTATAACGTCTCTTTCAACTCTTCTGCTTGCATCTATACTGTACATGTCCCCCTTTCCATCTGAGCTTGTTTGTGAGTAATGGGAACTGATGTTGACTCATGCATGCAGTGAGTTAGAACAAGGATCCCCCACAGCAATGACAAACACACACACACAAACACACACACACTCGCACACACACATTTACATGGCTGAACGGTGACGATAGGGAGAACAAAGGCTTCAGTGAGAAATGGGAAAAATGTATTAAAAAGCTGTAGATGTTTGATAAACATCGCGTTTAATTGTATTATGACACGTTTGTGCTGTATGTGTGTTTGATTGCTATGTGCACGTTCATAAAACCTGGTCTCCCAATCACAAATGACGCATTTGTCTTAAAGGCAAATCTTCCTTAACCTGCTGCATGAAACCTGTGGAGAACATGCAACATACAGTGATTATAACACATGACTCATTGCTTAGAAATGGAAAACTTAAATTTTTTTTTTCCAACTATTTGCCCCTTTGGAGATTAGCCATGATGTGTTACAGACCCTGGGGTGGAAGGGTTCTGTGCGTCTACGTTCGTATGTCTGCTTTCGGTTCAGAGGGACCCTGTTCCTCCAGGTTTTCTATTCGCTAACCTGCGACCTCAAAGCTGTATGAATACATGTTGATAACAAGCCCAGGTTGCGTTTGACAGAAAGCAGCGCCGCTGGCGAATGCTGGGGGGAAAAGTTTTGTACGACAGATCTGGCGGGGTCTTTTAATGTCTCAGCTGCAGAGCTGTCTTTGCTGTCATCAGCTTATAAGGCAGACTTCAGACATTATGGAAAAAGCAACAAAAATAGCTGAAATTGAAAGCATGCTGGACCGTTGCAGCCCGAGCCTTGTGTTCAGGCAGCCTGAGATATTTTTAAACTTTGCACCCCCTGCTCCCCCTCCATCTCATCATCTCCTCTTGCCCTCCCACCTCAGCCCCCCCCACCCGCCCCCCCCCGCCTCCTCTGTACTGTGCAACTGAGATCTTCTCCATATTGTTGCTCTTTGCACAGAGGAAAGCAGTGACGGACAGAAATCCAATCTGTGTGTGTGTGTGTGTGTGTGTGTGTGTGTTTGTGAAGCGTAGTAGGTGGGTGTTGAAGGGGAGGCGACCCATTGTTCCCAGTCCCCTGCTGTATGAAGAAATTTGCTGGTCTGAATCTGAGGCTGATCTGCCAACTTGAACATTAGGATCCCTCCTGGGGCACTCTCGTTTTGTCTTTCTTTTCTTTTCCTGCAGCCCTCTCTTTTTCATTCTGGTCAGCACACAGTTAGTCAGCCAGTTATTAATCATAGCTCACCCCTCTCAATGTTCATTTTTCTTAATCGTTCCCCTTTTTTCGCTGTTCATTCTTCCTTCCTTTTTCCTCTACTTAACCGCCTTGCCCTGACATATTTCCAGGGCTTCCATCTATGTCAGCTCCACCGTCTCCCGCAATCTTTCTCCCTCTTTCGCCTTCTTCCTCAGTACTCTGTTTGTAAATGTGCAGAGGAGAAGAATGAGGGAACAAATTATGAATCACAGGAGTGCATTCCATACCTTGTTTAGAAAGAATTCTCCAACCGTGCAGGGGGGGGGGGGGGGGGCAGCCACTTTACCCCTGCAATTCTACCCCTTCTTTCAGCCCATATGGCTCGTTTTATGTATCCGACCTCCAGGGATATCCATGAAATTAGTTCTTTCTATGCTCAGTTGTCGTAGTGTTTACCCACTACCCGTGTTCTGGTTAAATCCTAAATATTAATTGTGATGTGATGACTTAAGCGGTTATAAAACATTTATTTTAACTAACTTGAACTGTATGTTTGATTTTTTTTTTTTTTACAGATTTCCCTTAATGACTCTTGTTATGCTTTCCATGTCAAAAATCAAGAAATATGTAAAAATTATGAAAGAGGGGAGCTCATGGCAGCCAAAGATGACATTCGCTTATAGGTGAACAATGGTCACCCAGACTGAAGTAGTGACTGAATGATTTCCAGATCAAATCTGAGTTCATAAAGTGAAGATTTTAATAAGGGTTTGCCTACTGTAAAGGAGAAATTGGATAAATGATTCTCTAGTGCTGCGTTCAGACCGAATGCGATTTTAGCGTCAAAAAGGTGTCCAACGCATCAGCATGGACGCTTGTGCAGAGCGTTTGTGACGCTCTGAGCAAAGTGTGGACAGACTGGTATGACGCACGTTGGGAGGAGCTACCCCGTTTTCCTCAAATGCAGGAAATATTTACCACGTTAAAACTTTTTATAAATTACCCGAGATCCTCGTTAATCCTCCTCCAGGCGATGTCCTTTACTGTTTCTGTAGTGATAGCTAGACTGATCATAGATAATAGAATGGGCTCAAACAGCGACTATGAGTTTCTCCTTCATTGTCAACTTCCCAGCTTTTCCTGGTCCTTCCGTGCTGTCAGAAATGCACCACTATATATCACATAGCAGAGTGTCTCCGATTCGTTGACGCTACGCATCCAGCTGCAAAAGCGGCTGCCGCTTTGGAGGGGTCAAATGCTTGACACCTCAAAACACGCCGCTCCCGACTGGTGAATGGTGCCGTCGGACTTCTCAACGCTCCTAAATGCACCACTGTACACTTTGCATGTAAACCACATGCTCCTGATGCTCAAATTGCATTTGGTCTGAACGCAACATCAGAGCAGCAGCTTGGAAACCTAACCTAAGCCTAACAAACCAGTATCCTACAGAGGATCTTAAACGCCCAGCCTGCCCAGTGGTGATCCTTTTTGACAAAAGTTTTTGGCAGCATCCAGTTAGATATAGCAATTTTTGCTCCTGTTCTGACCAGCAGTTGTCAGACAACTGGGTCATCAGAATACTTTACATGAGCAGGTAACATAGCTGTTTAAACCTTATTTCTAGAGCCCATCTATTGTTGGTTTTCAGACAGCAACATGTCAGTTGGTCATAAAAAGTAGCTTCAAGCTAATGCTGCTCATGTGGTCTGTCATATATTTGGCTTACGGAGAAAATAGCTTCAGCTATCATTGATAAAAGAAAGCACTTTCTGACCTGATAAGCTTTATGCCCATAAACAACACCTTCAGTCAACTTAGTGGTCTGGCTGTTGACTCTGTCGGAGGTGTAATTTGTAGCCGTGGCACGAACCATGTTTTATCCTCACCCCTCAACTTTGGTGATTCCTTCATGATTGAATCCTGGGAACAAAATGTGCTTGCAAATGAGGAGAAATCTGTTTCCCCTGCATGCATTTACTTCCATGGATGCTCACTCAAGTGTTCATATGAGCCTTTTTATGCTACAGCAATAATTGGCCACACCCTGATTCAACATTACCTTTTAAAATTGATTTACAAAGAAAACCATTTGTTCCATGAAGACCATTAAAGACCTACATCCATGGTAGAGGCTTTAGTGGAAGTGATTTAAAAGCCTCTTTTTGTTTCAGAAAAGAACAATTTCACAATTATCTATCTACTTTTAAAGACAATACATATATATAATTTATTTTACTTTGTCTGGATCTACAATATGCTAATAATTCTTTGTAGCAGGTCTGACCCATCTTTTCTGTTAGTGAGTAGTAACAGATTGACTACAATCTGTGGCTACAGTTCAGTGTGGCTAACAGAGCAGAGGGGGATCTCTGATTCTGGCTGCTCTCCTCTGCACATCTCCCCAGAGGATTCTCAAAAGAGGCCTTGCTGAGAAACTTTCCAAAACAGTGCACAAAGCAAAGCAAACAATGGGAAGTGACAATATTAAAAGTGACTTTTGTACATGACACACTGCATGTACCACTTTCCCCTGTGGGGAGAAAGCTCTAAAATAGCAAATTTTACTTTACCTTCAAGATTACATTGGGGGTACTTTACTGAAAAAAAAAAAACTCTTTAAAAGGATAAACTGAAAGGAAAATAGGTGGATAAAAGTTTGATACATATTACACAATGAGTTCACATGTAAAATATTTAACCCAAATATTACTAATTTACTATTCCAAGTGGTATTTTTTTACATTATTTGGAATAACTAACATTATATATGAGTCACTGTATCCCATTTTTGCCTAACACAGTATAGAGTTGTCTTTTCTTGGACCCTTCCTGATGTCAGCGTGTTGGCCACATAAAACCTTTCCGTTAACCTTTTCAAGTGGACTCTGCCAGATCACTGTATCTTTAGCAAGCTACAGATTGACCTGTTTATCTCCTGTTTGTCATCAGATGACGCAGTGATTGTCACTTATCTAACTTATCCACTGGGAGAAATTGATCATTGCCATTGACGAGAGCTTTCACTTTAAAGATAGCCTTCAGAAACCTCCGTGCATCAAAGAGTTTTGATTTAAAAGCTGCCCCAAGAGAACCAATAGATCAGATAGAAAGACACACATCACTGCTTTGATTTAGTATGAAATACAGGGTTTTTATTGATGGGATTGCCTTTGTTTCTTCACAATTCGTAGCAAGACTGAGAAGGTAGCTGCAATACTGCTATAAGGAACCAAAATAATAATAAAAAATAAAAATTGAATACAACCAGGTGAAAGTTGGAGAATAATATTCACCCTAATTTGTGCAGCTTTTTTAAATCTCTGCTATGAAGATGAAGCAGCTTGTGTACTCTTAAAGTCTGATTAACCTGAAAGATGCAAGCAAAGATCCAGTACATGAAACTGGACTGGGATGCAAATGCAGAGATGAGTGCTGCAGCTCACCCTGCAACACTTGAATAGGTTTTGATTATTCATAAGACATCCTGCGAATGGCCATATGGAGAGGATCTGATCTGAAGCACACAAAGGCTGACAGGTGCAGATGGTTTTCCTGAAATGGAGTCAGCATTTCATATGCATCCTCTCTGCATGCATGATATTGTTTTACAGACATCCACTGAAACCTGACAGTATTTTAACGTTTGTTGCTGGGCTACTGCGTGACTGTTTACACCAAATCCTTGCTAATGATTATTTTCGTGCATATGTGTGAGAGCGAGTGTGTGAGCACCACGTACGCGTGACATGATTTGTTGTGCGTGCCCACATGTGTAGGTTGACTTTTTTTTTTTTTGATGGCTAATCTCTTGTGCTGCTGTCCCTCACTTGCTCTTCTACTGGATTTAGTTGCTATGGCAATGAGTATGGGGAGAAATGCAGAGCTGTGGAAAGGAATAAAAATATGTGTCTGGAAATATCATCAAGTCTAACTGAGAATCATTATACCAGCGGGTCTGCAGGCCAAGATAGTGTACCAGACCAGAATGAGGGATAAACTTCTGGTTTAACTTTTTTTGTGTGTGTGTCTAAATCTTGCAGCTGACAGATGTGATCTTCTTCCAGTGTGTGATATACAGCCGAAGATTAGAGATGAGAGAACCAGAGCTGTGAGGGAAGGTTGGGAGCTCCACGTCCTTGCAGCCCAGCAGGAAACCACAGCTCTGTGCCAGGCTCTCCTTTCAGGCCTCCTTCCTGGCACTGCCACAACTGCCTTGCAAAATCAGAATCACTTTTAATTTGCTCTGTGCTCTCAGGCACCCCGGGCCCTAATGGCAAGCTTTGGTTGCTTCAAGAAATAAGCGTGTACTTGTCATTATCTGCTATTCCGTTTTTTTGGGGGGTTTTTTTTCACTTTGTGCGCTCGTGGCATTAGCTGCTGTGACGATCAACCATCTGTGGGGGCTCTTGCAGCTCACGCAGAGGCACACACATAATAAATGGGATGAAGCGGAGAGGGGAGACTGTCTGATCTGCTCCAAAGTTTGCCTTACCGAGTTGAAATTTAGGGCTTCATGAGGAGGTTTTTGCCTCAGCCATGGTGAGAACGACGATAGATGCAGTGAAATTATTTTTTATGGATGTAAGATATTCATGCTGCGCTGATTCGGTGGAGGTTTTTTTGGCAGAGGAGCTGTCTGGAGCAAAGCAGGAGGAGGCAAAGATCAGCTCTGCCTTCCCCCTCCTCCTGGACACACAGTGGTACAATCTGGGGCAATGGAACAAATCTACGAACCAAACAGCTTTCAGTACATCCGGGGTGACAGTGGCGCAGGAGACCGGGAGTGTGTCCTGTAACTGGCGGGTCGCTGGTTGCCCTTTGGCAGTGGTCAGAGGGCCTGGTGGATGGCAGCCTCGCCATTTTACATGTAAAAAGAGAGAAACCCTTGCTAAATCCACAGATCTGGTTTAGGGTATTAAGTATGACGCACCCGTCTAAGAATAAAAAGTGTCCTTTTTCTTTTCTTTTTTCCTTCAGGCGTGTTTTATGGTTGGTAAATAGTAAAAATGAAGCTGAGGCGCAAGTTCAATCGAAGAAACTCATCGCCTGCCTCCATTCAATCAGAGTCCGATACGCCTCTGATGTGAGCCAATCAGCTATGAACCGCACCTCCATGAAGCCAATCAGCATCCCGCGCTCATCTTAAAAGCAACTTCAAATCCACGTCTCAGCCTGCTATCCAGCAAGCGCAAACGGGTTGCATGCTGGATTTCGAATCAGATGTCCGATTCAACCCACCCCCAACCCCTTCTCCACCATCATAGCTGAGTTCATCTAGCTCCAAGACGTTCCTCCATCCTCAACCCATCAGAGTGTTTTCTCCCTTCAGTCTTCATCACTCCCTATCGCCTGTTATTGGTCCGGCAGAAGACCACCATGTTGGGCCCGGTTTTGCCAGAGGTTTCTTCCCAAAGGGGAGTTTTTCCTCTCCACAGTCGCTTCAAGCTTGCTCATCATGGACAGTTCATGCAAACCTGTGTTTATCAAGTTGGACATCTATCTTAAACAGATCATCATATGGACTGAACAAACTTCTTCTATATCCACTCCACCACCAGTTTCAGACCTGGGGGGAACATCCCTGTTCTCATACATCTACTTATGCATATTAAAGTATAATTCAGCATTAATGTTCCTGCCGAGGTCTGAGCGCCAAAGACTTAAAATATTGTATCAATAAAATCCTTCTAATTGCCATTTCTTTCTCTGTGAGTTTTTCAGATTGAACTATATTATGATTTAACCCACTAGTTATCCATGGTGGTCCGTGCTATTAATGTCGCTCTTCAGTTTAACTTTTCACTGCACCTCCTCAGCAAAAACCTTCACGTTTCTCCTCGCACTGGGCAAATTAAAACAGAGCTTCTTTGCTCCATTCTGTTCAGCCTTCTTGTTATCTTCTATAAGTCTTCCTCTCTCTTGCTCACCTGCAGCCTGAACAGACTGAACACGACTTGGCATGACCTGATATATGCCTCATGTTGTGAAAAACAGAGATTTCATTTAAAAAGCTTTATTCATAAGATTTAATTTCTGAACACCTTCAACTGAAAGTAAAATAACTTCCTTGGGATCTACACCGAAGAGCTGTTTGACCAGTGCAACCTGGTGACACTTCTGTATGGTGCGTTTACTGATCCAAAAAAGATGCCGTTTCTGATCCTCTTTCAGCAAAGTTCAGATGCATAAAGCATGGGGCCAGGTGATTGAACGCTGCAGTTGCATGCGGGATAACACAGCGCCTGTGGGTACCCTCATTTTCACATTTGTTCCGACATGGAGCCAGTTTGACATCTGAATGGTGCAGATGGTTGGCAGTTTTCCTCTGTAGGGTGGCTGGACTCCTCAGTAGATGTAGCATGAGGACCTCAGTTATCCGGTTCCTCTGCCTCAAAAGGAGTTAGTTGAAGTGATTTAGGCATCTGTCTTCTTAGCTCCTCCCTTTTAGATGTTTCCCAGTTCGTCCACCTGGGATCCAGATCCTGAAACAGATCCAGGACCCCACTGGATGTATAGTGTCTGGCCTGGGGATGCTTCGCTGTCATCCAGGGGGAGCTGGAGAGTATTGCTGGGGAGAACATTGTCTGGGGTTCTCTCCTGGATCTGTTACCCCACACGATCCAATTTTGGATCGTCTTAGTTTGTTCTTCATTGTGGAGGGTTCAGTTTAAATTACAGCAATTAGACTTTAAGGATTTTTGTGAAATGAATGCAAGTGTGAAGAAATGATCTGAACAGACTCAGTGTAAATGTATGGGTAGGATTTTCAAGAGCTTGCAATGAATTAAAAACAAAAAGAACCAGGAGCTTGTCCTGAAGGCTTCTCAAGGAATGTCTAGAGTTCAGATCCAGCAACCACAAACATAACTCTAGTTTCTGCCCCTCTGGTCTGGAGAAAGCCAGTGCCTGTGGTTAGACTGTCTCTGTCACTCTGTCTCTCTCTCTCTCTCTCTCTCTCTCTCTGTCTTTATGTCTCTCTCCATTTTTTCATGAAAAGACCCAATTCAGATGCAAAGCGAGCTCTAAAAGAACAATCGAAAGCTCATCTGAAATGTCAGGAGGATTATTTCAGCAGGGAGCTGCATCTGTGACGCAAACACGCTACCTTCTTTAATTCAAAATGTGTTGCGATTCTGGAGTTGACCTGGTTTTGAGTGCCACTAGTCACGTTTGATATCTGTCTAATAATTCAAGTAGTTTCATAAGCTCTCATAATGAGGAGCCTCTCAATCTTTCTTTCACGTCGTTTCAAAGACGACAGGATTAATGCAAGCGTAATTTTTTTTTTTTCTCCGGTGGAGACGTACGTACACTGCTTTGATCCTAATGAAAAATATGCCACAGAATGTGACTGTTGGTGCTGACAGCAGGAAACCGACCCTGGCGACTTGTTTGCGCGCCGCTTGATGTGTCTACCACGTATTTCCTTCTGTGCGCTGGGAATCACAGCAGTGAGTGCATGTGTATGTGAGTGTGTGTCTGCTAAAAGTAGGTCAACAGGAGGACAGGAAACCACTGCTCACTTGTCTGACTGCAGTGTGTGACTTTATGGACACAAAAACACTCACAAAAGGCACACACGGGAACAACAACAGCCGCTGAGCTGTCCTCACTCCTGTGCCCTGTTAAATACACTCAAAAGATGCTAGCTCTCCCAGCGTTTACGCTACCTATGCTCTGATTTTCTCCTAAGTCCCTCAGGCATGTCTTGACCTCTGTCTGCTTTACATTATTTTGTATTTACATGCTATCTAAAGCAGAAAACCTCAAACCACATTTTCAATTTGCCCAGCTTCAAGATTCACCCTCTCATTTTGTCTAGTGGGACAGATCAGAGCAAAGTGAAAACAGTCATGGTTTTCCCTCATTTTCTCACAAGTAATATTTTGACAAGTGTGGCATGCATTAGTTTTCGGGGTCCTGATATCTCTAAAGAAAATATAGTGCAGCGTAATGCCCTTAGAAGTCATCTAATTTAGTAAATACAGTCAGGCTTTGTGTAATTTAATCTCAGAGGTATGTTAGAGGACATGAGTGAACAAATCACATCATGAATACCCGGGAACACAGCAGACAGGTCAGGGATTAGGTTATGAATTTAAAGCAGCTATGAGACCCAGCTATAGAGGAGCTGGAGAGATCCACAGCTCAGATTGAATAATCTGTCAACAGTCCTGCAGTCCTAAACTCCCAAACATGGTCTTTGTAGAAAAAGGTCATTTTAAAAAGAAAGCCAAAAGAAGTCCGGTTTGTAGTTCTCCACGAGCCATGTTAGAAACACTGCAAAAACATAAAAAGGTGTTCTCATGAAGATGAGGCCAGAAATAAACTTTTTAGCCCACATGCAAAACCACATGCATGGCTGAAAACTAATACTGTACACCACCTGAACACATGATCATCAAGGTGGTGGCGGTATGGTGGCGCAGGGGTGTTTTCCTTCATCAAAGACAGGGAAGGCTTTAGGAGTCGATGGAGCAATACTACAGAGGAGCCTTTGAATGAAACCTGGCTGAGACTGCAACGTATTTGAGTTTGGAGTGTGCAACTAAACAATAATACTGTGAGAACACAATAGAATAGAAATAGGTTTTTGAAAATCCAAGTAAGAATGTGTGGCAAGACTTGAATCCAACTGAGCTTTGGCTATTTTGCACAGAAGAATGGGCAGAAATTCTATTCTCTAGATGTGTAAAGCTGGAAGTGAAAAAGAAAAGACACTGTTTAAAACCACGTCTCATTTTCCCTCCAGTTCACAGTTATATGCTTCTATGTGTTGTTTCATCTCACCAAATCCCCCCCAAAATACATCAAAGTTTGTTGCCGTGACGTCACACAAGTGGGAGAAAATCAAAGGGATGTGAACAGTTTTGCAAGGGCCCCATCTTCATATTCATTACAGTTATAGTGCCAAATGGAAAAGAAAATCATGGGAGATCTTCCACACACTTTCCCCTTTCCTCCTGTGCCACTGATTTCCTCTGCTGGCTGGTTTTGCATCTCTAAAGTTGTGCTGGACTCAGCAGCTTTGGGTTACAGCAGCGGAGGACGTTGCATCAGAGCGAGGAGCTGCGCTTCCTGTTTCCAGAGAGCAGGAAGCAGTTCCATTTTGGAGAAAAACTGCAGTGCTTCAACCTGCAACAGAAGATTAGAAAAGGGTGGGGGCAGATGGAGGTGGAGGTGGGAAGCTGAAAAAAAGAGGCACGCTGCAGGTTTCATAAGTCAGGAGCAAAAGGAAAAATAAATCAACATAAACCACCTGGGGCCGACAGGATGTAAGATAATGAAAAAACAAATGTTTTTAAGGACAGAAATATGAGATAAAAATCTCTGGATTAGGGATGAGAATAAAAAGAAGATTTAAAACGTTATGCTTGGAATCACCTGGAGGTGTATGCTTAAGGCCTTCTTGGATGTTTGAGTGCACACAGCATCTGTCTGCAGCCCAGACCTGCTGGAATAAAGCTCTTTCTGGAGTGATTTACTTGAGAAAATGAGAAAATTTGAGGGTTTTTAGAGCCAGGGAGTGAATTTAAAGCCGTACTGTATTATCTGCGAGTTGCTGACATTGACAGGCAGCTCTCTCTTCGCTGGCTGGACATTCGACACGTTTTTCACACAGTGGTAACCAGCAAGATGCCGGTCTCATATGTGCAGCGCGTCTTTTTCTCCGACAGGCAGATGGCATTGCAAACTTTGCAGGTGACCGCTCTGCGACTGTATGTTTGTGTTTATTGGTGGAGTGCAGCAATGCCTAAATTGCCTTTGGACCCGAGAGACCATAGGGGCTCGACAAAGAGCTCCACAGTCAAGAGGCCGCGAACAAGTTTGCTCCATTACGGCCAACGCTTTTAGGCTGATTTGTTGGCTCAGCAGCTCTCACTCAGCAGCTGATCGATACAGGGAAGTTGAAGGAGATGACTTCAGGTGGATGGTGAGCGAAAGCTCATCCATCCACATCATGGTCCCAACCAGCTCTACCTTTCTTTGTCATACTTCATGATTAAATAATATTAATAATCCCTATTTGAACTTTAGTTCTATTCAGTCCTATTAAATATATTTACAACTGTTATGATGGTAAAATTAAATGTTTTTTTCATCAGTCCATTCAGTGGCAGCACTGATCCAAACACAGATACTTCCAGTCGAACCTTACTGGATTAAAAAAACAAACTTAATCAGACACTATTGTGATACAGTTTGAAAGGACACATTGCTTAAATCAGTTTTTATGAAATAATGAGTCCTGCCACATTAATGTCTTTAATGGGCCTAGTGATATATTTTGACCATAAAAAGAAAACATCAAAGAATATACATTCATCTTCAAAAAAATAAATAAAAAAAATCCCAAAATGTATGCCAAGCGTTCATCTCAATAGTGTTTATTTAACCCTTTTTGAGCCTGAAAACAATTTTGCACCAAGGGCGAGATAAACATTGTTGTGCCATCTGCCTGCAGTAGCGGTGATCTATCAGAAATCAAGATGGCGACAACTGACGCAGCTACCGTAAGAGCCAGTAGACCGTCCTGCAACGCCTCGCAGTAGAGTGACAGCTCAGTGTGGTTGAAGACCAACCCGATCTACAGGGTTAGGGTCACTTAACCATTTTCTTTGCACACCTCTGCGGGGCGTGGCTGACGTGGCTTGGTTCTATTGCTTCTCCTTGTTTACTCACTGCACGCATGCGCAACATCGTACTTCTGGTCACATGGTTTTGTTATGGTAAATATAATAAACTTGGAAATGATTACAAGAATAAGGAAAATCATATTCAGTTTATGGTAATGGTAGATTGCAAAAATATTCACACACCTTGACAGTTTTACACCTTTTTCACCATTAAAACACAAATGTTACTATATTTTATCAGGATTTTCTTCAGTAGACCAACGTAAAATAGAAAATAATTGTTAAGCGGAAGGAAGATGAAATGTTTTACTTAGTGGTATCGGGTCTGATACCAGCGTCAAGTATGAGTACTTGACTCTGGTATCTCAAACAATCCGATACTCTGAACCGATACCAATATTCCTCCTGGGCTGGGCTACACCACAACTCAAAGGTTAGATACCACTCTATACCAGGTAGTGGTGTTATACACCAAGAGGTTGTTTGCTGACCCTCCAAAAGAAAAAGGAGATAACTGAAGCTATAACCAAATTCATCGCTCTTGATGGTCAGTCATTTTCAGTGGTCAATGATATTGTTAAGTTATTTGTGATCTATAAGTACCAATTTATTAAGTACTCAGTATTGGTACTTGGAATCGGCAAGTATCTAGACTAAAGTACTCATATTTGGTCTGAAAAAAAAGTGGTATCGGGACCCTCCTAGTTTCTTACAAATAAAGTTTAAAAAGCATGTTGTACATTTGTATTTAGGCCACTTTACTCTCACTTAAATAAGTAAAAGCCAGGCCAACCAATTGCTTTCACAATTTTCTCCTATATCAAATACCAAACAGGGCAGAAATGAAGCTATGGAGAACCTTAATTTAGGTTTACTGCATCATGAACACACATCGCCACTGTTAAACATGGTGATGAGGGCATCATCCCTTTGAGATGTTTTTTTTCATCAGGGAAAATGGATGTTGCTAATTTTGGGGGTAATCTTGGACAAAAACCTATTATAAGCAGCAAAAGACATGAAACCAGAGTGGAATTCACCTTCAAGCAGAACAACACTAAACATGCATATATAGCTGAGATTATCGAACTGGACTGTATTGTTGACAGACTCTCGAGAAGATAATCTCACTGAATTTTGGCTATTTTGCAAAGAAGAACATGCAGAAATCTATATCTTTAAATGTGCAAATCTGGTAGCAATGCACCACGATGACTGGCAGCCATGATTGCATTATGAATTGGCTCTAAAAGGTATTGACCCAGAGAGGCTAAATCCCAGGCACTACATAGGTTCTGGATTTTTATATGTAAAAATCTTAATTTGCTCAATAAAACTTAAAGACCTTCAATGTAACAACGTACCACTTTGTGTTAGTCTTTCATGTAAATTCTGAGTAAAATACTTTAAATCAAAGGAATTTTTGAAGTGTTGTGTACATGCAGAAGGTCGGTAATCTCAATGGGAACGATACCTCTTGCAAGACACCGTATCAGGCCGAATAGAGGAATATTTTAAAAACAATTGTTTGCAAAGTGATTACAGTCTTATAGCATTCACAGAATGAGAAGATCACATTTCAGCTGGGTGAAAAGCATTAGAGGAAAATCTGGAATGACTTTACATCAGCTCCTCATATTGGCTCTGAAGTTACAGAGTGCAGCACTTTTGGATGCGCCTCCCCTGTTCCCCGAGGAGGCACCGCCAAGCCTCCCAGACAGCGAGTGGGCGACCAGTGAAAGCCCAGCATTAACAAATCACCGCAGACCGGGGCGGCTTAATGCAGTCTGGTCACCCCGTGCCTTTGACTGTTAATTTTGTAAGCACCTAAACAACAGTCAAGTTGCATTAACAAATTCAGCCCGGTAATCTTTGCTCAGCAGGGCCATTATGGAGATGAATATCATCAGGCACCGTCAGCATGCAGCAAGATAGCAAGTGGGAGGGATGTTTTTCCTCAATTTCCTCTTTGTAGGTGTATAACAATATCAGTGTTACATATCTTGCAGTGTGTGGGGAGAGCAGAGGAGGGCTTTTATTTCTGTGGGGAGGCTCATAATTTTCCCTGTTTGTCAGTTTGCTAGCTCACTGTAAAAATGTCTGTAATAGCTCAAACTGAGAAGGTACTTAGTTTATTGAGCGTAAACTTTGCAGTGTCAGCAGGGAAACTCATCCACACTTTCAGCACAATTATTATGCGGCGTTGCCATGGCGATGGATCAAAATCATCTTCCTTTTAAAAAAAATCTTTAGACGATGTCTGCGACTGTGCTCTACGCTTAACCCTGCCACCACATCAGCGTTAAAGGGGGTTTCCACACTCACTGGCCACCGTATCAGGCACAACTTTGCCTTCAGAAGTTCATTGTGGCATAAGGAGCTAGGTGCCGCAACCGTGACTTTGGTCCATATCAAAGTGATAGCATGACTCATGTTGTGCCATTACACACGTCTCCGTCCGTTAGGCATTGTCTGGTGAATATCAGCCCAAAACAGCTGATATTAAGGCAATAGTTGAAAGGAATGGCGTTGTTTTAACAGCAAACTCTGCACACATATAGAATAAATGAGTGCCAACTTCTCTCCAAGTTTAAGACTTTATTAACAGAAATAAAATGAACATCCAGGGAACATCACTATAGAATGCTGTTTGTCTGAATTAACACTATATTTCAACCAACAAATCCTCTGTACTGGGCTAGTGAAGCTTAACTAAAACTACTAAGCAAAATTAAGATAAAAAGAAGCTAAAGAACTATGTACACACAAAAGAAACAAAAGGGACAAAATAAAAATGGTTGAAAACCATCATCAGAATGATTCAGTGAATCCTGGTTCACTGCAGATCCAAGTTAGAGAACCAAAGTTCATCTTAAAGAATGTGGAATGAGGTTAAATTAGCTTGACTAATTTTGAACAACATTTGATATGTAGGTCAACTGGTTCTACGGCCAGGGGCGAGGAACCGGCAGGCTCGGGGGGGAAAGGTCCTCGTTTGTGAACCGGGCCCTGGCGGTCTGCGTTCGGGCTGTGGACACAGGGACCTCCGCAGGCCTTCCTGGCGTGGCTGCTTTCTTGTGAGGGCAGGTTGCAGCAACTTCAGATCAGCTTTTCTCTTAGCTCAGCCTAGCCACAGGACACCGCTCCGCGCCGTCTCGACTCAGCTTTCCTGCAACAGGTAACCAGGCCGGCACTGCAAATGTCCGTGGGCGTCCAAACCCCATTCAGACCCAGGTGGCTGTCCCTCCAATGCTGCTGTTAAAAAACAGCGTGCGAAAGAGAGTGTTTGTACCCCTCCTGCTGTGAGAACAGTCCCCTGACGCCTTTTCATGTGGCTTTCAACTTTCAATCTAATTTATTCCCCATGGCTGATTGCACAACACACAGTTGTTACAGATTAGTCGATTGCATATCCACGATGCTAATCTGTCATTCCACAATATCCAAAAGGAGCTCTATTGGATTGTGATCTGGTGAATGTTGATCTGTGAACTCATTGTGATGTTTAAGAAACCGGTCTGAGATGATTTGATCTTTGCGACATGGCGCTTTATCCAGCCATAGGTAGCCATAAGAAGAAGGGTACACAGTGGTTATGAAGGGATGGACCTGATCAGCATCAATGCTTAAATAGAGTGTAACTCTAAGAGGCACAAAATGTGCCAAACAAAAATAGCAGCCACACCAGTACACCTTCAACTCGAGGCTTAGATGCTGATACAAGGTAAGATCGATCCGTGCGTTCGTGTTCTTATGCCAAACTTTGTCAGTGACCATCTGAATGTTGCAGCTCAAATTGAGACTCATATAGGCAGCCTTTTATTGACCAGTTTTTGGTAAACCTGTGTGAATTGTAGCCTCGGTTTCCCGTTCTTAGCTGAGAGAAGTCTAACCCGGCCTGTTTTTCTCCTGCTGTAGCCCATCTCCTTTAAGGCTGGACATGTCCTCCATTCACAGATGGTATGTTGTCCACATCGGTGGCACTGACTGGTTGCTTGAGCTACTGTTGCCTCACTAGCCAGCCCGTCCAGCACCAACCACCGTGCCAGATGATGACAGATTAACATAAAAATGTCTCCATGCATCTTTCTGCGCTTGTAAACACTAACCCCACTTGGGAGCGCTGGGAAAAACAAAAAGTTTGAGGATTTGTAACTTGCGGAAGGTCAGAGAACTTGACTTGGGAGGGTGAAAAAAAATCACAATCTCTCACCAAGATGATTATAACCTCCCCTCTTTGTTGTGAACCTCACATTCTTTGTTTTGTCTCGGTTCAGATGGGCTTCAAGTTTGGATATCCCCCCAAGGCTGTATTTCATGTTTCTTATCTCTTCCGTCTGCTCAGGTCCTCATTCTGGTATGCTCGTATTTCCTTAGAGTCTCCAACTTAATAAAGGAGGTGGGGCTTGGGGGGGGGGGGGCAATTAGTCATACCAGCAGCGTGCATGTGATGCCCCAGTCTCTGGAACAGGTCCAACAATAACAGGAAGAAAAAACAAATCTTAGTGCTCTTCCAGGTATAAAGTATTATTGAAAATCAGTCAGTTTCATCCATTAAGATAAAGGTTATTGCAACTGAAATACACAGTGGCTGTTATTGTATTTTGTTAGAGAAAATAAATGTTTATAAGACTTTTTTTTTTTTTTTTTTTTGTCCACGAAAACTTTACGTTCAGTCCCACTCAGGATGGGTTGTGCTGTGTTTGCAGTCTGGGTCTACTTTACCGATGCAACCATGATAAGATCTCACTTTGAGGCCAGCATAATAAACACTGTTATCCCCTTGTAAACAAAACTGCTACAAATTTACTAACCTAATAGAAGCTTCATCTGGAGAGAGCTTACTCAAAAACAAAAAAAAGGAGAGCCGTGAAAGTTATTCAGCAACTACAGCTGGCTGAAACCTTTGGTGAAGGAGTTGATGTATCGGAGTGGATCGTAAGTTAACAGCACGAGAGATGAGTCCCTCTGCTGCGGGTGATTAAAGGTCAGAGGTCTAAAAGCATAAAGATGGATGGCAAACATGACTGTACTGGCAATGAACGCACACTTTAGGAGAAGGACAGGACAGGAAGGCTGAAGAAAATTGCTGTAGGATTGGGGTTGGTTGAGGGGGGAGGCAGGATGGGAACAGAGGACAATGCAGAAAAAACAAACACGCTCAGGGAAGAACCCCCCCCCCCCCCCCCCCCAATCATGTCTACAAAAGATTAAAGTGGACGTCCGGTCTGAACTAAACCTCCTGCTCACTTCCCATGTGCATTTGACATCGCTGTGCAGCAGAGAATCTGCAAATCCTCCAGTGTATTTCTCATGCCAAATGTCAACCGTCCTCTCTCCGGTTGTCTTCTCGCCACGCAGTTGGGTCACGTGATTATGACACATACATGTTAATAATCTAAAAAAGTACACTTTGATTCTTTTTTTGTGTGTGAGTGGCTATAATTTAATGTCTAGGTTCTTGTTTCCTTCCTTGGGAAATCGGTAAAAATGTTGGGTTTATGCTGTAGGGACAGAAGTCAGGTAGCACCAAATTAGTCCTGGGTCAAAAAATTGGGACCCAGTTTGTTGGATTAGAGAAGAGGCCAAAAAGTCGCCTCATCATTCTTCACAGATGGCCATTTTGACCTATTCAAAGGCCTGATGAGACTGTCCTATTGTTCAAGATAAAATAAGAAAGGTTCAGCATAAAAAAAGCTTTATAATGATAATGTAAGCAGGTTATGTTATTGACTTTACATTCACACTAGAGAATGTGTTTGTTCACTTAAGATAACATTAGTCTTTTAGCTGCAAAGTAGTTTGCATAAGCCAGTGCGAGCTATGTCCAACATGCACACCTAGACCTCATTAAAGTAGAACTTATGAGGTTGTCTATATTTCTTCATCATTGTTGCTGGGATACAAAATACGAAAAAATAAAATTTGTTCAGGCTTCACAGTAGAAAAATCACTGGCACTGTTGCCTCATAGCAAGAAGATCCTGGATTTGCGTCCAAACTGGGGTCTTTCTGCTTGAAGATTGCCTTTCCTCCCGAAGTGTGGTTGGCTTCTCCCTGGGTACTCTTCCCACAGTCAGGATATCTGGTTGCTATAAATTGCCTTTAGGTCTGAGTTGCTGTGAGTGTGTGGCTGTCTGTCCTGAGCGCAGCTTTTGATGAATGCTAAATGGCTTACTGCCCGGGGTGGCATCGAGCCGAATGCCTGCGACAGCGCTTGGGATGAAAACGTAAACGTTATTTGTTACCAGGACAATTTTTAAACTGTTTGCATGCCCAGTCAGTAGGATCAAGGTGATACACAGCAGCTTACAAAGGACGGCGAAAGTGTATTGGATTGCAAGTTTCTGCTGAGTTTAATGGCATTTGATTCACCTCTCACACCACAAGATCTTCAGTCAAATGTTATCTTTCCTTGAATAAAAATCTCTTTTTGCACTTACGGACTACTGCATTGATTAGCCGCGCGTACTCTGGCCTGTGTTATACAGTTACTCCTGATCTTGCAGTTGTCACGTCGATTTCTTTCTTTCTGTGTCCTCTCTGCAGACTCATACTCAGCAGCAGGCAGCGAGGGCAGCATCTCCACCTCTGTGGCGTCGCTGCCACCTCAGCCGTCAGGCAGCTCAGCCCCCAGCTCACCGAGCTCTAGACGCTCTGTTAGCACCCTGAAGAAGTGGCTTACAAACCCCGTCCGCAAACTCAGCGCTGGATCGACTGCCAAGGGGGACCGCCAGGTCCGGAAGCTTGACGGAAAACCTCCCCCTCCTCCATCCCAGGACCTTGGCAGCCCTGTGAGGCCTGATGAAGCATTCACCATTCTACCTGTCACGCACAGAGAACGGGTGAGAGCGAGCTGTACAACTTACCACCAGGATGTTTTTCTTTAATTCTTTAGTTTGTGGTCAGATAAACTAGTCAGATGAGTGTTGAATTTGCAGTCATGGTTTTACTTTATACAGATGAGTTGAACCTCCCCATAAGTAAACTCAGAGATCTCAATTAGACCCAGTTCTCCTCATGACAAGGTCTTTTTAAAAACTGGTTAAAAAGTAAATATGCAAAGTTTCTGCCTTGCATAAACAGACATCTTAGCTAAGGCCATGGTAAACTGCCTCTTGTTTGCTTTAGGAAGCTAAGGAATGTCAGCAGAGATGAAAGTTTGACATTTGAAGTCCTACATTGGACAGCAGTTTTGAGCTGCATTCGATTTTCTGTGTCTGTATGCATACTGCAGAGCCCACTGTGGTCAACATTCATATTATGGTTTACACAATTTAGGCTCATATGTCTGTGCTTATGTCCAAGGAGTGGAAAGATGGCCTGGCAAGCCCTGAGGACCTGTCACCAGATTCCCTCCAGCCACCTGGTTTCACGACTGCCTCGTCGGCCGACTTCACGTCACTGCCAAATACACAGGTCTGCCAAAAACCGACACTCAAATTTAATTCATTTTTTAAATTTTTTTTTTACATTTTGTTGCATTGTAACATAGAGCAGAGTATTAAAATATCCTCAAATCAGGTATTTTTTTCATAATTTTAAAATCTACTATCCGCAGTGTAATAGTATTCATATCTGTTGAAACTTTTCACATTTTGTCCATTACAAGAACAGATTTCACAATAAATTTAAAGTCAAATAAAGAGAATAAATGTTTTAGAAAAAAATTGGCTAATCTAAATGTGAATAGAAAATGTGACTTGCACATGTCCGCCCACTTTACTTTGATACTCCTGAATAAATGTCAAGTCAACTGCTTGTATTTTGATATCCCCTAATTAATAAATACAGCCCACCTGCATATAGTTTAATACCTGGTGTTCTGTGGAGACCTCAGAGGTTTGTTAGAGAACATTATTGAACCAACAGCATTGTGAAGACCAATGGACGCAGCATACAGCTCAGGAAGAAAATTGTGGATATGTTTAAAGCAGAATTGGGCGCTTAGATAATCTCGGAGGGCATTGTTCAGTGCATCATTTGAAAATGGAATGTCAAAAAATACCAAAACCAACATGGCTGTGCTGCTACTGTAGAGTAACGGGCTGAGAGGTCCATCGTTTCCCAGGAGGAAATGCAGAACTCCACACCTTAGTAGGTAGAATCTGTCAACAAGACAACAATTAGCCATGATGCCTCCAAATCTGGGTTTTATGAAAGAACGGCAAGAGTAAAGCTACTGTTGAAAGAAAGTCATAAGAAATTCTAAGTCTTTTAGGCACAGCAAGCAAGTGAAAAAGGGTGCTCTGGTAAGATGAGACCTAAACTGAGCTCTCAGACTGACGCGTAAAATGCTATGATTGGCGATTAACTCTGCACATCCTCCCGAACACATTAATCACACATTAAAACATGATGGTGGAGGAATCATGCTTTGGGATGCTTTGCTTCACACAGGGAAACTGGTCAGGGTTGAAGGGAAAATAGATGGAGACGGGAATCTTGGACAAATGTATTTATACTAAGATTACATTTAGGGGCATCATTCAAAAGGAACCTAAATACTAGTGGTGTAAATCACCAGATTTATCACAATACAATGTTATGTCCATTTGTTTGGATGACGATAGGATATTTGCTGAAAACACAAAATTTCAAATTAAAGGTGTCTCTTAAGAATGACGATATGGAATAATATTTTCATTTTGCATCAAAGTAAATGGATTGCTAATCATGTATTGTTACACCCCTGTTATGGGGTAGTGGTGGCCTAGTGGTTAGAGCAATGTGCTTGTGTTCTGAGAAGACTGCAAGTGCCTGGTTCAATCCCCACAGACTGCCACCATGGGTCCCTGAGCAAGACCCAGATTGTTCCCTGGGCACCACTCAGTGTAGACAGCTGGATGGGTTAAACGCTTAGACCCCTCTGTGGGATTATAAAGGAACATCTTTTTCTACTAAATACAATTATGAGTTTTCTAATTTTCATTTCACTATGTATATATTTACTTCCATTCATAGTCAAGGTTTACTTTGTCTGTCACTTTGTCTGTCACATGACATTTCATAAAATACATTGAATTATTATTCACTGAACAAAAAAAGTTCAGTGAATAATTTTACAAGGTACTGAAATTTAGACTTTAAGAACTAAATGTAATGCTTCAGTATTAATATGAATACAGTTTGTGAGGTCAAGCAACAATAATCTGCGTGAGAGCTCAGAGAGGTCTGTAGTCAGTGTCTCCATGGCATTGCTGCTGAAGTAGCTCGGTAATCAAGCAGTGATAACGTATAGGTGCCACATTTTTATACATGCACATGACCGCGTCACTACTCTTTCATACATAAAAAGCACACATGTACATGTAAAGATGTCTAAATGAGTGCATAACTGAATGATAAAAGAAGGGCCAGAGAGCAGAGTCAGACAGCAACCTGTGGGATTCATGACTCACGTTTAAAATGTTTTGGAAGGACCATCTGGGAGATAAATAGGAAACAGCACGGCATGGCAGATGAGATGAAAGAGTATCATATAAAACACAGGAGTTTCCATTTCTCCATTAAGCTCTTGCAGTCAGCTACTCGAGGGGAAGGAGCATCTCAGGTTGGGTTTTCATATGGAGCCTTTTGGCTGTAAATTAAAGATCGCCAGACGGCGAAGCCTGCTTGGATGGCAGAAACGATGCATTAATCAGCTGCGCCTGAGGCCTGTCAATATGAAACAACACTGATGTCTGAGTGCTCTGGAGTATCTCCTGTTTAGGAATCAACACCTGAATCGAAATTTCTCTCTCAGCAGCACATCGCAAAGCATTACATCAGTAGGATGAGCTCAGTTCCTTGGTGTTTTTATTGCCCGGCTTTGAAGACACAGTTAAAACTAAACAAGGGAAGAGAGGGATGGGGCTGTAAAATCATGTAAGCTAGCCTTCTTACACATTTGTTTCATTGACCTAGCTCACGTTCATTCATCAAAGGGTGTTGTTTCACAAGTATTATCAAACACATGGGTTTTTAAAATACTGGACATTGGTCCGAATCACAGCAGCTGAATTAAAATCATGGGACATTTTTCCTGCTTCACTTTAAGGGTATATTGTGTCAGGACACAATAAAAATAATCTGGTCTTCTTAAGGTATTTAAATATAACCTCAAGTGTACAAAAAACTAAGACAAAAACAACATACAACGGATTCCACAATGTCATTATTTCTTAAAACAAAATAAGAGTCAAAATGGATGAAGACTGGATGAAAAACTATACCTACACCCTTGCTGCTTCTATAGAATTGAGGAAGTAACAGCCAGATGCTGCTCATCAAGTCTATCTGAATAATTCATTATCAGGAAGTATAATCATCTCTATAAAAGGAGAAGATTTAGCAGGTCTGGAGCACACAGTTGTATGTTAACACAATGCCAGGGTGGAACGGCAGCAGCAAAGACCTCAGAGAGGCAGTTTCTGTTTTTGATCAGTCTGGGAAGTTCGAGCAATAAGAGGGTTTATCGTTCTATAATGAGAAAGGATATTCACAAGTGGAAAACATTTCAGACAGATGGTAATCTTTCTATGAGTAAGCATCCGACCAAAATCACTCAAAGATCAGAGTGTGAAATGCTCAAAGAAATCACACACAAAAAATAATTAAGGGCTACATTTCAGTCTTTATGGATCTCAGTTCAAATGTTAAAGGATACAGTTAATGACAATACAGTAAGAAGAGTGAACAGGAACTCTTTTTGGAAAGGTGGCCAGTAATAAGCCCCTTTTCCTTAAAAATAATTTGTGGACTGACTCAAGAGTTGCGAAGCTGAATCTAAGCAAATCACAAGAGCAATGGAACAATGTCCAATCGACAAATTAGACCACAGTGGAGATGCTTGATGAAAGAGACATAACATGTTGGCTGGATGAAGCACGATGGTGGAAATGACTTGCGGCCATTGAGTCAACCATTAAGGCCTCTGCATTCTAGAGTCAATTGTGGGGCCATCTCTTTAGTTACAGTTGCTTGGCTGTAATGGGGTCAGACAGCAGGAGCCTGACAGCAAGTCAACAACACTATGGCTGAAATGCTGTATTGGGACCTTAAAGAAGTCAGACGATCCCAGTGAACTGACGCAGGTTTGCAAAAAAGGACTACTTTAAGGTATCGCTGCTGGTGGTTTAGTAATTGATTAATGTTTGCTTAACAAACAATGATGATAAAAAAGTGTTTTTTTTTTATACTTAAGGTTAGATTTTTAAAAAAACTGGCAAAAGTTAGGAAAGACCAGGGGTCTAGAAACAAAAACTTGATGTCACAATGTGCGGTTTCTCACGCAAACTCTCAACCATGCGTAAACTTTGGATATATGGGAAATTGGCGACACAGAGGGTAAAGTGGTGAATTGCAACCACACTGCATGATAATTCCTCTCAGACGTTCAATTTCACTCCATATCAGGCTTTAATTGTAGATCAACGTCATCACAAGCATTCAAAATCCCAGTGTCATGCTTGCACTGGTGAGCCATAAGTTACTATACAGAAGGATCTTTCAAAATAATAAAAATGACCCATAAGCAAATTCTGAAATCTTAAACATAAAATCTGTCCCTTTTTGAATAACTGCACATGTGCAATGTGTCCAAAATGCTCTTCCGCTCCTCAGAGTGATTGCGTGAAAAAATCGCCCAAATCCACTCTGGTCTTATTTCTTTCTACTGAGGCCTTCCTCTTCTTCTCATCAACTTGTACGCGGTTTGCTTCTTGCGACTCTCTGCCATGTTTAAAGTATACAATGTGAGCAGTGGAGCTACAATGAACTGTTACCACCGAAGCTAACTGCTAAGCTAACTGGATACAAAAACACTTGAAGTGCTCATGCGCAGCCAGCAAATTGGAAACCAATAAGGAACGTGCACACACTGGTGTTACGTGAGCGCGTCAGAATGATTGGCATATGGGACAACCAATAGATAAGGTGATTACCCCAGAACTTGAAGGACAGAGGGGGGTGAGAGCAGGACCTGTCCTCTGATCTATCCCTGCCATTCGCACCGAACAGCAGGGATTGGTAAATTTTTACAGGCCTGCAGCTTTCACAGAGATTTACTTTTTTCCGCTTCTTTTTCTGAATACATAATGTATTGACTACTCTCAGGATGGAAGGACCGTTTTACCAAGTGTTTCTGAACAGGATTAGACACTATAGCTTAAAATGAAAGGCTGCACAACTTTTTATCAGTTTTCTACCATCACATTTCTCTCCCCGATGATCACCAGGGTGACGTGTACCACAGATTAACATATAAATTGTGACAAGGTTTCCGGTAATCACACTGATTGCTGTAAACATTCAACTACCGTGGTGACACACTGCATAACGCTGTGTGTGGCACTGCTGGAAGACCTTGCAAATGGGAGGATGAGGAGGGAACGTGTTTTCAGGGATCAAAGATATCCTGGTCCAGGATGATGAGTGGGTAATATGCTGATTGGGACTCCCTAGAGCAGGGGTGTCAAACTCATTTTGGTTTAGGGGCCGCATTCAGCTTAATCTGATCTCAAGAGGGCCACACGAGTAAACTCATTGCAAAATTAAATAGAACTAATAAAAGTGGACTTGTTGTTATTTTTATATTAAATTAATTTCACTTTTACACAATATATTATGAATAACCTCAGCGTTTTTAAGTAAAGTATGTGCAATTTCAACAATACTTTTACTCAGTTAAACATTTACTTAAGTGCATTATGCATAAGAACTGATCACAGTGATTGTACAATGTTGAAAAACATTTATTCACATTTTTTGGAACTTAAAAACACTGTCCTGCATGACAAAAGACATCAAACAGATAACAATTAAGAAATTATTTAAAATCAATTTTCCACATCTGAAGCTCAGTGCTACCATCTGCTGATTAAAACACAGCGCCCCTCGTGTACAATATAGGAACTGCATATTTTCAATTAAACGAAGTACATGTTTTTTTCAATAATTGTTTTATCATTCTCTTCCTTTTATTTCCTCTTTCTTTCACTTTTTCTTTTTTTCTTCCTTCCATCTCCTACTTTCCCATTGTAGTGCCATATCATTTGAGCTATTCTCCGCATGAATCATAATAAAACTATTCACATTCATAAATCAAGTGGAGCACTATGGCAAAAGCCGTACTACTCCACTTGTGAAAGTCAAATCTGATGAGCTCTTTTTGGCATTGAGACAACAATTCATATTGCCACATTGCCAGACAGGACACTGAGAAAAAAAAAAAAAAATTTTTTTTTTTTTTTTTTTTTTTTTGAATAATGACAATGCATTTAGCCACCGGGCCGGACTAAACTGTTCGGCGGGCCGGAACCGGCCCGCGGGCCGTATGTTTGACACCCCTGCCCTAGAGCATGTCAATCGACTGCAACCTACAGGGTACAGTGGCTACCCTTCAGGTGCTGGCTCCTAATCTGCTCTCCAAACCCCAGAGTGCAGAGGAGGTTAAAATCGCTCACACCTGACGTTTAAGACAGCAATAAGATTATCTTTTTAACAAGTTCTTTTAATGTGGACAACATCTGTGCTTTTACCTCTGATTTACATATTTAATAAAGGCCTTTTGTGATTTCTTTTTTTTTATTTGCTCTCTTCTCTATATTTGCCATTGCGGACCGTGATATAACAATAATCAGCTGGCTCATGTGAATACACATTACCATTCATGAGGTGCTTTTTATCGACCATTTATAGCTGAATGTGTCTGTGTAGAGGGTGGAATTTAAGGCAGAACCTGGTACGCAAAAGCTGTGATTTATAAATGAAAATCGCTTGCTGGTGGTTTTATAAATCAGGATTTGTTTTGTTTTTTTTGCCCTACGCCATATTCGGCTTTTGGGCATACACAAATGTTTAGTACAGATCCTACGCAATGTTTTATAAATGAGACCCCAGATCAGTTTTATAACATAATGATACAGAAGACTATTACAAAAAGAAAATCTACTTGCAATTAATTTATAATCGTTTTTTTCATATTGACTTACTAACTGAAAAAAAAAAAAAAAAAAAAAAGCTGAAGGAGTCGAGGGCTGTTTTTGGAAGTACAATCTTTTTTCAGAATGGCTGTTTAATTAATGATGACTTCACTAGCAATGACCACGGCACAAAGATATGAGATTAAAGATTTATTGAAGGAAGGGGTCGAGGAGCTCAATAAATGGGAAGAGAGGGTTGGATCATCTGGGGAGTCTTGCTTGAAGGATGAGATCCAGCATGTGGGTTGCAGTCTTTATGAAATGTCTTGTTCCCGAGCCCACTTAGGACCCCCCAGATGGAATCTATACTGAAGAAAAGAGGATAAAAGATGAGAAAATAAGGATGAGGGTGATGGGATGAAGGAAGGAAAGAGGGATGAGGTGAGAATGTGATTGAGGGCAGGGGAGGGTGGGGTTGAGAGAATGTGACAGACTGAGAAGATCAGGTCAACTGGGTTTAAATAGACTGCTGGGTAATTAAAGGTGGGTAGACCTGCAGCCTCAGTTAACATATTAAGATAAGATAAGAAATTCCTTTATTGTCTCACAATGGGAGAATTAACTTCATAATGTTGAACCTGTGGGGTTTACAGTTTTACCTTTCAGATATGGTCCCGACTTAGCTGTACTTTCCACAAAAGGTTTCTGTCTGTTTTAAATTGACCGCTGCCCAAGCTCACAGACATTCTCTTTTGGTTTTCAGTTTTCTTCTCCTGCATCTGGAGAGACTGTTTTCCCCAAATTTCCGGTGCTACATCTTTAATTCAAGTGATATTAAACTTTTCAAGGCCTTTATTTTTATTTCTCATGCTAACTTTGCACAAACATATGGATGATCCCGAAGTTAAAATGAACATGTACTGATGCAATGTTAAAATTTCAATATTTTACCGAAGTATAACCTTAAAATGTTTATGTATTGTATTGATTATTGATTATACAACAAATTTAAATGGATGCAGATACATTTTAGTTATTTTTAAGTACTTGACTTGTAAATTTAGTCCCAAATATTACTGTTTTGTGATTACGTTTTGAAGCCTAAACATTTTGCGACCTCAATGTTTGTCATGTTTTACACCAACCTGACTCCAAACGGACTAAACGGTCAGGACAGATATTTGAAAAATGTTTCCTAAAACTTCAGATTATTCTAAAATTGTTGTCTACTTTTTTCATTCTATACTTCCTGAATATATATATATATATATATATATATATATATATATATATATATATATATATATATATATATATATATATATATATATTCTGAATATATAAACTTAGAACAGAGGCAAATGGGAAGTTTTTTCTGTGGATCTTTGCCCTGACACATCTGGAAATGATCAGGGAGCCAGGGAGACCTGTCAGCCAGGCCAGGGCTCTAATAGAAGGGAGAGACGAGCCGGGGGAGCGGGGGCTCTGTACAGAGCCTCTCTGCCTCCCTCCCCTACACGCCAGTGTTTTGTGTTTGCCTTTCCTGTCATTCCTTGTGACAGAACAGGAATACTCGCGTTTCAAAGAGCTGACAGGTGAACAAGTTGAAATAGACCAGGGACGAGAAGGAGAAATGGTTTTGCTGCTTTCAGTTTGCTGGCGTGTAAGTGTCCGCCCATCTATTTATTTCTGAGGCTACCGTCTGCTAGGGGACTTAGACGGATTAGGTGAACGTCTGCGGTGTGCGTTCAGGTTTGTCTGCGTGTTTAAGGTCCTGCCTAAATAGGACAAGGGGACGCAGATTTATACGAAGATAGACGGTTGCTTTTGTAAGTTTACTTTGTTAGGGCAGAATGAAAAGGAACAATTGACTTAAGAGAAACAAAAAGGCTAAGAATAACACAATTTTACAACATATCACTGTGAGTCATTTTATAACCACATGTACAGTATCTTGGGATTTTATGTGATAGGCCCACAAAAGGCAGCATACAGCTGTGAGGTGGAAGGAAAGGATGTGAGGTTTTACGAATAAACATCTGAAGACGCTGATGTGCATCACTGTGTGTATTCAATCTCCCTTCACTCAGATACCCTTAAATAAAATATAGTGCCATTAAAAGCTTTCGGAAGCAACTCAACTAGTAACTAAAGCCCACCTGTGTGTGATCTGATCCCAGTAAAAATCCAGCGGTTCTGTGAAGACCTCAGAGAACATTAATGAACAAAGGGCATCATCAAGACTGACGTCACACATCAGCACATGGCAAAGCCTAAAGTTATCGAGAAGTTTGAAGAAGAGTCAAGTTTTAGAACAAAATGCCCGCCTTTGAGCATCCCAAAGTTTTGCCATTATCTGGAAATGGAAAGAATAAAGCAAAGCTTTCCACCAAAACTGGGAGGGTGGGCAGGTAGAGCATTCATTGCAAAAGCAGTCAAAAGGTCCATAATAACTACGGAGGAGCTTTAGAGATCCACAGCCCATGTTCTGTCCACTGCAAAAAGGGAACAAAAAGTAAACAAAATCTTTTTGAAATTAGTGTAATTTGTCCCTGATTTGAGCAGGTAAATAAGATGATCTGCTAATGGAATGATAATTTTTACCCATAAAACACGAATTACATATACTGCACTTGAAATAAGCTGTTGGAGATGAGTGGTACCTATTTTAAGTGCAACAAACGTATTCCACTGGCAGATAATCTTATTCACCTGTTCAAATCAAGAGCAAATACATACATTTCAAGAAAATTGTACTTACTTTTAGTTCCCTGTTGCTGTGGATAGGACAAATATTAGCCATGCACTTCACAAATCTGTCCTTTGCAGAAGAATGGCAGAAAGGAAGCTATTGTTGAAAGAAAGAAATCCTGTTTAAAGTTTGCTTCACGCCATGTCGAGGGCCAGCAGATGTATGGTAGAAGGTGCTCTGGGTCAGGTTACCTCAGCTGAATCATCTGGCTCAGATGAGAAAAAAAATGTAACTTTTTGGCCTATTTGTAAAATCCTAGGTGTGGTGGAAAATTACAGCTGCACATCACCCTAAACACACCAAACCCAGCATGAAACATGATGGGGGCAGGATCATGCTGTGGGGAATCCATCGTTCAGCAAGGACAGGAAACCAGATCAGTGATAGAAAGATGGATGGATTAAAAAATTGTGCAATCCCGAACGGAAACCTTGTTAGAGGCTGCAAAACTCTTGAGACTGTGGCATTTTCCACCTGGAAAACAACGCTAAACACAAAAAGAAAAAAAAAAACGAGCTAACATGGGTTGATTTAAATCAAATGTGTCTGAGTAGCTTATTGAAAGTACTGAGCTAAATACAATTGAGAATCTGTGGCAATACTTGAAATTTGAATGTTCTTCCCTCTAATCTGACTGAGTTTAAGGTATTTTGCTCACAAGTAGCTTACCACAGTCAGCGTGTGAATGTGTGAATGAATGGGTGAATGACTGAATGTAGTGTAAAGCGCATTGGGGTCGTCAGACTTGATAAAGCTCTATTTTCCATTAACAAGAAAATGTCCAGACATTTCAGCTCCTAGATGTGCAAAGATGGAAGCGATACTAGACATTAAACAGCATCTTCACTTGCAGTAAAAGGTGGTTTAAAGCATTGACTCAGGAGGGCTGAATTTATATAAAAAACACATTTTGTTTCATCAGTTGTGCCATATTTTTTTAGAAGCAACAGAACAAAAAAACTTTTTTTAAAAGTGTTAAAACTTCTGAAAGCCACAAATCCATTTCCTACCACGTCACAATTATGCTCTGCTTCATGTTTGGTTGATCTATTGCACAAAAATCCCAGTAAAAGACACGGAGCTTGTGGTTGTAACGTGATAAAATGGGAATAGGTTCAAAGGGGAGAAATATTTTTGCCAGCCATTGTAGGTGCTCTGTCAGTTTACTTTATAAGAGTCTTTGAGTCAAATAAATAAATAAATAAAGAGTTGGTGGGTAGCTTTAAGTTCGTGGAGTTAGTGAGGGCTCTAGCCTGTTTAGGCAAAACTTTGTGGACAGCGTCTTTATTTTCCAAGTCGGCTCCACGCAAGGAAATGATATCAATTCCTGGAAAAAGCAAGAAGAAAATGAGGTCATTTACACAACACATGAGCACAATTGATTCAGCTGAGGTAACCTTATGTTTATCCTGTTTACTTTGCAGTCACAAAGACCCCACTTAGACATGCCGACTTAGATACAGCTGCAGTGATGGTACATAAAGAAAGTGAGAAGAAAAAGAACCCACAAAAGGGATACATCTAAATATTTGTTACAGTGTGCAGTTTTTAGATTATTCTTATTGCACACATTAAAAAATGCCGTGCCCGGTGTGCTGTGGTTGTGTCCCACTTCCCCTGGAGCTACAAGTTTATCAAGAACCTTCACAGTTTTATTATATCCCACAGCTGTTTCGCTTGTTGCACTTTTACTCTTGATTTATCTTTTGTAATGTGTGGCACAGGCCTGATCATTAACAGCAGCAATCTGATTCCAATCTCTCTATCTTTCAATCTCTGTTCCTCGTACCTGTCTGCTCCCCCTGGTCCCCTTGGCAACCTGCATCATTACCATTGCTCTTCTGCTCTTTATCTCCCTTTGTTTGTTTTATTCCTGGCATGATCCACATTACTGGCACAAGGCCGCTGATAAACAATCCATCTGTCTGTCTCTGCCTCCTCAGGACACGCGGTCTACCGGCGCTCCGCCCGACGACAGCGAGTCCGTCTTGATGGACGACACCTCCAGCCAATGGTCCACTGTGGCTGACACAGAGGAGGAGAGGAGAAGTGCCTTAGAGAAGAGCATGTATGTGTTTCAGCACGATGAGTGTCCACACATTATGCATGTCATGGCCTTCATCGTTAGAATAGTGCAGTTGTACGCGAACTAGGGCCCGGCACAAACACAATTATGTTTCAGCGCAGCTGCAGAATGTCACTTAGGCAGGATTTAACCCCAAAGGCTGTTCGCTGTCTGTTATCTGGCTCTCATGGGAATTAATGACCAAATTGAAACAAGAAGCTAAGAAATAAAGACACTATGACAGTTGCATGTCTGTGCCAATCCGTGTCAGGGTGCAAACCCGTAACAGACCTTTTTAATTTTGCTTAGTAATACTAGATGATTTACAAGTAGGATGGAAAATCTTTTGAGAAACTTCAGAAACTTGCTAAAAGAATGTGTACACAGTTTTGTAATCGGTTACTGGGTCTTCCGGTTGTGCTTCTTTTACATAAAAAGACGACTCTTGTAGTTGTGAAGATGACAGGGGACTGTTTTTCAAGTATTTGTTTGATCAAATGGTGATTCCTTCCAATTTGTCTGCAACCCAGCAACAAAGAAAATCTGCAGCCTTTCTTAGTATAAATAATTTTTCATTTATTATGCTTGAAACTGTTGTGGAAGGAGACCTGTGTTACCAAGGTCTCCGTCGTCGGCCAAGAGATTTTATGGATCAACACAAATAGTGCATGACTGTCACACTAACAAATGTTTTATAGAGTTTCATGTGTTTATGTATTCACCCCTTTAGTCTGACCCAAATTATAAGATCTTCCCATTAAACAAAAAAATGACACAAAAAATAAATTCAAATGTTTGTTTTTTTTTAACCCAGAAGCACAGTTTTTGTGCTATTATCAATAACTTTAAAATATTTCTACACATAAAAGTACAAAAGTTCATTCAAGGAAGCTCATTTGTTTCTAAACATGTTCAGGTGGCCTCCCATCACTGAACTGTTGACATTTGTCAAGCTACTTTACTCCATTAACCGCAGTTAGTTAAGGCCCCACGCAATTTATAGTGGTCTTTGTAGCTCCTGTTCCAAAAAGCACCTTCGGTAAACAGTAGAAAAGTGAAGTAAAAGTGCACTGTCGTAAATATGCTCAGCTGTTCTCCTGGTTTCTCCGTCAAGCCAGGCGCGGTTGTTTTGAGCTTAGCAGGCAGGCGAACGCAACGAATCACCATCCTGCTGTTCAAGCAGAGCTACGAGGGGGCGCCCTCCCCTCCTCTCCGTCCCCGCCAGGGGAGTGAGGGGAGCGGGCGTCCCGAAACGACCTCCGCCTGGCCCGGGACCCGCTGGGCCCGGACGTCGGCTCGCGGGGGGGGGGGGGGGGTGGTTGGGGAGGGCGAGGGTCCCGGTCCGCGCGACGCACTGGCCGTCTGTTTCCGTATGCCGCGCGGCCGCCGGGGTGTCTCGTCTTTCCTCTCTCCCCTCCGTTCCCCCCGACGCCCGGTGCCTCCCGAGCCGCGTCCGAGCGTCGCGCGGTACAGTTTGAAAACACAGATCAGCACACAGATGAGCGGTGAACGTTTAAACCCCGCGGTTCCGTCGCAGTTTGAGATGTATATAAGTACCACGACTGAAAAACTCGTACAGTGTATGCCCGGCTTTATCACAGTGAAAGTATGAACATGCACACAGAGAGAGAGTAACCATTCCAATGTTACTTACAATCGCATCAGCAGAAACGCGAGGTCCGCGTCCGCCTTGCAGCCTTCTTTCTCTTTTAGCTCTCGCCATTCGGAAAAAGCTTGCCCGATGTTCACCCGTGTACGACTCCTCTCTCTTTCCAGAGCCCTTTTCCTCTTTCTTGTCTGCTCCGACATGGGCTTTCGCTGTTTTATCGCCGGTTCCGCCATGATAACTGCACAAATATCGCCACTGCGCTAGCAACGAGCATACGTTTCACTGGGGGCGTGTAGCAGTTCTCGCCGTAAAGCAAGACCGACTCTCGCGATCTTGCACGAGATTCTGAGCCTGTGGGTGCGGGCCGAGGGCTCCTGCAGTTGCAAGTGCGGTATTTCCCCCACAGACCACCAGGGCGGCCAAGAAAACCTTTGTTCAACCTGAAATGACTCATTTAATCATCCAAAACGATATGGAACATATTAATTAACTGAAAAATGTTGCATAGTGTGCCTTTAATGTGATGACTAGAAGAAAGCTGTAGGGAAAAATAAAAAGGAACGTTTTTATCCATGTTTTATTTAAACACGTGGCCATAATCTTATACTATATTATATAGAACATCAGCATATTTACATAGGTAATACAAGCGTGCTTGTCTTCACTGAGGGTGTGGTCCCACATGACATGTTTTCTTTAGAGGGAGTTTGCAGCTTGTTGTTTTTACTTGCTGTTGCTCTTAGTACTTGCAACGTTTTTCATCTTGCGTCTGTTTATTTTATGTCATAGGAGCAATTTTCATTTGCAACGTTTTTCTTTAGCAGCGTTTTTTTCCGTTGCACTTGGTTTTTGTGTGTTTCGAAGCGTGCATCATTTATGTGTCTGCAGCGCCTTTTCAATGCTCGTTTGAACCTGTCGGCCACCATACTCATTGCACGAAAAGGCCAGTGATTTCAGCATGCATGACACCTAGCCCCCCCCCCCCCCCCCCCCTCCCCCCCGCCCCATGTAAAGTTTTCAGCTGTGGCGGAATGTTAAGTATTGTGGTTGGGGATTGCACAAACACAGTAATTCTGTCTGTCTGATGCGTCATGTCGGAAGAGTTTGGCCTTTTGCTCAGTACTGGATGAGGGATAAGAGGAGGAGGAGGAGGGCAGAATTCTCACAACAACCCTAATAAATGGCCTTCAAATATCAAAACAATGGAGGTAACTGATGAGAGAGAGGGTTATTTTTATTCTTAAATACTCATGAATGAAGAAGTAAATTGCTCTCCAGCAGAAAGGGCACTTTTCTCATCCAGGGCAAAAGGGCAGGTGCTTGAGCACCACAGGAGTCCATTTCTTCACGTACCTGCAGATTACACACAGACTGGTGTTTTCAAGCCGTTATTTCTGCTAATTATGAAGATTTTCTGCTTACCGGCAATGAAAACATGACATTTGAGATTGGAATATTGCACCCATCCAATAAAGAAAACCTCTTTCATACAGAAATGTGGCCTTAATGAGAAGTATGTTAAATGCCTGCTGAAAGGTCGCTATTTTCAAACGGTACATTTAATCTCACTAGTGAACCTCATTGGAGCTCATATTCTAATTCATTTAATATGACTTTATATTTGCAAAGCAGGTCTAAACATATCCCAGAAGACCTGCAGCTGTAATTACGGTCAGAGGGGTGGGGAGGGGTCTACAGAGTGTTGACTAAGAGTAGGTTAACTCAAATACATGTAACACTTTTCAGATTTCAATGTTTATTTATTTATTTATTTTTACCATGTGCCATATTCCTGGTTCTTCACAGTTATGTCCTACTTTGCGTTGGTCGACCACATAAAATCCTATTAAAGTACACTGAAGTTTGTGATTGTAATGTGAAGAAAACTAAAAAAAAAGGTGCATGAATGGTTTTGCAAGGCATTGTACATTCTGTCCGTCCCACCTTCAGTTTAATAAACAAAGAGCGCATCACAACAATTTGGTTGCTGGTTGGATCTCAGAGGAAGACCAGGGTTTTGATCTGAAAACTGAGTCTTGGTTAGCAAGTGATCTTGCCAACCTAGGCAAGGCAAGTTTATTTATATGGCACTTTTCAGTAGTGTGCTGTACATGCACAGAAAAACATTAGAGGGAAATGTTACATAGGAAAAGAAAAATATTATATTAACAAAGGAATAAGATAAGTAAATCCATGACAAGATTTCTTTAGTTTCACTGTAGCAAGCTGCATCACTAACAATCAAAGCTTAATTGTTCATACGTTAACAAACATACAGAAAGCAGAAAATCACAGTGCTTAATTGTTTCTACTACACAATAAACTAGGTAAATCCTTGGGGGTTTCTGATCTAGGATCAGGATCCTATATCAGATCCCAGAATCCCCCACACATTTTCTGTTTGAGTCAAAAAAAGGTCCTAAGAATAGGGAAGGTTTATTGAAATTAATATGGATGGAAATGAGTTAAAGGATGAAGAATAAATTGTCATGTTAAGCATTCTGGGATATCTTTGAAGAGAAACAAACACATTTCAGTGTTATTAATCGAAAAGAACTGAGGTGAGTTCTGGAAAAATGGGTTGTATGGCGAGATGGTGGATGTGAGAAAAAATGTGTATGGATGAGGTAATGATGAATAGATGGATGAGACAGAGGGAGAATAAACCGAGACAAACTGTGTTAAATGAGTGGGTGATTAGTCAGCTTGGGAAAAAAGGATTGTCTGGTCATTTGGGATGAAATTAAGATTTAGAACCATGTTTTCAGGAGAAATGTGAGCGCCATCAACCACACCAGAGGGACACCTATCCAGTCAGTCATTGTGCTAAATCTGTTCAAAACAGGAAAAACACTGCATGGTGGCTCTTGGTGCCAAAACTAAACGTAGTTTTCTGCAGCATAGAGAGGCTGTCTTTCACATTTTCAAATACCTAAGTAGAGTTTAAGTAAGCGTGTACAATGTAAGCATTAATGGACATACATAAATTGACAGGCATGCAGAAAAAGTAATGCTTTTGATCTGTTGTGAAAACCAAGGCATTCATTTATGCAACCCAAAACCCCCAGAGCTTCGAACCTGACTGGTACTCTTTAGCTCCTAGCTCATGTTTTATGTTTTATGCTGAGCTTATGTTGTGACGTTTGAGGCTTGCTGTTGTTCTTTAAGAGACCGTTAAAACTGATCAAAAACATGCGTTAGTCCATGTTTTTTTTATTTTATTTTTTTTTGCATGCACGGCTGAATTGCTGGTTGCTAACTTCAAAACCTTCTGCAGGGAATTCTGTAATATCAGCTTTATTAAAGTAAAAGTGCACCGACTAAATACTGTCTGCGTTCTTCCCTGTAACATGCGCCTGAATCACGTCGTCTCTTACAGAAACGTAGCAATTGGGTGTTTTTTTGAATAAGCATAAGGAAAACTCTTCAAATTATGATATTATTAAAGCGCTGTCATGTGTTTTAAGGTGTAAAATAAATTCAGTAACACTCGTCTCCTCTTTGTGCCCCTATAGGTATGTATTGCAGGAGCTTATAGAGACAGAGAAGTACTATGTGGAAGACCTGGGGCTCATAGTGGAGGTAAACCTCACAGTCTGCTCTGACATTCATCCACCCAGTCTATCAAAGACAACTCCAAATCCTAATCATCAAAATCCCTTCACTCCGCTCCACACTTTGGTCTGCTTCCATCCCACCATCTCCAGTCCTAAGCAGATTTTATGAATTATAAGCCTAAGGAGTATTATATTACTGAGCGATCCATCTCTCGGTGCCTCAAATAGCAACAGATATTTTGGTTTAGAGAGGAATTCTCGCCATCTGAAAGTTAATAAAAGCTTAGTATTATCTGGTGTGGGATTGCTGCTCTTTGCTGTAACGACTTAGCAATGCACTGCTGGCATGATCGGCATTTTTGCACTTCCTTTCTGCAGGGCTACATGGCCACAATGAGCTCCAAGGGTGTTCCAGAGGATATGAAAGGAAAGGACAAGATTGTTTTTGGAAACATTCACCAGATATATGACTGGCATAAAGAGTGAGTCCCAAGTATTTAAGGAATTTTTTTCCCCTTCAAAGAATGTTGAGAGCTCCATGTTTCAAAAGCAGACAAAGTGGAAGGAGAGCTGTGGAGTAATGTGTTTGTGTCCGAGTGGAAAAAGAAGGCACAAAAGTTCACAAAGCAAATCTGAATTTTCCGTTTTTGGAGGATGATTATGTTTGTGTGTGTGTGCCTGAATGTGTGTGTTTCTTTCTGTGTAGCTACTTCCTGGGCGAGCTGGAGAAGTGTTTGGTGGAGCCAGAAAGGCTGGCTCAGCTCTTTATTAAACATGTGAGTATATATAAACATCATGTAAGCATAGACACACACACGCACACACACACACACACACACACACACACACACACACACACACACACACACACACACACACACACACACACACACACACACACACACACACACACATGCATTAGTGGACTAGGTGGGTCTGTGTCTGCTTCCTTGCTGCATTGGGTGTGATGGAGAAAAGAAAGGAAAGAAAACAGACAGAGCTCTTTCCTTTCCTTTTTTCCCCTCCCAGCCTGGTTCCTTCCACTTCCCTCCTACTGATACATGTTGGTCAAGTTGAGCTTTTAACAGCGGTGCTCAGTGAAATGACTTGTACAGGCCAATCTCATAGTCTGGGTTGTTCAGTAAACACCAGCGAGAGAGAGAGAGAAACAGAGAGAGAATGAAAAGTAAATCTCAGCTTGAGCTTTTTCATTTAACATAAAAATGTTGCCCAAAACACCTGATTTACTTATCTTAAAACTCTACTAGGCCAGGGGTGTCCACATTGTGGCCCAGAGGCTACTTGCAGCCCTGATTCTGTGCATCACCTTACTGTCATTCAGGAATTTTATAAATTAGACCCACCAGCAAAGGTTGTTGATGCAGATGGAGGCTTTTTTTTATTTCTAATTAGAGCAAAACTATTGTCAACAAAATTTCTAAGATTTTCTTCCATTCCTTAGAATGGAAAATGTTAGGTACAACACAAACTATTTGTTTTTTTAATAAACACTCGCTTTTTCCTTCTTTAATTTCCTAGTAAACAGGAACATGTCTATCCAGCGACTTCGTCAGAAACCCAAATCTGCTTTTAATTAATTCATTAAATTTGACTGAATACAGCAAACAGTTTGAAAGACAGAGTGACCCAAATCCTATTTTTATGGCTGAGAATAGAATCAATTTCCATCTATTTGGGTTTTTTCTTCAATCAAATGCAAAATAATTTCTGACTGGATGCCTTTTAATAAGGGAAACGTGTAAAACTCTTAGTTTCGGAAGTGCAATGATGTACATATCACTTTCCAACACACAAATGGAGTACATAATTTGTTTAATTAAAATAATGCTTAATATATTGTTGAGCTGGTGCAAAAAAATGCAATATGATTTCTTGGAAGTTCTAGTCTTTCAAGAAATGTTTTTAACATATAAGTACTTTTGGCTTGATGATTTTGGCCAATGTGACAAAAAGTTTGGACTCCCTGGTTATAGGCCAAGTATGAAGCAAAAACACAGACAAAGGATATTGTTTTTGGTTTTTGTGTTACCCATTAAGACTTGACTCATAACTTCATTTATAAAGCAGTATAAAAACAACAACATGGCTAAGAAAATGTGGTTTAGGTTAATTCACCCTTTCACAGATTTGTGCCCCCCCATTTACTACCTACACTTTAGAAGAGCCTCTCTTCCTACTTCTATTACACACTCAAAGGTAGACCATTTTGTTGATCAGTTTGAAAAACAATGAGTTTAATTATTCAGAATTATGGAGAAACGGTCAAAATTTGTTCAGATCTCACCACAAATCTCATTTGTTCTTATATTAATATATTCATAGTCTGCATCAATTTTTGTATTCTGTTTACGAAAACCCACAATCTAGCTAAAAAAAAGTAGAGCAAAGAGTGATTAAAAGTGAGGTCCACCGCTGTTTCTGTCGCTACACGCATGCTCGGTATGAGGGATTGATGCAAAGTCATCAAACAATGCAGACAACTGTCCACCATGACTAAATGCTCTTTTTTTTTTTTTTTCCCAGTGTCCTGTCTAGCAATGTGGCAATAAAAATTGATATCTTAATGCCAAATAGAGCTCGACAGATTTTACTTTCACAAGTGGAGCAAACAGCTTTCGCCATAATGCTCCGCTTGATTTGTGCGTGTAAACAGCTTTATTGTGATTCCTGCAGGGAGAATTTCAGATTATGTGGACACTACAATGGGAAAGTAGGAGAGTAAAAGAAAAACAAGAAGAGAAAAAAAAAAAAGAAAAAGAAAGAGAAAGAAGAGGTGAAAGAAAGAAGAGATAAAAGGAAGAGAATGATAAAACTTCCTCTGTCTGCTCCATCACCTGGAAAGAGACACAAAAAGAACAGCACAACCAACAGACATAAAGCAACAGATACAATCGTGTAACACCTTGATACCATTGCTAAATCATATGTATTATTATTTAAGATGACATGTGTAATGTGATACCTAAAAAAAAAAAAAGGTAAAAGAAAGTAAATAAATTATAGCCTTTCTGTATATAAGTGAACATTTAATACCTGGGACCCAGCACCTGTGGGAGATTGTGAGAGTGCACTAGTTTAGGTGAAAATTATCCAGAAGGAAATGGCTTGATAGTGATTGTGGAGAACCGAAGACCCACCTTCCCCGAGCACAGAGGCAGGGGTCAGGGGACCCATAACCCCGGACTCCCAAAGGGGCCCCCAAAGCAGTGCGCCCGAGAGGGGCCTTCACAGGAAATGTACAACCCCCCCCGAGGAAAGAGGAGAGACGACCCCGAGGAAATCCCCCAGCCACCGCAATGCCGACGCCCCCAAGAGCCGCGGGGACGAGCCCGTGGGCTCCGCCGGCAGCCGGCCCCGCTGAAGTGGTCCCGGCCATGAGCCCTGGGGGCCAGAGGCCCCAGGGGCGCCCCGCCCCCCGCGGCAGGGGCCCCGGCCGCCCCCCGGGGGGCCAGGCCCCGCGAAGCCACCGCCGGGAATGGGCCGGCACCCACCCGGGAACCCGCCCCAAACCCGAGGACCGTCAACGCGCCAGAGGGTCAAGGCGCCCGCCAACGCAGCGGAGGAGGGCAGGACGTGGGGGGATGGGCTCCGCACCTAGCGGAGACACTTGAGATGATCTTGGGAGAGGGAGCTGACCGAACCCAAACCTGGGGAAAAAAAAAAAAAAAAAAAAAAAAAAAAAAACTCATTCACACCATCCCTCCCTTGTGCCCCACTCGCCACACACAGACACCAAAAAAATAAATAAATAAATAAATAAAATAAATAAATAAAAAATAAATTAAAAAAAAGGACGCTTTACACACATTCCCACATAGCATTCACATCCAAAAAACTCAAGTGGGGGGGGGGGGGGGTCACCACAATTCTTTTTTTTTTTTTTTTTTTTTTTTTTTTTTCTTCCCCAGTGTCCTGTCTAGCAATGTGGCAATAGGAATTGATGTCTCAATGCCAGATAGAGCTCGACAGATTTTGCTTTTACAAGTGGAGCAAACAGCTTTCGCCATTGTGCTCCACTTGATTTATGCTTGTAAATAACTTTATTATGATTCCTGCAAGGAGAATTTCAAATTATATGGACATGACAATGGGAGACTAAAGGAAGAAGAAAAAGTGAAAAAGAAAAAAAAAGATTAGAGGTGAAAGAAAGAGGAGATAAAAGGGAGAGAGTGATAAAACCTTCTCTGTCTGCTCCATCACCTGGAAAGAGACACAAAAAGAACAGCACAACCAACAGACATAAAGCAACAGCTACACTCGAATAACACCTAGATGCCATTGCTGAATCATATATATTATTATGTAAGCTGACATGTGTAATGTGATATTTGAAAAAAGAAAGTGAAAGAACATAAATAAATAAATAAATAAACACATTATAAGATTACTGTATATAAGTGAACACTTAATACCTGGGACCCAGCACCTGTGGGAGATGTGAAAGTGCACTAGTTTAGGTGAAGATTATCCAGAAATAGCTTGATAGTGATTGTGGAGAACCGAAGACCCACCTTCCCCGAGCACAGAGACAGGCGTCAGGGGACCCGTAACCCCGGACTCCCAAAGGGGCCCCTAAAGCAGGTCGCCCAGGAGGGGCCGACACAGGATATCCGCAACACCCCCCCCCAAGGAAGGAGCAGAGACGACCCCGAGGAAATCCCCCAGCCACCGCAATGCCGACGCCCCCAAGAGCCGCGGAGACGAGCCCGTGGGCTCCGCCGGCAGCTAGCCCCGCTGAAGTGGACCCGGCCATGGGCCCTGAGGGCCAGAGGCCCCAGGGGCGCCCCGCCCCCGCGACAAGGGCCCCGGCCGCCCCCCGGGGGGCCAGGCCCCGCGAAGAGGCCGCCGGGAGCGGGCCGGCGCACGCCCGGGAACCCGCCCCAAACCCGAAGCCAACCAACGCGCCAGGGGGCCAAGGCGCCCGCCAACGAAGTGGAGGAGGGCAGGACGTGGGGGGATGGGCTCCGCACCTAGCGGAGACTTGAGATGTTCTTGGGAGAGGGAGCGGACCACACCCATACCTGGGGAAAAAAAAAAAAAAAAACCTCATTCACCCCATCCCTCCCTTGTGCCCCACTCACCACACACAGAGAAGAAAAAAAAAAAGAAAAAGACGCTGTACACACATTCCCACATAACACTCACATCCAACACTGACCAAAGGGGGGGGGGGTCACCCCAAATCGACTATACGACTGCTTGTGCCCGACCCCCGGCCCCGGCCCCAGATCAGACGCCCCCCGGACCGGGCCCCCCCAAGAGGGCGGGCCAACACGACCCGCACGAGCCACCCGGCCAGAGCCCCCCCCCTCCCCCTAAATACCTAATAAACCCCTTCCCTCCCCCCACCTTACCCTTGCCATCCCTGCCCCCCGCCCCCTGGGGGGAGCAGAGGTATCAGCCCCAGACCTGGCAAGCCGCTGACTGCACACCGCAGCCCCCCACCAAGACCCCGGACACAGTGGCCCGCTCCAGGCCCCAGACTCCTTGCCGCCATCGGAGAACGGGGGTGTGCAGAAGACCCCGACCCTCCCTACGCCCGCTCAAATGTTGTGTTGTTGCATGTTGTTCTCAAGTGCGTTTAAAAACTGGGAGCGCCGAAGGGGATGCACGGCACAGCCCACCCCCCTTCCGGAAGGTAGCTGTTGCCAGCGCACCCCCTCCGTGTGACTGCCCAGAACCCTCAATGTCTAAGTGGGAGAGGAGGTGAAGGGAGCCGTCCGAGGTGAGGCCCACACAACATAAGCCCCCCCCCAGACTACTTCCCCCCACCCCCCCCCCTACCATGGCCTATATGAGTGTGCGATGTGAAAAATGTTTGAAGTGAAAGTGTCTAAGATGCATGATAAAATTGGGGAGAGGGGCGTCACCAGAAAGTGGCAACCTCCAGTAACGCCCCCTCCCACATGACCTACATGTGTGGCGGCGTGATGGAGCAGGCAGAGGGAGGAGTCCGGGGATGGGGAGCAAATGACTGGGAAGCCAACCCAGGGAGCCAGCTCCCCTACTGACTCCAATAGGCACCCCCGCTCCCCGAAAGCTCCACCCAGAGAAGGGGGCCCCGCCAGCGGCACCACCGTAGCCCGGGGGACAGGGAGAGGCCGCAGGGCCCGCCAGCCAACCACCCACCAGGACCAACACCTCAACCCCCCCCAGCCCACCCACCAAGCCTACTTAAACTAAATAAATAAATAAATAAATAAATAAATAAATAAATAATAATAATAATAATAATAATAATAATAATAAGAGGGGGGGACACTGGCCAGCCGGCCCGCACGAGCCATCCCAAACCCCACCCCCAGGTGAAACCCGCACCGGAAGACGACACGGACCAGGACCGGGACAGGGGGCCGGACACAAGCCCACCAGAACGTCAACGCCCCCAACCCCCCCCCCCCCCCCCCCCCCCCCCTCCCAGTAGATTTAATCCCTCCCCAACACTAACGTTCAAACAACTCACCATACATTCGACAGTAGACATCCAGGCTGGGTAGGTCCCTACTCCCCCTCCTTTCCCCCTCCCCCCACTGGCAGAGTGCCTATCCAATGAAGGAGAAGAGCATCTGCCCAGAGGTGTTAATGACCATGCCCCCCTACCACCTCAACGGGCCCCGAGGCCCCCCCAGCGCACCAGAGGCCCCGTGCAGGGGCGGACACCCGGGCGCGCGCCGGCCCACACCAAAAGCGGCGCCCCCCCGGAACCGGAACCCCCGAGGCCCCGCCGGGGCCCGCGCCCGAGGGCGGCGCGCCCCGGGGACCCCAGACCCCCAGACCCACCCCGGACCCACCCAGCGGCAGCACAGCTACCAGGTCAGTAACCCACGTCCGTCAACACGCAGCTCCCAAAGAGCGCCGCAGGCGGCCGCTGTGGGCCACCCGTAGGCCTCCCAAACTCCTCCCAGACGGGGGCAACAGACCCCGGTGCCGGATCCACCAGGCGCCCTACTCCAAGTGCCCCCAGGGCCCCAGGAACCCCCCCATCCAGCCACTGCGCCCTGCAGGAAGCAACCCACCGCCCCCTATTCCACTAAGTGATGGTGTTGATCAGAGGAGCCCAAAGAGACCAATCAGATGTGGAAGCAGATGCTGTCTCTAGATTAATATGATCCAACAAAAGATCTCTATACTGATTGATACTGAGATTTTGTTTACTTTTCCAATTCATGAGGATAGTTTTCTTTGCGATGCATAAAGCAGTAAAAACCATGTAAACTATTTCTTTTTTCAGAGGACTTTCCTCAAAATTACCGAGCAGGCAAACTGATGGGGAAGTGTAATTTTACAGCTCAAGCACTTTGATAAGTCCTTACATATCTGTGTCCAGAACCTCTGGACTGGTGTGCATAACCATAACGCATGAAAATAATTATCAGGATGATTGCCTATGCAGTGTGGGCAGATATTAGATTGTGCCAGACCCATCTTGAATAATCTTTGTCCTGTGTAGTGTACTCTGTGAAGGATTTTGTATTGTATTAGTTGTAAGTTGGTGTTTCTAGTCAATTTGAAAGTTCTTAGACATATCTGAGCCCAGAAATTTTTTTCAAAGGTGCCTGATAAATCTTTTTCCCACTTCATTATAGGAAGAGATATCGAATCATCTATTTTAGTCAGCGTCCTGTATAATTTAGACAGTAGTTTGGGGGGGGTTAAATCTAAGAACTGTATTATATTAGTTGGGACTTGTAAACCACCATTAATATGCTTATATTTATTTTTAATTATAGATTTTAGTTGTTCATATTCCAAGAATTTATTTTTACTAATGCCATATTGCATATTTAGTTTAGCAAAATTGATGAACTCGGTTCCGTCAAGTAGATGTTCCAGATATTTAATACCTTTATTCTTCCAGTATGTAAAGTTTATCATTTTATTATTTTGTAGGATATCAGGGTTATTCCAGATAGGTGTACGACTGCATGGGATAAGTGATGACTTTGTCATTTTGAGGAACTCCCACCATGCTGTCAGAGTAGAGCTAATGTTGATATTTTTGAAGCATGTATGCCGTTTTATATTTGAGCTAATAAACGGCAGATCTGAAATCATGATATTATCGCACATTTCCTGTTCTATATCGAACCAAGGCTCACCTAAAAGAGTATTTTTTATCCATTTAGAGATGTATTGTAGCCTATTTGCTAAGTAATAGTTATGGAAGTTAGGCAGATCTAGTCCTCCCCTGTCTTTAGTCTTCTGTATTGTCTTTAAGCTAATACGTGGGGGTTTATCTTTCCAAAGAAATTTAGAAATGGCAGAGTCTAGAGATTTAAACCAGTCAGATGATGGTTTATTGGGGATCATTGAAAATAAATAATTAATTCTAGGTAGGACCATCATTTTTATTGAAGCTACCCTACCCATAAGTGTGATTGGAAGCGATTTCCATCTTTCAAGGTCCTCTTCTATCCTGTTTAAAAGTGGGGCATGGTTAAGTTTAAGTAAATCTGTTAATTTATTCGACACAGTAATACCTAAATATTTAATATTTCCTGATTGCATTTGTAAATTTAGGGAGTTTTCGAAACAGCAATTAATTGACAGTACTGTAGATTTAGACCAGTTTAACGAGTAATCTGATACTTTAGAGAAAGATTCTAGTATTCTAATTACTTGTAAAAGAGAATTATTTGAATGCTGGAGATAAAGTAATACATCATCCGCGTACAGACTAAACTTGTGCTCTATTTTCATGCATTTTATACCTTTTACAGCTTTTGTTTGTCTGATTGTTGCTGCTAGAGGTTCTATAAAGATGGCAAAAAGTGATGGAGAAAGAGGGCATCCTTGCCTGGTGCCCCTCTGTAGACAAAAACTGGAAGATATTTGATTATTTGTCCTGACACAGGCTGTTGGAGAATTGTATAGAATTTTTAACCAGTTTATGAATAAATCGCCAAAACCGAATTTATGAAGAGTAGCGAATAAAAATTTCCAATTTACTCTATCAAATGCTTTTTCTGCGTCTAAAGACAATATATTGGTTTTAATGTTTTTACACAATTCAACAATACGACTGCCTGTGCCCGACCCCCGGCCCCGCCCCCGGACCAGGCGCCCCCCGGACCAGGCCCCCCAAAGAGGGGGGGCCGACACGACCCGCTCGGGCCATCCGACCAGAGCCCCCCATCACCCACTATATACCTAATAAACCCCCTCCCACCCCGACCTTACCCTAGCCACCCCTGCCCCCCATCCCTTCCTGGGGAGAGCAGAGGCGCCAGCCCCAGATCCGGTAAGCCGCCGGCCAGCCGCAACAGCCCCCCGCCAAGACCCCGTACCCAGTGGCCCGCACCTCCTCCAGGCCCCAGACTCCGTGCCGCGATCGGAGATCGGGGGTGTGCAAAAGACCCCCGATCCTCCCTACGCCCGCTCAGATGTTGTGTTGTTGCATGTTGTTCTCAGGTGTGTTTAAAACTGGGAGCACCGAAGGGGGTGCACGGCACAGCCCACCCCCCCTCCGGAAGGGAGCTGGTGCCAGCGCCCCCCCTCCAAGCAACTACCCAGAAGAACCCTCAATGTCTAAATGCGAGAGGGGGTGAAGGGAGCCGCCCGGGGCGAGGCTCACACAACATAAGCCCCCCCCCAGACGTCTTCCCCCCCACCCCCCCCATATCGTGGCCTACATGGATGTGCGTTGTGAAAATGTTTGGAGTGAAAGTGTCTAAAATGCATGATAAAATTGGGGAGAGGGACGTCACCAGAAGGTGGCAACCTCCAGTAACGCCCTCTCCCCAAGGACCTACATGTGTGGCGGCGTGATGGAGCAGGCAGAGGGAGGAGTCCGGGGATGGGGAGCAAAGGACTGGGGAGCCAACCCAGGGAGCCAGCTCCCCTACTGACTCCAATAGGCACCCCCGCTCCCCGAAAGCCCCACCCGGAGAAAGGGGCCCCTCCAGCGGCACCACCATAGCCCGGGGGCCGGGGAGAGGCCGCAGGGCCCACCAGCCAACCACCCACCAGGACCAACACCTCTACCTCCCCCAGCCCACCCCCCATGCCTACTGTATTTAACCCCCCCCCCCAAAAAAAAGATTATTAATAATAATAATAATAATAATAATATATAATTAAATAAATAAATTAATAAGATGGGGGACCCTGGCCAGCCAGCCCGCACGAGCCATCCCAAACCCCACCCCCCAGGTGAGACCCGCACCGGGAGACTACACGGACCAGGACCGGGACAGGGGGCCGGACACAAGCCCACCTATTTCGTAATAGGAAGAGATATTGAATCATCTATTTTAGTCAGTGTCCTGTATGATTTAGACAGTAGTTTGGGGGGGTTTAAATCTAGGAACTCTAATATATTACTTGGAATTTGTAAACCACCTTTAATATGCTTAAATTTTTTTCTAATTATAGATTTAAGTTGTTCATATTCCAAAAATTTATTTTTACTAATGCCATATTGCATATTTAGTTTGGAAAAATTGATGAACTCGGTTCCATCAAGTAAATGTTCCAGATATTCAATACCTTTGTTCTTCCAGTATGTAAAGTTTATCATATTATTATTTTGTAGGATGTCAGGGTTGTTCCAGATGGGTGTACGACTGCATGGGATAAGTGACGACTTTGTCATTTTAAGAAACTCCCACCATGCTGTCAGAGTAGAGCTGATATTGATATTTTTAAAGCATGTATGCCGTTTTATATTTGAGCTAATAAACGGCAAATCTGAAATCATGATATTATTGCATATTTTCTGTTCTATATCTATCCAGGGCTCGTCTAACGGATTTTGCTTTATCCATTTAGTGATATATTGTAGTCTATTTGCCAAGTAGTACTTATGGAAGTTAGGCAAATCTAGTCCCCCTCTGTCTTTAGTTTTCTGTAGCGTCTTTAAGCTGATACGGGGCGGTTTATCTTTCCAAAGAAATTTAGAGATTGAAGAGTCTAGAGATTTAAACCAGTCAGATGATGGTTTATTGGGGATCATTGAAAATAAGTAATTAATTCTAGGTAAGACCATCATTTTAATCGAAGCTACTCTACCCATGAGTGAAATTGGAAGCGATTTCCATCTATCCAGGTCATCTTCTATCTTTTTTAAAAGTGGGATGTGATTAGATTTTACTAAATCTGCAAGTTTAGACGACACAGTGATACCCAAATATGTGATGTTTCCTGAGCGCAAATGTAAATCTAGGGGGTTTTGGAAAGAGCAATTAATTGGCAGTACCGTAGATTTAGACCAGTTTATAGAGTAATCAGAAACCTTTGAGAAGGATTCTAGTAATCTAATTACTTGAGAAAGGGAAGAGTTTGAGTGCTGAAGATAGAGTAATACATCATCAGCATAAAGACTAATCTTATGCTCTATATTCATGCATTTTATACCTTTAATAACCTTTGTTTGTCTAATTGTTGCTGCTAGAGGTTCAATAAAAATGGCAAAAAGTGAGGGGGAAAGTGGGCATCCTTGCCTGGTGCCCCTCTGGAGACAAAAGCTGGAAGATGTTTGATTATTTGTCCTGACACAGGCTGTAGGAGAGCTGTATAAAATTTTTAACCAATTTATAAAAAAATTGCCAAAACCAAATTTATGCAGAGTAGCGAATAAAAAATTCCAGTTTACTCTATCAAATGCTTTTTCTGCATCTAAAGACATTATAATAGTTTTATTATTTGTACTGTAGGAATAATCTATTAAATTAAGTAATCTGCGTGTATTTGTGGATGACTGCCTTCCTCTGATAAAACCAGTTTGGTCTGGGTGGATTATGAAAGGAGTGACTTTATCTAATCGTTTTGCAAAAGCTTTACATATTATTTTAATATCCACGTTGATTAAGGATATGGGACGATAGCTGGTGGGCAACATAGGATCTTTGCCTGGCTTAAGCAGAAGACTGATGGTGGCAGAGTTCATATTAGCTGGAAATCTGCCATTTTCCTGAATTTCCTGCAACATTCTGTGAAACGTTGGTGCCAGAATACTCCAGAACTCCTTATAAAACTCAGTAGGGAATCCATCTGGGCCTGGAGCTTTTTTATTGGGCATGCTTGTTAAAGCTTCCTGAACTTCAACTGTTGTCAGCGGTGAGTCCAGTGTCGTTCTTTGGTTATCTGATAGTTTAGGAAGTGTAATTTTATCCAGAAACTGCTTGATGACATTGTCTGATGGATTTATCTGTGATGTGTATAAAGTTTTGTAGAAATCACGGAAGGTGTTATTTATACATTCTGGATCATGTAATGTATTCCCATTGGAATCTGTAACTGCAAATATAGTCGTTTTCTCTTTATTTATTTTTAACTGATTAGCTAAGAAGCTTCCTGACTTATTGCCATGTTCAAAATTTTCTAATCGAAGTTTTTCTATTAGAAATTTGTTTTGCTTTTCAATATACTGGTTTAATTCTAGTTTTATTTTACGGATTTTTCCCAACTTTCCCTCTTCCAGGGAAGTTTCTAGTAACTTAAGTTTTTCTTCTAATTCCTGAATCTTCTTGTTTTCCAACTTCTTTTTGTGAGATGAGAATGAAATTATTTTGCCTCTCATCACTGCTTTCCCTGCTTCCCAAAGTATAGATGCTGAAGTGCCTGGCAGATCATTGTGTTCTAAGTATGAAGCCCACTCTTCTTTGAAAAATTTATTAAAATCTTCATCTTTAAGCAACGATGTATTAAATCTCCAGCTCTTGTTTTGTGGGGTTATTTTTTTATTTGTTAGGGTTAAAGTAACAGGAGCATGATCACTAATAGCGATAGGATGAATTACAGCATCTGAAACGTCCGACAGCAGCGAACTGCTGATTAAGAAATAGTCCAAACGAGAATAAGAGTGGTGAACATTTGAAAAAAAAGTATATTGCTTACTATTAGGATGAAGAGAACGCCATGCATCGCAAAGACCAAAATCACTCATGTATTGTTTGACTATATTTAATGACTGCCAACTACGCTGAGACCCTGTTGTATTCAGCCTGTCTATTTCCTCATTTAGACCAAAGTTGAAGTCACCCCCAATAATTAGAGAACAATCCCCGTGTTTTGAAAGTGCATGGAAGAGTTAGTGGAAGAATGAGGGTTCATCAACATTTGGACCATATACACTAACAATACATAACTTCTGGTTATGAATAGATATTTTAATTAATATGAATCTACCTTCGGGATCGATAATTTTATCTAATATTTTAAAACTAACGTTTTTGTGGATTAAAATTGCTACTCCTCTCTGTCTAGAGTTATAGCAGGCAGCAAACACATCAGGGAACTCAGGTGAGTTAAGATCACTTACAGTTGTATCTGATTTATGGGTTTCTTGCAATAAGACAACATCTGCCTTTAATCTTGTAAGCTGGTTAGAGATCTTTAGCTGTTTTTCCCTGGTGCCTGCTCCATGCACATTCCATGACACAAACTTTACATTCATCATAGGTGAAAGTGAGAAGTTGAAAAGTGCATGTCTTCAGAAGAATAGTTATACAAAGAGCCAGGTAGCATCATCTGACGTGCTTGTGATTTCCTGGTCAGCAGGAGAGGAGCAGATGAATAATATAAAGAAAAACAGAGAATTAAGAAAGTGCAAAGAGTGAGAAAAGATGAAAGAGAAATAACCATCACCCATGCCTCGTGTACCCAACCGTGACTAGCAACCATACCGTGCAAGCGTCCTCTTGAGCTGTGCGTTTATTTATTTTTTTTATCACCGTGTTCCAAACACTTTTTTTTTTTCTTTTCAAGCGTGACAAGCTATAAATCCACCATTTGTGCATCTAATAAAGCCAAGGAGTGATCTTCTGATCCCTGAACAACTGACCATTGATATAAAGTTTGTCGACTGCAACGTTAGCTCTGACGCCATCATTAATGTATTTTTTCCTGATTGGAAATAACACTCGCCTACGATCTAGGATTTCCTTAGGAAACTGGTCATTAACACTGAAATCCGTTCCTCTCAATTCGCGGCCATAGCTTTTAACAAACACTTTTTGTTTATAATGCTCAAATTTGGCTACAATCGGACGAGGGCGGATTTTATCGGGTTTCTTACCTCCGAGCCGGTGAACGCGATGGAAGGTGATGTTTTTTACCTGATCCGCCGGTATTTTCAGCTTCTGATGGAGAAACTCACGTATAGCAAACTCAGGGTCCTCTTCTTGGCGCTCCGGGATGCCTGCAAAGACGAGGTTGTCTCTCATACTTCGCGACTGTATGTCCAGAATGGATTCTTTCATCTTCTTATTTTCGCCGGACAGCCGCGTCAACCCCTCGGTAAGCTCCGTGACTTTCCCTCTCAGCGCGTCGTTCTCCGCGGCAACAGAAGCTAGCTGGGCTTGGCTAAATTCGACCGCTTCTCTGAGAGCCTGGAACTCTTTGTGGAGCACCTCTACCAAGGCGAGGCGAGCGTCCAGGCTGGTAAGCTTTTTGTCGATGGACTCCAGGACGTCGCTGTAGCTCCTGTCGGGAGATAGAGTGGAGGTTGAGGCACCGGTAGAGCTAGACCGGGTTCGTTTGAGTGAAGGTGTGTTTGTGGCTGCGGGATTTTTTTTCTTCCCCATCACGATGTTGTCAAAACACTCGTCCAGGTAGCTCTCCAGGCTCGTCAAGGTCTCTTCTTCCAGTTTGTTCCCTCGTGAAAATGAGACAATTGTTAATGTTTAAACTTTACTTTTAATTTTCAGTTATTGGTTATTACTTACCTGAGTGGATTTAATTTTGAACTACATGTATGCCGCCATTTTACTTACGCACAGCTCACAGCTCTCGCGAGATCTCAGCCGCTCATCTCCCCCTCTCCTAGAAACATTTATGTTTTTTGATTTTAAAAGGAGTTGGTAGGAGTAAGATTAATTGTGTCAATTCGACCAAGGTACTTTTTATCAGTTTGATTAAACGGTATAATTCAACATAGAAAAAACAGAAAAACGGCCGTTTTCCCGTTTTGTGGTTTCTGCACATAAAACCAAAATCCATTAAACGGCTTGATTTTGTTTTTTTTGTTTTCGCCCCCAAAACGAAAATACCATTCAATTTTCGGTTTCAGAAGTGGGCGTGGCTAAATGCTCTTTAAGGAGGAATGAACGCTGCTTGTAAAAGACTTCATGCAATCTGCTGGGTTTCCTTAGACATAAAACGTTTTTGACCAATCTGTCTGGATGATTTGATTGAATTGACTTGGTAAAGTGCGTTGAGATGACATGTGTTGTGAATTGGCGCTATATAAACAAATCTGAATTGAATTTAATCGAGTTTCTCCTCTGAGTGTGCAACATGTGCATGAAACAAAAAAAGCTTCTCCTCGACTGACCTGAGGGGTGGTTTTTAGATGGGTGCAACTGTTGAGAAAGATAAAATGGAGCACACTCATTAAGAGGCATTAAAAAACAAAAGATAATCCTAAAATGTAAATGGAAGGGATCTGGAGATCAGTAAAGTGAAGCCAAAGTTGCACAGGTGTGTGTTTGCACCAGTTAAAGATTTAATGCTGGCAATTTGCACCATGTTGTAAAGAAGAAACAGAAAACTGACTAATGCCAAGAAGAGAAGAGCTGCAGCAGTCACAGGTTATCAACTCAGTAATTACTGTTCCAAGGTTTTTTGTAGAGATATTAGGATTTATTTTGAACGAGAAGGATTGATCAGATGACAACCACGTACAAACATTTTTTTTCCCACCCAAATTTTTGAGAGCACTTTTCTCACATGAGGTCAGAGAGGATATGTTGACACAAAGAGTCCAGCTTTGCTCTTTTGTCTAAATAACATGTTTTTCTGATTTGTTCTTATTAAAATTAAGAAAATACAGTGCTATTTGTCTCCTGATTTCAATTTGACGGTCAACAAACATCTCCTTACAATAATGATGTCTGTCTCGTGTCTGCTTTTGGGTCCTCTACAATATACAAAAAGATAGTTGTCCATGTGCTTCAGTGGAAAATAAACTTGATAATTTGTCTGAATTAAAAAAAAGGATGAATTTTGCACCAAGTGGAAGCAGGCATAATGAAAACTGAAGAGGACCCAGTGTGGCGCTTTGTTGTACCCCCTGTGGAGGTCAGCAGAGTTGGATACAAAATCATTGATGTTGACACAAAAACTTCTGTCTAAAACTTAGGACCTAAACCACTGGGGAGCTTAAGATATTATCTATGAGGTCAGACGGGGAGTAAAATTAAAAATGCATTTTGTTTAAGTGGTGGCACATGCAGTCTAGGTGGACAAGAATGGGCAATTCAACTATAGCTTGGCTTTGCTTCTTCTTCAAACATAATTAAGTCATAGATCCGTTCCTTTTTTATTAAAGCTCTTTTTGGATAAGAGACTCGGCCCACTGGATAATCAACTTAAAAGGCCTGTGGAGGATTTAGAAAAAGCTCCAACTGAATCTAAGCGCGGTGTCAAACTGTGAAAACAAGCAGACTGGGAACACGGCCCTAATGAAAAGCAGAAAACTCAAGCCGCTTTTAACAAGATCTGTGTCACCGATATGCACCATGTGCGCTCACTTACACACATGCAGCGTGTAAACATGCGTAAACTGATTTATACTGAGTACTAGAAGGCACACACACAGAACAGTCATTCACACAGTGTTACATGCTGTCCATCGTCTACATATCCAGGCGGGCTGGTTGCTAGGTGCTCTCATATCGACAGGCTGTAAAGGCTCTGGTTACGCTGAAGGGTTGCTTAGATAAATTATACATAACCTGCTGCTCATTTACATGTAAAGCCATTAGTTCTCTCAGGACTGCCACATCTGCATTCCCATGCCAATTAGTTACAGAAGAGTAGGCACCGCCAGACAGAGTCAGCTTCAAAAGGTGCTGCACTCGCAGACAAATCATTGTTGTTCTGCTGCCTTTCATCCCAAACAGCAACGAGACCAACCGCACGTTAAAAAGCTGTTCCCTTTTTCTCGTCACTTTCAGGAGCATTTCATGTGGGTGCGCTGATATCAAAGGCAAATTTTTCTCTCACCGAGGCTAAAAAGTGAAGTCTTTTAGTATTTGGTATTATATCAGGATTACATAAATAATGAAAACACAGCAACAAAATTACATACATGACTTTCAGTTAAGTCGAACAACAAAGCACAAGTACAAGTATCTATCAATAATATTAAAAACATAAAAAAATCAACATTACAACAAATAATTTATAACTGAAAATTGTTTGTGGAACAATTGAAAAAAATCCAGAAAAGCTCAGTAAATTCGCCCTTTTCCCAATTCTTACTGCATTTCATAGCCACAAGCAAGCCACTTCATATCCACTACCATGTCATATCCATTTATTTCTCTTTGCAGTAAAATGTTTTGATTCATTATTAAGTTAAATATAAATAAGCTCAATTCACAAGTTTTATCGCAGTGTTTTGTCAAGGTTTTATATTACACCATGTTTACAAGTCTGACTGTAATGAGTCAAACGTGTATGAAATGTCCTCTTCAAGGGTTCAAATTGGCATACGGTCAGTATGAAACCTCCCATGGCAGATGGTTAAATATTTTGGGGAAATGACCTGCACCTTTTACAAAAGAAGCCAGTGCATATATCTCTCCTTCCCAATGATACCCCTGGGTGTGTATCTGCCCTGTGTTTTATTGCCATGTAAATATATACAGGTATCAGTGAATAATGCTATAATGTCACCTTTTCTATGTATGTCATACAGTAACACATGTAATGTAATCCTGACATGACCAAGCTGCCTCAAGCTATAAAAGCCTGTAATAAAGTTCTGTAGTAAAAGCGTCACCACTTGGAGTTTCTGTGCAGTACATATACACCAATGCTGCAAAATCTAAGAAAATGTTATGCAAACTTGGAATGTCAGAGCAGTGACCTGATAAACAACTGTGCTCAATCTCACGCTTTTCTTTGCAGAGGTTTTGTCTGCAATGAGGAAGATTCCCTTACCTCAGCATGATGAGTGCTTGTGGTAGCTAACACTGAACAGGAGTTCAGTTTCTGATTATATCCACTAAAAATTATTTTATCATCGGTGTACAGTGTACCCCAAGGAGCCATATGTATATACAGCATGAAACTTTCACCCCTAGATCAGGGGTCTGCAACTACATGTGGCTCTTTGGCACCTCCACTGTGGCTCTAATGAAACCAGTTAGTAATCATCAATTATAAAGGCAACAAGAACGGCTGGTTTTAGCAGTTCATCTCTTTGGCTTTATGCGATATCTGCACAGAGAAGGACACCAAGGCTGTTAAAAGTATTTTTTTTAGCATGAAACTATGTGCTTTATGTATTTATATGGCTACCTACCTTTCTTCACTCAGGTTGCCTCGTACTACAAAATAAGAGTTTTTTTTTTTTTTTACCATTGTGTATTTAGATTCCTTTTTTTTCTAAAATCTGAAAATAAAAACTCTTTAATGTTCAGTTTTCAAAACACTACATTTCATGAAGTGCATATTTATAAAATCTTTTTTATAGCTCTGGAATTTTTTTTATTTCTTAGCATCAGGGGCAAAAGGGGCTCTTTGAATAGAAAAGGTTGCTGATAAATAAAATTGAATTGAATTGAATCCCTGCCCTAGGATGGTCAGGTGACTGCAAAATCAGGAAAAGGACAAACCATGATTGTGATGTGATGTATGAAGGTTCAAGAAGTAATTTGTTCTGTCCTGGCGCCCTAACACAGAAAATGCCCCCTTCATCTAAATAAACTTCAGAAATGATCATGATGACAGAAGAAAATGTGTAATTTGTTTTTAGAAGTATTTGTCATAACTTTGTTTGTGTAGTGTTTACTAATTTGTACCACTGGATTGATTTTGTATGTTGTTGTTCTTGTCTTGGTTTGCAGGAGAGACGTCTTCACATGTATGTTGTGTACTGTCAGAACAAGCCCAAGTCGGAACATATTGTCTCAGAGTATATCGAGACCTACTTTGAGGTGAGAATTGGCTGCCTTTTCTACTGAAAACTGAAGGACAGTTTAATCTGTTTGTAGTGGATGTTTTATCTCAGCAGCAGTATACTGTCCCATCCTAAAGTTTGGTGTGCCCTCGTGTCTCTGCTATGTTTTAGTACATTTAATACATGGCGGTGTCAATCCCTTTTGACCTGCCACTTCATTTTCAGAATCTAAGCCACTTAAGAGTCAGAGGTTATTGGCTATCAGATGTCCTGTTTTGAGATGTGCTGACATGTTGACGACTTTTTTTTTTTCCCCAGGAGCTTCGTCAGCAGCTGGGACAAAGGCTGCAGCTCAATGACCTGCTCATCAAACCTGTCCAGAGGATCATGAAGTACCAGCTTCTGCTCAAGGTGACAGAGGGGGTATTGCTTTGCTGCTGACCACACACCAGCAACCCAAACACACGCACTGGGCAGCTGTCAGAAATACACACAGCTGGGGCATGTGGGCTTATGTAAACATCATGTGCTTAAAAACATCAAGACACACACTGAGCATATTGTCTGTCAGGCTGCTTTCCACTAACAGAGGAAGAGGCCAATTACAGAATGAGTCTCCTTCCCTGCCAGAGGATTTAAACAATAGCATGTAAACGTCTTTGAGAGTGATTGTTACATTCTGGTCAGTTGTATAAAACCTACTTTTAAACTTTGCTTTTTAGTGCTCTAATGAATGACTGAATGAACGAAAAAACCATAAATAGACTGCCAGATGTCCTCACCTCACTCTGGGCAATAAACCTGGAATGCTCCGGTGACCATGCTGTGTTTATTTCTACAGGACTTTTTCAAATATTACACCAAAGCTGGGATGGACATCGAAGAGCTGGAGGTGGGTGTCCCGATGGAAACTTTTGTGGCTTCAAGATACCTATGAGTGTGAGCGTTCATGAAAACAATTCTCATTTTTGTCTGGCAAACAGAAAGCAGTGGAAGTGATGTGCTTGGTGCCAAAACGTTGCGATGACATGATGAATGTGGGCAGATTACAAGGTTTCGAGGTATGTCTTCACAGCAGCTTTTCAACTGCCCCAAGGTGAAAGAAAACCGCCACACTTCCTCTGTTTTTAATGTTTGCGCACCAGGGAAAGATCACAGCGCAGGGCAAGCTGCTTCAGCAGGACACCTTCACCGTCACAGAGCAGGACAGTGGCTTTCTGTCTCGAGCCAGGGAGAGACGAGTCTTCCTGTTTGAGCAGCTGGTCATCTTCAGCGAGCCCATTGACAGGAAAAAAGGCTTCTCCATCCCTGGGTACATCTTTAAAAACAGCATCAAGGTGCGTGCTTTTTTTTTTTTTTTTTAGCTTCCATGAAGGCCCACAGGGTTTGAAAAACCAACTGAATACCCAGAATTAAGAAAGTACAACACCCACCCAAGTTGCGACTTACACAACAGATTTGTATCACACTAATTCTTCCCTAAATTAGCATGTTATGTAACTCCCCGTTGTGAGCTCTCCAGAGAATCACATGAGTTATTTAACAAGCTGTTCAGCAGGATGTTATCCTCCCAGGTGTTAGTCAGATGTGTTGTTCTGCAGGTTAGCTGCCTGGGGGTGGAGCCCAGCGTGGAGGGCGATGATGCGCGTTTTGTACTGACCTCGCGAAACCCGGACGGGAGTGTGGTGCGGTACCAACTGCAGGGCTCCTCTGCCGAGATCTGCAGAGCGTGGGTCAACGATGTGGTTCAGATGCTGGAAAGCCAGCGCAACTTCCTTAATGGTACGATCCGACCATGTTTTAAGGACTGTTGATCTCTGAATTTCATAAATTATGTTTTTTTTTCACCTAGCTTGTCATCAGCCTGTGTGCAACAGCTACATCTCTTTTTGTTATTATATAGATAAAATGACAAAACATACATTGTATAAAAAGACACATAACCTATTTTCCCACTTTGACATGAAATCACCTAAATCTTTCCTGTTTTAGATAAGTGAAGATTTACAAATGATTTCTATTGGTAAATACCTATATATATATATATATATATATATATATATATATATATATATATATATATATATATATATATATATATATATATATATATAGCATTTTTTCAAAAGAAGAGTCAATACAGTAAAGTTATTACAACAATGTATAAAAGCCCAGAGCATGATGTCAGTTCTGTGTAAGTTTCTGACGAATTAATGAGCAACATTTGAGTTAAACAGAAGAACACCTTCGAAAGGCCTTTTGAGACACACCTCAAACACTCCACTTCCATGTGTGAAAACGTATAAAAATCATGAGATATCAGAAAGTACCAGGAAAAGAATCACAGACCTTCAGTCTGGTTCATCACAATTTACATATGCCGGAAAAAGCCACGTTCATCTGTTCAAACACTGATACACAAATATCAATATCGTCGGAATCTCCAGCGATCCCTCTGTTATCCCTCTGTCAAAAGACTCAATCACTCTTAAATCAGAAGGGCTTCTGGCTGATTATTTTTGGAATATTACACATTTTAACCCATCAGACTCAAGGAAAAGCCTTTTCCTTCACCTTTGTTTGACATAAATAATTGGACTCAAATAACAGAATTTTGGCGTCTTTTTCATTTGCATGATCAAAGCTTACCTTGCGTTGCAAATGCAGTGACAAACATTTCTTTGACTGAGAACTTTAGAAATGTTCCTGGGCCTGGTGGGGAGTAATATCCACTTCACAATCATAACTGTTTTTATTGCAAAGCTTTTTGCAGGACAGCCTCTGTATAAACACAACAGTCATTAAACACATTTCACTTGTAGTCATTTACTTTATGCGCACTACTTTTTTTTTTTTGCAAAAAGTATTTAGATGCATTTTATTATCGTAAATAAGCTATAGGAGTTTATACACTTTTTTTTTATAAGTTTTGCAAAGTAAAACTTATAAAAATATATAAATATATAGTGCTAATGATTTATAGATGTGGCTAAAATTAATTATGACAGTGTTTTTTGTCATTGTCACTTTATGGACAGTATTACCAAACACTTGTTAAACGGTTCATAAACACACTAGAGTTGTTTATTTTATAGGCAACACTAACATTGATGAGCCTCTGTGTGTGGATTTGGACCTATAAATAGTTGATTACTATGTGCCATAACATTCCAGTACCAAACAGGACACAAACAAGACAATGGCAGATAAATAACTTTATTGGGCTTCTTAACACACTTGCAAAAATTTGTCAAACCAGCCTCCGCTCTCTTTTTCTTTCAGCCTTACAATCACCAATTGAGTATCAGCGACGAGAGAGTAAGTCCAACAGCCTGGGCCGCACCATGAGGCCCCCTCTGTCTGCTGCGAGCGCCCTGCGGCCCCACTCGTCTGCCTCCATCGACCGCCACAAGCTACCCTCCCTCCACTCTCACAACACATCTCTGCCAGCGCTCTACCTGCCGAGCCAAGGGCCGAGTGAGACGTTCTCAGTGAGGGGTGTAGGTATCTGTAACCCCCCAGTGGATAACACCACTTCTGCTACCCCTACCAGAAACTGTTTTTCAAGCTTTTGTGGCTGTAGAACCTAAATATAGCAATAATAATAGTAAAAAAACAATAGCAAACTACATTTTGTGCATGCCCTTCAGTAGGGAGTAAATCACCTTTTCTTACCTATGTCTGCAGGCCATTGTTGTCCAGCCATGCCCTGCTGACTCCCACACTGCGTCACCATCACATGTCCGACTGGGTCTCTCTGATCAGCCAAACTGTCCAGCTGTATCAAATGGGCTGTACACCCCGGCCACACAGGGCGCACAGGTAGCGTATATGCAATTATTTCGTATGTTATTTTTACCGCTGTGCCGTCGAGTAAACAAGCAAGATGACAAAACAAGCAGGAAGCTACAGGCCACAGAAAACAAGCCACTGGGGAGCCAATTTACAGACCCGTTTGCCACATCTAACGGCAAATCTAATTTGCAGCTTAATGCTAATTAAACTGCAACTTTTTATAAAGACACACATTATCTGAGGGAATTTGTTGCTTAATACGAAGAGTTACATCTCCCCCTGTTGGAAGAAAAGAGCTTCAACCAACTCTACTGGAGATGATCATTGAGAAAACTGATGGACTACTAAACAAAAAAAAATCCTACATAAAAGTAATAATAAATAGATAATTTTGAACAACTGCTGGCAGTTAAGTGCAGCATCCTGTAAATTTGTTATCATCAAGATAACGTCCTTCTGTCATCGCGGGGCTTTTGTCTGCAGAGGGTTGACAGATTGCGTGACGTTAAACAAACAGGAAGTAGGCCTGGGTCAGACTGGGGAGGCAGAAAGATGACAATCAAACACACATAATTGTTTCCCAGACTGATGATGGGATACAGGAATCTACAGCACTTTGGAACGCATTTATAACCTTGAGCTTTCCTACATTTTTGTCACATTAAAACCGCAAAGTTTGATGTATTTTATTAGAAATGTATGTGTTAGACCAAAAAGGCAGTGCCTAATTGTTGAGTGCAAGGAAAAGGACACATAGTTCTCATTTCTCTTAGGAAAGGGGAATGTAGTTTGCATTTGTGTTAGCTTTTCACATTAAAAAACTGAATTTTCAGTCCATTCCGTTTTTCAAAATAGCCCAAGCTCACTCCTAGAGCTGAGGAGAAGTGTTGGTTCTCACCAAAACAAAGCATTTTGTATGTAGGCCAAAGAGTTCAGTTTTGGTCTGACCAGAGCACCTTCTTCCACGCGTTTGTCACAAACTACAAGCAGGACTTCCTAGTTTTCGTTTTAAAAACAGCATTGATGTTTCCTCTTATCCGTAAAGATGTGACTAATAGCTGTAGTTCCGTCAGACTCTCCCAACTGAGCTGCAGATATCTGCAGCTCCTCCAGAGTCCCCATAGGTCTCTTGGCTGCTTTTTCCATTAATCCTATTTTTTCCTAGCCTGTAAATTTAGGTGGATGACAATGTCTTGGTATTTCTGGAGTCGCGCCATTATCTTTCCTTTTTCAGACTATGAACAGAAAAGGGTTCTATGAGAAGTTCAAAGCTTGAAATGTTGTTTTATAGCCAGAACCTGCTTTAAACTTCTTAACAGCTTTATCTCTGACCTGTCCATTGTGGTCCTGGGTGTTTATGACACAGTTTGTTCTCCAGTGTTCTCAGAAAAACCCATGAGGCCTTCACAGAACAGCTATATTTATACTGAGATTAAATTAGCCACGGTTGGACTCTATTATCAGTTGCAATAAATCTTAAATCGTAAAAGAAAGAAGTATGAGAATTTTTGCAAAGTGCCTTTCATATGCTGAGGACATCTTCTCACATGCCCCTGGTTTTAACAGTTTCCATTACATGCATGAACGAGGAGGGATGTGAAGATCTATTGTAAATACAGTCAATGTTTTCTCTGCTGTATTGTGGGTCCATTAGTGTTGATTAGTGCTGTGACCAGTGTCCCCTTCTCCCCCAGCAGAGAGCAGGAGAGGGCTTCCGCAGAGGTTCAGCTTCTGATGTTGTGAACCAGGCTGCTGTGTCAGGCCCCTTGGCCGGACGACGCCCCAGCAACCTAGCCCAGCTAGCCGAAGATGACCTTTGAACTCTCCTAAGTCAGGAGCACAGCAGCTACTGCTCCAGCTGTGAAGACACCACTTGTGCACTGCGTGTTTATGCGAGTCTGAGTCCACACCTGTGGTGTATGTTTTCTGTGGGACTCTGAAGGAACCTGAAATATGGAAGAATCGTGGGCTGAAAAAAAATATATAAACTGCTTGGCTCCCTTTTAGAGAGCCACTTAAAAGGGAGGTGATGTGGCCTTGATCACCTCCAGCGAACACCAAAAGCACCCAGCAGGATGCTGCTGGGCTCAGAATTTTAAAACACTCCGTGATATGACAATTTCTGCTTTCTACCTTCTCGTTTTTGAAGAGTTTGTATTCCTCTCTTTGAAAGGGATGGAGCGAAATCTTGGATGATTCCATTCCTAATTGGGGCAATCACTGGAGCTGAGCGTGTGTCTGGATGTTTGTTTGTGAAATGATTCGTGGAAGTGTTGGTGTGCATGAGAACGGGCAAGGAGCGGCTCTTCTTGTTCCCTCTGGTAAATTTCTTTAAGTTTTGTTCTTATGCCCTGCCTGCAATGAAGACAAACACAGTTATATTCATATTTTTGTTTGTTTTTCTGTTTTTTTTATTCCCCGGTTGACACCTGAGTTTGCTGTTTATGTTGACAAGAACGGGAAAGGCAGAACATTTGATGTGGGCATCACAAGAACTTTATTCGCTCAAATTTCCTTTAAAAGTGAAGAACTTTCTTTGTTGCTACAGTGTTGAGGGGCACCATGTGTGCTCTGATATTCTGTTTGACCAGCCTTTGATCTGGACAAGAAGGCAAGAGGGAGCCCCCCAGAGGTTCTCTGTGGGTATGACATCACCTCATATTTCTTTTTCACTCTTTAGTCAACTCCAGAGGAGCTGAAAATGCATCCAAAGAGACTCGCCCAAAGTGCTGCATGCAACATCCCCTATAGGTCACTGATTGCCACAATGCCCAAGTTACACGTTTCTTTTGTGATCCTTGAAAACGGATCAACTTCAACTGACATAAGTCATATTATTGTTGCCATGTCACGGCCCTACGAAGTTCTATAACTTTGGCCCTCATGGATCATATACTGTACATACCATCAGGCAAACATACATCCTCAATGATCTTTGATGGAGAAAGTAGAGCCCAGGTATGCCGAGAACTCTCACCAATCCAGCTGGTTGTTTGCATGATTCCTCTTCCTAAAAAGTGCCAAAAACAGCTGCAGCTCAACACTCAGATGTGTCATGCCCTTACTGGAGGGTTCAGCTTGTCATTGCTCTCTAAAAAAAAAAACAATCAAAGATATGACTTTTAGGGTTTCAAAAAGCAGCTTTTCCATTTGTGGCCACTAGAGGTCCTCAAAAGACTTTTACCTCCAGTTGGGTTAGATCAAACAGCTGCGCCAAAGATCAAAAGGCCTCCCATTTCAGAGCTAATGTTTTAAAACAAAGATTCTGGGAAACATTATTAAAAAAGTGAACTAAAGAAACAACCAAAAATCAATTACTTAGTAAAAACTGAAAGGTAGGACATTTGTTGATTTTAACTCAAGCGTATTTTACTGAGTTCTCATTTAAATGGCTGATCAAGCAGTTTTGCATGAAGCACACACAAAGGAATACCTCTACAGAGAACCAGAAGTAACGGATGTAACACAGAAAGAAGGCTGGCTAATGTCATATTTGAGCAACAAGAAAGAGTTGTATCATATAAAATAAAAAGTGTCTTTTTGAAAATGAACACAGTGTTTTTTTATGTGTATGTGTCTTCTCTCTATAGTGTCTCCAACAAACAAAGAAACAGAAAGTAATAAAGATTTTGTTTTGCAACAAATTTAATATTTTCTGCTTTCTTATAATCAAGAAATTAAAAAAATGTGGCATATTTTAACAACTTGACCCCGTGATTTTACCCAGACTGCTTCTTGTTGCCATTTCCACTTTGAGGTAAAATATAGGGCTGTTCATGGATTCAGCATCCACTAATGCTGAATCCATAAACTGAAGAGCGTATGGGGAACGTTTCAGACATAAATCATCCTTCAATGCCACCTAGCCTCTAATAAACACCATTAGAAGTGCTGCTTGGCGTTGCTCGACCACCCCTACATGCCAAATCAATCAGACATGCGTGACACATGGCTTTTAAAAAATATGATCTGCTGGGGTTGACTTAGTAACTCTGATTTTGACTGCCTATAGTTTTGACCATCTCTTATCCAACGATTCACTGTTGCCAAATCAACAAAACATTTCAACATAATAAAAACTTTAATACTTGCACTGAGAAAATGCATACAGTCATATTCAATAAATTAGAAAAAGAAAAGCCTCCTAAAAACTCTGCAAGACAGACTTAAAGCTCAAAGAGCTATTGATAAAAAGCTATTTAATATATTAGAAAAATTTCGATAATTTAATGAAATAAAAATATAAATAACTCCAAACTTTTGCATTGAGGACCAAAAGCCCCATCGTTGGGTACTTAAATTCATTATTAAATATGTACATATTTCATAATTTGTAATCAAAGCTGAAAATAGATATATTACATCAACAATTGTATGTGTGGTTATTTAAGTGAAAAGTGAGATTTGCTGCTTTAGAATCACAATAAAACTGACTTGTTCAGCCATTGAAGCTGAAAATAAATTGACATTATTATTATAATATTAAGCTAGATAATAAGGTATGAGTGTAACAAACCTTAAATACATTACTTTGATGGAGAGTTCTGTGTTCACTGGTATTTGTACTGACAGCAGATGAAACGAGAGAGAGCTCTGGCCAGTCGTATCATTCAATGGCAGCGGTTATATTCTGAAACACAATTAAAATCCTTTCTAACTCAAAGAACGTTTGTAACGCTTCAATGTTTAAACCCATCCACTCTATAGTTTACAGTCTTACCTTTCAAATCCATTAATAAAATCAGATATTCAGATTTGCATTAGCAACAAGTGCAGCTGGTTTTAATCTTGAAAGTTGCAGTAATGCTGATATACAGCTGCTGTGTGTCTCTGCTCCACTCCAAAGGGGAGTAAAGTCAGACACAGATCTGTCTCTGCAAAATTCAGTAAAGTTTGTTACGTCTTTCCATAAAGTTTGTAGTAACTCAACATAAATTGTAAAACTTCATCAATGTGACAGAACCAAGAGTTGAGGTTTTATTGCTGGAGATTACAGCTTTTGTTTTCGCAACTGGAACTCTTTTCCACAAAGTTTGGATAGTGGTTGGTTTTTACAGCAAAACTGCTTTGAAATGTCTCAATAATGACGCCGTGGTGGTTTGGCTGCACTGTTTTCGATCCCATCCTGGACTTCAGAGGGCGGAAATCTGTATCCCCACATCTCACCGTCACTCCTGCAGGAGGAGGTGCAGTTCAGAGTCAGGGGACATTATCTGCGTAAATGCCCTAGTTTTGGACATCAAAGTGAAAACCAGCGCAAGAAACGGATAGGTAGTTAAGATGTTTCCAGGAAAATAGCTTCTGTGGAGAAAATGTTCCAGAACCCACAGTGACAAATATCTTAACTTTAAAAAAATTATGAAGTTAAACTGAGAGATGATTGAAACTAACTCCTGTGAATACTCAACCAATAATTAATGTTTTGCACTCTTTCAAAAGAAAATTCCAGCCATTATTCAGGGCAGATTTAAAATGTACAACCTCACCAGGGTATTTTTCAGGTGTAGATTTCTGGTCATCAGACTTGGCCCTGGTTGTTCTGCAGTGCAAATTCACCTTAACTCTAAATGCAAGGAAGTTAAACTGATCGTAGCATTAAAGTAGAAATGTTGCTTTGTAATTCCCCGGCCTCCACTGTGAGATCTCGGACAAAGACAAAGCACTTCGCTTGTTTTAGCTTCCCACCAGTTGAAACAAAGGGAAGAAACCCCTGGATGAGCAGACATCTGGTTGGCTGGCCCTCAGAATAAAGCCTCATTCTGGGCAGTAAAAGCGAAGCCCATCGTAACACGGCTGTGATATATGGAGGTCTTGGGTGGGAGGAGAAGGGGGGGGGGGGGGGGGAGTATTAACTTTCACAAGGGTGCAAAATCAAAGGGAGTTCCTGTCACCACAGAGGGGTCTCGACAACAGGGGTCCCATTCACAGGGAATTCCTCTCCACTGCCCCTGTGATGCAGCTGTTGACTCAATCCTCTCTATTGAGAAAAAGAAAACACTCATTAAAAAGCCACATGACTGTGAACTTGATTGCAGCGGGTGGCACAAACGCCACCCCACCCCCCATCAATGGGATGAGTATTTACTTTGAGGTGTGAAAATCTTTGAACAGCCCCTATCATGTTAGGTCTTTTATTAAGGGTTTCTTCCTTCACGGCAGCATCACAATGGATAGCGGTTGTATTCTAAGAGCAATCAAATTACCATATAAACAAAACGCCAGATCTTTCAGGACGGGCGTACCGAGAAAGTTAAGCTCTACAAAACGAGAAATGATAAAATAAGAAACTAAGAAATTGTTTCCATGACAGTGTTTATTAAAATTTACATCTTGCCAAAAGCCAAATAAAATTGTTCAGAGTATTTACACACCATTTACAGACAATTTTAACGTTTAAAAGGTTTAATCTGCAGGATATTTTTTCTTCTTCTTCTTGAGAGCAGATTAATCAGTAGACGAAAAGAGTTTACATTTCCAAACACATCCTGGGCTTCAGTTGAGCAAATCTGGAATGAAAATTTAAATATCACCAGCAACATTTGTGCAATTTTCCCACCAAAATATTTTCAGGGATTATTGCAGGTTTTTTTTTTTTTTTTTTTTTTTTTTTTTACTAAGGCATACATCTATATTCAACTTAAATTTTCTGAGCACATATTAAGGTAGAACCCTGTCAGTTTTTTTTTTATCATCAGCTCTTTAACAAAGTCAAATATTTACACGATAGTCTAAAAAAATAAGAGTTTCACACCCGTTGAAGTTTAAATGAGATTCACGTAATGAATTGCAAAATCTCTTAAATCCTCCACGCTGAACGACCACAACGTCACTGCAAAGGTTTTATCCAAGGGTCAGAAACGATCAAGACGGTAATCAATGTGTTTTCTGGTGAATCTAAAAGCAGGAGGGTTCTGACAGGGAAGAATAAGATTCAGGGAGGGCTTACCCTGTAGTGCAAATCTATGGCAGTAAGTGGGATCCTCACAGTCTTGTTTCGTCTTGCTTTATTTCAGCTCTGTGGATCAGATCACTCTCTTTTAATACTGGCGAGCATTGGGTCTGTGCTCTGAGAGGGCTGCCCTGACCGGCCCTTCCTGCTCTGGTGGGTTTTCACGTGTTTGGAGAGGTGATCGCTCCTCATGAACCGCTTGCCACACTGTTGACACCCGAACCTCTTCTCCCCGGTGTGCGTGCGGAGGTGCCGCTGCAGCTCGTCGGAGCGGGTGAAGCTCTTGCCGCAGAAGAGCCAGTTGCAGATGAAGGGCCTCTCCCCGGCGTGCCAGCGCAGGTGCGCCTTCAGGTGGGACGTCTTCTTGTACACTTTGCCGCACTCTGGGATGTGGCAGATGTGCAGTCTCTTCTTGCCGAACTCCAGCCCCGCGCCGTTGCTCTGGCAGTTCGGGCATTTGCATCGCCGGCAGCGACGCGTGGAGCTCAGCAAACCCTTGGAGGTGCCCTGGAGGAGAGCGGCTATCTGCGGCTGGTGACCCAAAACCAGCTGCCTGCCCAGGGAGAAGGGGTGGTTGGCCGGAGTGGTGTTGTTTGGGGGGAGGCTCCACCACTGCTGCCCGTCCTCCACATGGCCGCCCGACAGGTGATGCCTGGCGGAGGAGTTCTGCAGAAAGCTGGGGAAGTTTTGTCCCACGCTGTTGTGTTGGGGATAATAAGGGCTGCTGGACTGCGGCTGGGAGGAAAGCACCTTAACAGGGGACAGTTCAAAGGAGTAGGACGCAGGTTCAGCTGGAGGGGTTAGAGGCAGCTCGTGGTGATGATGATGATGATGAGGGTGGTGGTGGTGGTGGTGATGATGATGAGGGTGACCCAGGCCGGACTGCATGTGCCCAGGAAACTGCACCTTGGGCACCGTTAAGGTCATCTGGTGCGTGCTGAGGGCCGTGCTGGGGTTCATGTCGTTGCTCCAGAGCTGAAACATTCCAGAGGTGGAGCTGACGGTGCCTTCGTAGGGAAACTGGGACCCATCCGAGCCCATGGTGCCGCCCACCTGCCAGGCCTGGCTGCAGGTGGTGGCCAGGAAGGAGAGGGCGTTGGGCGCTCCCTCCGGAGAGGAGCTGGGCGTCCGGTCCTGTGAGGTGACACACAAACACAGCAATGACCTATTAGTACAAATTATGTTCAGTTTTGTTGTTTATGTGTTCTAGGGATACATTTAAGAAATTGTTCAAACTGAAACCCAAAGTTAATTTTTTTGTTTTTTTCCAACATCTTCTTTTATACTAAGTCTTAATGTTGTTTTTTACCAGTACATATTTGTTTTAATATATAAAAATTGTATTTTGTTATCAGACTTTATTTAAATATGCATGTATTTTAAAACAATGTTTTTGCAAGGTTGCAGAAAATCCAAAAACGAGACAAATCCAGCTGCTGTGCGTCAGAGCTGAACTACTAAACAGAAATTAAACATAAACAGAAATCAAGATAAAAAATGAAAAAAAAACAAACAAACAAACAAAGTTAAGCAAACCTGCAAAAAGGTGTGTAGAAAGTTGTCAGTCCTCTGTATCGTGAGTGCAGCCATCTGTCCTTCCGCTCCTTTTCCCCGCCTGCAGCACAAACTGCTCCGAGGACGCACGAAATCCGAAACTACAGCCGGAGATGCGGCAAAATGCGCGCATCCAGGATCTTAAAGGACTCCCGACACTTTAGGTGAGCGCTAATCTGGATAAATCCCGTTTCATTCAAAAGCTCCGCAGCCCCCACCGGGGAAATGTTGTTTTGGTTTGCAGACAGTTTAAATCAGTTGATATCTGAAGTTATCAACAGAGGTGCGCTCTGTAAAAATCCAGCGCGAACATCTCAAAGACGCCCGAGCAGCATCTTGTCTTTATAGAGAGAAAAGATCCTCTCAACGGGGTCTCCAGTATGATGCAGGCGAGCCCGTCAATAGAGCGAGGATGAGAGGGTGGGAGGAGGAGGAGGAGGCGGGGGGTCTTAGGTGAAGGGGTGGGCTACACGTAATTTCACTCAATTTCAACCAAATGCTGACCCCGAGAACTGACTCCTCCTCCAATTGTTCTGACAAAAAAAGACTTTGATAAAAATCCTCACTGAATATTCACACACTCAGTATTTATCTTCAGACTAGACCCATCACCTTGGGTCTATAGTCTGGTCTTAAAAAGAAGAAGAAAGTAGCCCACACATGTATACCCCACTGTAAAAATTTTTATTTTGTAGTGTGCTAAATATTACCCACTAAATTAATTATATTTCAATCCAGCGTTGTGGTTTGTAAATGGGAGGTTCGTTAATTATTCAAACTCTCACAAGATTAAGTAGTACCAGCCTAAATATTTTGATTTTAATTCAGATGATGATCCGGTCAACTGAATAAATCCGGTCAACACTTGATAAAATGTCTGTTTTGGGGGGGACATTTGTTTGTATTTAGCTTTAGCTAGCTTAGCGACAATGCTTATGCTAAAATCAAATTTGCTAGTAAATTGAGCTTTTTCATTTGAGACAGCTGTTGCTAACACTCGGCCCATCTTAGCCGTGTTTGTGGGGGGAAATGCTTTTAACGTGCCACCTTGTTAGACTGTATTTAAAAGGTTTGCATCCAACGCTATTTTAGCGTTAGTGTTAATGTCACACTTGCTAGCAAGTTAAACTTCATAACCCTGACGCACGGCAGCTTGTTAAGTTAAAAAGTCTATTACTATTTAACTGAAGTTTCATACCTTAGTTACAAACCAGTTCTTGCTGTTTATTTCTTTTTATTATTTTTTCCTGTGAAGGGGAGTTTTCCTTTCCTCCAGCGCTTCATGCATGCTCAGTATGAGGGATTGCTGCAAAGCCATCAACAATGCAGACGACTGTCCACTGTGGCTCTACGCTCTTTCAGGAGTAGTGAATGCTGCTTGTCAAGACTCAATGCAATCTGCTGGGTTTCCTTACACAGAAAACATTTTGATCAATCTGTATGATTTGATTGAATTTGACTCTGTAAAGTGCCTTGAGATGCCATGTGTTGTGAATTGGTGCTATATAAACATGGGAGGAAAAATCAAGTTAGCAAAATCATAAGCTGATTTAATTTAAGATATCAATATAACTAATTTATTTATATTTCTTTTAGCTGTTAAAATTGAATAAGTTCAATATGAGGGTCTGCCAGACCCATATTAGTTGGCCCTTGAAAATATCTTTTGTACCTTTGTATAATCTCAAAAAAAAAAATTAAGTTGACACCGTTAAACAACAATGTAGCTATTTGAAAATGTATCGCAAAAGATTCCTAAAATGTTTCTACTTGGAAGAGAAATATAAAACACCAAAGAAAGGCAAAACATATATCATGGGACTTTTGTAAATGAAACTTATCTTTCAAGTCAGTTATGTAAAACAACATGAATATTTTGGAAGTAAAAACACAGAAGCCATATGTGGGATGCAAAAGTTTCAACCACAACTTCACCTATTTCAAAGTTACATGCAGGTAAGAAGTTTATTAGCAGACAAGCATGTTTTGGCATGCGGCCTTCATTTGGATCATAAGTTAGTCAAAATACGTATTATATTTTATCTTAACTAAAATTAGAATGAGGTTTTGCGGAAAATATGCCAATGAAAGAGACTTGAAGCTTGTGATTTAAACCTACATTTTTTATATTTCAGCTGTATGTCTGTGTGTAGAGAACATTGATGACACAGCTTTACTACTAGTTAAATGCTTCGATTGAAAGCTCATAAATATGTGAACTGAACTGTAATTTTGAGTCTGGATTTGAGTTAACTTCAGCTGTTGGGCCCCAGCACAGCTTTATGTTCATCTTTATGACTATACATAAAACATAAATCTATGAAAATAAAATGCATGCAAATTGTTGCACTATTTTTATTGGTTATTAAATTCTAACAGTTTCTTTTATCAGTGTAAAATCTCAAATGATTAAAAATAACATTTTGTGGAGTTGAAAGTTTGTATTTCTGCATTTTTTTTCTCCAAATCTACATTTTGCATGTTGCTCACGGGCAAAATGCTTACTCTGGTAAAAGATCTAAGATTCACAAAGCCACCTCAGAGAAAAATATTGCTCACTCTGGGACCATTTGCATATAACGTTGAGCCCTTGATGAGAATTCAAGGGAGATAGAAAATAAAAGAAATGTATTTTTATCAAGTACCAGTGGTGCCAAGCAAAATCATCATCATCAATACTCTGATTCAGTGACAAGAGCTACTTTTGCACTTATTTTTGAAAAAAGCTGATTAAAATAGAAACGCAATATTGTTAAGAGAATGACTAAATGATTTAATGAATGAATGTATGGACAGTTTGGGTGTAAATTGTGTATAATTAGATTATCCGGATTACTTTTTTGTGCATTTAGGAGGCACACAGCAGTGATGTTTGGCCGGCGTGGGGCTCACACACTCCCAGGAAAGTCACAGCATTTTTTACCCTCACAAAGCTAATTGATAAAACTCAATCAAAGCCTCCATGAGTTCTCACCAGTAGGCGACATGTCAAATAGGCTGCCCCGTGTGACATTCTCACATTTCAGAGTTCAAGTAGAGGCCGCTTCAGATCTATTCCATTAAATGCAGATCGCAAGGCTTAATCTCATTCTGTAAGTCTGCTCACCATTACAATGTTAAGAGTTTAAATCCAGGCTGGGAACCTGTTTCTCATGTAAATTCCCCCCCCCATCACCTTGCTTTCTCGCTTATCCGCTCCTTACTGTGTTCCACTGTGTGATCTTTAAATAAACACACCCTGAGGAGATGGAGAAGCCACCTGAAGTCAGGTTTTCAACTATAAAAAGACTTTCGCGTTAAAATGAATTTGAAACCAAAGTGGTGTTTATTTCTTTCAGGGGACGTTAGGTCAGTGTGAACATACAGAACCCAATTTAGGAAGCGTTTTGCGATTTAAGATTGCTCAAACAAGCTCATATACTGCAGCCTCTTTTACATGTTTTACTGTAATTCAAGTGTTGGCAAAATATTTTATCAATGTACAGTGTATCTTTCATTTTCAGTACTGCTTTATTCCCAAATATATGATGCATGTTCAAGCATACTTAAGTGGATGGAAAAAGCTTGACTAAAATGTCTTCTATGGCCTGGGCGTCTGCAACGCAAATACTGACCAAATGCATCAAATCGATAACCTTGTGTTTATTCCTTTGATTTCTTTTTAAGGTTATATATTTGTAGTTGATGTCTGTAACATGTGAGCGATTGAAACTGAAGTCCAATTTCCTGTTTTTGCCTAAGATCTTGCCCAATATAGCTGATTCAGACTCTGATTTTATTCGTCCAGAATGCACTGGAAATAATCTGTGTAATTCCAAATTAGGGGAAACATCTTAGCTGCAACAGAACAGCGATAAAGGAGTGTATTTTGGAGGCAGAAGTGTACCGTGTCTGCGGTTTATTACTGAGCAGAAGTTGTTAATTACCCTGATTCTTATTTCCTGTCCCCTCTCCCCACCACCCCTCCCCTCCCCCACTGTACTGCCTCCCAGAAGAGTGTCTTTGAAGTGCAAAGTACTCTCTCCTCACTTTGAACTGCGAAAACAATGCTCATGTGGTGGTGCTTACCTTCCCCATGTTACCTCATTTAAATAGACCTGGATAAGGCTTCCACAGTATTCAAGGGAAAACTAATTTCCAGAGAAAGAGGTCCCTGTGTTCATTAAACAGCTGGTGAGACTGCCGGTAATCAGAGCCGTTCCGTCATATGTTGCGCGCTCCCTCTGACTGGGTGGCTATACCAGCAACTTCAAAACCCAAATCCCAACAAGATGATGCAGATGTTCTTGTGTACCTATTTCTAGACAGCAAACACATCCAGGAAAACAAAACAAGTGATTTTAAAACTTCGCAGGGTGTTCTGTGAGTCTTGAAGCCATTTTTCAGTTCCTGGAAGCGGAGAACAAATGGTGTTTGTGCATCAGACGCAATCTTAAACTCCAAGAGTAGAATATGCAAGAGGGTACTCAAGCTGTTTTTTTTATCATGCCTGGGGGGCAGTTTAAAAGCCTCAGATCACTAAATTGTCCCAGCTGTCTCGACCATCTGCACTTGAAAACGGGCCGCCACACTGGAGGGCAGCCTTTGTGCTGGTGGCCATGTCAAAAAGCCGGTTTTACAGCTCGGCGCTAACTGAATGGCCCTCGTGTGACAAATGCGACATAATGGATCAGACAGACAGCATGTAAAAGCCTTCTGCTAACTGTTGGACTCTTCTAGTAACCAGTCTCAAAGCTGATGCGGACAAGATGGTACGTACATTAGCCTTTATTTCCTGCTCCTTTGGAATAAAGAACAAGACAAACAGCTGGACTTTAGAGTATGACAAACTAATGCTTAATTGATGAGTGTTTTTTATGGTTTAGGTCTGTCTACTCTGAACAAATATTCATTATTGTAAATGTGTGGTTGATGATTACTATTTAAAGGGTTTGAATCAGATGATTCTCTCAGTGGCCCACTTTTGACCCACAATTCAGAAAAAAAGACACAACAGGACTTGAAATCTCAACACTTCTTCAGGGTTTCTAATAATCTTACCAAGCTTTTCCACACGATTTTGGCTTATTTTTCTCTATTGTTTTTTCCAGTCCTTGTACCTTACCATAAATTAAAATTGTGTGCATAAAAATTAGGAAATGGCCCAGAGGAGAGAAAACGAGAAGTGTCAAGTCTATAAAACTATACAATAAACTGAATCAAAAGTCCAATAAATAGTTGGTGCTTGACACAGTACAGGACAGATGCATAATTTCTGTATTGTGTGTGTTTAAGACTGCTAAGACTTTATACTGCTTTATAGGTGAACTAGATAAATGGGAACAAATTGTCTCTTTGTGTTGGGTATCTACGCAAAGCAGTGTCAGTATAGCACCAGTTACACACAAGGCAGTTCAAATTATTTAGCGCTTTATAGTGGTAAAGTAAACAAATTAAAAGAAAAAAAACATTAAAACATATATTTTATTCATTACATATAAAGAAAGAAACAGTAAAATGTCTATAATCAAAACAAATAAATAGTTTCTTTTTAAAACAAACTGAATAACTGTGAAACATATTTTGTCTTTACAGTAAAGTTGCAATAAACAGTAATTCAGAAAGCAGTAATGTTCACCAAAGATTACTGAAATTTATCTAGGATCAAGTCTATCAGTTTTACCAAAGAGAAGCCACTGCAGTGATCTAGAAATTGGTGCGGTTGGATAGTCTTGGTTTTGGTGTGGACTCTAGCAGGAGCATCTTGAGTGAGCTACAGCTTACTCATCACACCAAATAAAGGCACCATATGCCAAATTTCTTTGGCCCTGTTTTGACAGGAATCATAATAATAATTGCAAACATTATTTAAAGAGGTCACTAGACCAAGTATTAGACATCTGGGTGTTTCTGTCTGTGTCCATAACTGCACCTTGATTTCTTGCATAAACTTACTTTTAGCATATTTAAGTCAAGTTAAATACTGATTTTCAATATTTGGGACAAAAACAATGACTTTTGTCTTGTATATATTAAGTTGGAAAAAGTCTTATCCATTGATAGGCAAACACTTAGTGACTGCAAAGGTCGGTAGTCATACATTGACAAAGTGATATAAAGTTGAATGTGATTATTTTTATGAAAATAAATGAACCAGTATCCTCTGATCTGCGCTAAGGAGAAAACATAGATATTGAACAAAAATGGGCCAATGTTGGAGCCTTGATGAACCTCATGTGATATTTATTCGCTCAGTCTCATCATTGCCAAATTACCCAAAATAGTCCTGGTAAATTTTAACATAAATTAGCACAGTACAAGACAATACCTTCCACTTTTCTGCTCTAATACTCAGCATGATTGTATCAGCATGACTATGGTGTAGTCAATAACCCAGTTAGAAAGTATTAAAACATGGTTGTATCAATAATTTGTTGAAAAATCGCTGGTTCAGATTTCAAAATATTTGGTTACACATGAGCCTTTATGTATGCATTGTTGAGGCATCCAGATTTTTTCAAAAGATGCTCAATCCTTACAGTTTTTATGGGTTGACTCTGAGTGCAGAGAAATGTTTATTGTAATATTTGTATAATGCTTAATTCCTCAGATTTTTGGTACTGAACAAAATCTATAGTGATTGCAATTGGAGGTTTGTACGTGTTTCTCTTGAGAATGTCTTGCTCTAATTCTCCTTCATTGTCCTTCCTCTATTTACCTCATTATTCTTGCTCTGAACTTTCTTGAGATGATGAAGCTGAAATGTTGTTTTCCTAACCTGTATTTGTAATGTTTTGTTTAGAGTGAACCCGTTATTCAACCAGACTCGGAGCTGCGCTCAAAGAAAAAAGGTTTAATAACAGACTTTGGGGGAAAACAAAAACACGATCTGGGGTTAACAGATGCTGGACTCCAAAAACAGAAAACAGGTCGGGCAAAAACAGACAGGGCATCAAAAATATAACAGAGGCTGGAAAGCTCTTACCGGTCACTTCAAAGTGAGGAATGAATTGAGACGTTCTCGCAGAGTGCAGAGAACTAAGGCAGGAATAAATAGGCGTGCAGACAGGTAAACAGGGAGGGGCTAATCAACAACAGGCAGGTGGAAACAATAATGAAACTGACAGGTTGATAAAACTAAGAACGAGAGAAAACTCTAAGCACAGAATAAGAACTAATACAAGGACCGGATTACTTAAGGCACTACAGACTAAACCCTAAAACAAGACAGAAACTACAAAGAAAATGAACCCAAAGGCATGAGAGAAGCAACAATCAAAAACCAAAACAGAACATTACAGTATTTGTCTTTTGCAGTTCTGGGTTTTGTATAGTATTACTGCCTCAAAACTTTGTAGGTCTTTATTAGGACAGCTTCATGTCCATCCATCCATCCATCCATCCATCCATCCATCCATCCATCCATCCATCCATCCATCCATCCATCCATCCATCCATCCATCCATCCATCCATCCATCCATCCAGCTTCATTTATAATAGTCCAAATAGTAGAATTATACCAGATTTCAAAATCATACACAGAGGCTGAAGGCTATGTGAATCTTGTGTTATCAGTGATCACTGCTGCTGTAGATGTTCAGACATTTGAGGAGGACCAGGCCTAAAAAAGTTTCACTTTTATGAGTGAGTAAGTCGTGGAATATTTCATGCTGTCCTGCGTCAAAATGTACTCACCAGAGGGATGTTTTATATCTTCTTGGACAATTGACAATTTAAAGTCATTCTTTTAAAGAAAGGGAGTAATCGGAATCCATAAAAATATCAACCAACAAAAGTTGCTTAAAGTTATTTTGATTTGATCAGAGATTCAAATTTGTCTTTATAAGAATCAGCTGGCCCTTAGAGGGATCAAAACCAACGTGTTTGGAAATAAGAGAAAGTTTCCATGGAGTAGCATGATTTTAAGTGAATTTATCTGTGATATTTCAGTAGTTTCAGACTATTAATCACCATAATTCGTGGAAATATATTTGAAATGGGGTATGACTCGGCAACGGGCGAATTGACCCAGAGCTCATGTTTTTTTCTTTAGGTAGGCTTTATTATTGGGTAGTTATTAGGAGGCTTAACAAAGAACAAAAATATTTCTAATAGTTTCTGCCTCTACCTTTTGAAAATGTTTTGAATGCTGCTGCTCTGTATTTATTCAGTTTCACATTTTCAACCCATCTGCATTATTAATTATTACATAATACACACAAAGAAGAGGTATCTCCCAAAGAATGCACAAATCAGAGTGTGACCCATAAACATTTTAATTTTACGCCACTTGATGTTACTGCTCTTATATTTCTTACATTGGCCCTTTAGTCAGTGTTCAGATGAAATTTCAGGTTCCAAGATGCATAATTACAGCTGCATTAATACAGAGATCATATAATTAAAACATTTTTGCTTTGCTGCCTGATTCTGTGTGGATCCCCAGCCCTCTGCTACAATTTGCACCGTAAGATGTGAGAGAAACAGAAAACTATAATAATTCCCTCATCTCATGTCCATTAGCATGTACAAAACCCCCAAAATCTCCAGTCTTGGGCAGACAGCACGCATCTCCACTTGTCAAAGAAAACTTTTATCAATACCAAGAGCACTTGAAGTTTGTTTGCATTTTGTTTTCCAGCACTCTTAACAACTTCAGAAGTCAGATCACAGGAGTATCTGATCAAAGCGTTTCGTGGTTAGTTCTGGAAACACAGGAGTGCTACGCCACGCTTTGATACTCTACATCAATATTTCAATTCAACAATCACTTGACATGCACCCATACTCCCAGAGCCGAAGACGAAAGGGGAGAGTGCAAAGAGAGCTCCAGCAGAGGCTGACGGGCTTTGAGAAGTACAGTAAAAGAAATGGATTGAAGAAATCTCTGCCTTACTCACCTTTGGAGAAATGTTATATAAACTGAACCAAGACGACCTTTATTAGAAAAAATCTAACCCACTAACATCCTCACAGCTTCAGGTTGATGGTTTCGTTATACAACAGAAATCAAACTAAAAACAATTATCTGTAATCCATAAACTCAAAGGATTTAGAAAAACCTCACTGATAGTTCTAAAACGCTTGTCACAGGCTAAAAGACGGAGCAGAGCGAGCGTTTCATGTTTTATCAAAGGAAACTAGCTCAGAAACTCTGACGTGATAAAGATGAATCCAGTCCATCTGCCAGGTGTCACTTTCATGGTTCTTTATAACCATTTCATCATCTCATCAGGATATGACGTCCTTTAAAGGTGTTGGGCAAATGATATGTCGTTTTATCAAAAACTTAAAGTACTTTTAGAAAAATAAACAAACTGAAACGGATGTCAACCAAGAAATATTTAAAGAGGTACACTGTAAAAATAAAATCTGTTGTTTTTACTGAAAAACTTTGGTCGCTGTGGTTACCAGAATTTTTCAGTAAAAAATACAGTAAAAAAAATGTAAGCAAGGTTACCAACCCACCTGTATGTTTTACAGTAAAAATGTAAACCAGTTTACAGAACTACCTGTGTATTTTAAATTATAGAACCGTGCACTGCTTATCTTTAAAAGTATATTCAACAGCTATTTTTTTTGGCATTATTTGCCCTTTTATTGAAAGTAGGCTGACAGGAAGGGCGTGAGAGAGAGGGGGAAGAAATGCAGCAAAGGACCGCAGGTTGGAATTGAACCAGGGTCAGGCAAGCCAAGGACTGAGGCCTCCATAAATGGGCTATACACGCGGCCACCAGCACGCCTTAAATGTTACTTTTGAATACATAAATTATGTTTAAAAAAGTGTAGTCTGTTAAGGTTTTCTTTGTGAGTGACGAGGATGGATAGAATCAGGAATGAGTGCATCAGAGGCACAGCTCATGTTAGATGTTTTGGAGATGAAACCAGAGAGGCCAGATTGAGATGGTTTGGACAGAGGAGGGATAGAGTAAAATAATAGAAGGATGCTGAGGCTGGAACTGCCAGGCAGTAGGCCCAGAAGAAGCCTAAAGAGAAGATTTATGGATGGAGTGAAAGATAACTTGAAGGTAGTTGGTGTGAGAGAAGAAGTTGCAGAAGACAGAGTTAGATGGAGAAGCATGACTCCCTGTGGTGACACCTGAAAGGGAAAAGCCAAGAGATAAAGAAGAAAGAAGAGAAAAAACTGTAAACTTTAGTATTTACAAATAACTTTTAAACATATGCACATCCAGAATGTGAGACAATATTAAATGGTAAATCTATGAATACGCTCCATTTGGGGGAACATGTTCTACGTATGCAATGGGAGCAGGAGATATCTGAGTGAATTTTAAGGGCTATCCAAGACTTTGTGACCAAAGCAAGTGTTGTGTCAAGGCTGTTCTCAGCCTGGGTGACAAATGGCCTGACTCCGCCCTTGTCACCTATCTTGTTTGTGGTGTTCATGGACAGGTTCTTGAGGCATTGCTGTGGATAGGAAGGTGTTTAGGAACCTCAGGATCACATCTTGGCTTTTTGTGGATGATGTGGGTCTGTTCTTCAGACCATAACTCCCAGCCTAAGTCTGAGGCCATCGACTGTAAAAATGTGGACTACCCCCTTTGGGTTGGGGGTCAGTCTCTGCCTCAAGTGGAGGAGCTTAAGTATCTTTGTGTCTTGTTCATGAGAGATGATTGGATGGAACGAGAGATCGACAGATGGATTGAGGCTTTGGCTGCAGTAATGTGGGTGCAGCTCCTGTCTGTTGTGGTGAAGAAAGTGCTCAACCAAAAAAGCAAAGCTCTCCATTTATCCGTCCGTCTATGTTCCGACACTTACCCAGGGTCATGAGGTATGGATCATGACAGAAAGAACGAGATCCCAGATACAAGCGGCCAAAATGCACTGCCTTCTCTGGGTGGCCAGGTGTGTTATGAAAGATGAGCCACTGCTTCTTTGCATTGAAAGGAGTCAGTTCAGGTGGTTCGGACATATGATAGGTATACCTCTTGGGTACCTCCCTTTGGAGGTTTTCTTGGCATTCCCCACTGGAAAGAGACTCTGGGGAAGACCCAGAACTCCCCGGAGGGATTACATATAGCTTCTGGCCTGGGAACACATTTGCATCCCCCAGAGCTAGCTGCTGTATCTCAACCGTGAGAGGGATGTCTATGTTTCTCTTCTGGATCTGTTGCCCATGCGACCCAATCTTGGAAAAGCATAAAACAATGGATGGATGGATGTTTTACTATTCAGCCTTTTGTTTAATAGGACATTTCTTACTAATTAAACTCAAAACATTTCACAAACTTGTAAGCAAATGAATCTAGATGCTGTGACTGTCATGCACTAAAACCTGCAGTATTTTAAAGAAAATCCTCTGAAATATTCTGTTAAAAAAAGACTCCCGGCCAGTAGGTGGTGCACTCATGCTGGCCCGCTCTCCATCCAACCTTCAGTTGTACTGTTTGCCAGCTAGTTGCCAGGTCCTTTGGTTAGCATTAGCAAACGTTTAACTTACCTGTCCAGAAGGAAAGGAATAAAGTCTATGTGGCTTCTGAGCTCCTTTGGCTCCTTAAAGGAGCATTGCGTAAGTTCCAAGATTTCAGCTGACATCTGCACCCTCTGGCAACAAGTTGAAATGACACCAGTGTTGTGCACCTGCATGGAAGAAGAGGAAAAGCATCTGTACAGGTCTTTTGTTTAGAGGAGTAATGTCTTCTGAGGTATAAAAGCTATAAATACTGAAGTAAGCCCTTGTTGTCTCGCTAAGGCGTCGATTACGACAAAGACTCACCAAAATAGTTAGGTGAATGAGAGCGCAAGATGCATCAGACCACCGCACACGGCCAGAGAATTCAGCCCAAATCACTCTCTCATGAACTGTCTAATGGAGCCTGTAGAGGCAAATGCAGTCAATAGAGGATAACTCGTTTTACACATCGGGCAGCTGTAAGGCCATCTATGGGGAAAAAAATAAATATTTAACTTCAAAACTTACACGATGCACCTTTAAGTCTGGACCAATGTTCAAAAGCTGGACTGATATTCACCCTCATTTTGCTTCTTTTTTTGGCCTGCTTGAATCTGAGAAATGTAACTGTGAGAAGAAGCCATTTCTCAGCGCTATAATGGAGCTACTACGATCTGGCAATGCCTGAGCTCTGTCTCACATGACCTACTATTCCTTTAGGTGTAGAATCCTTTCGTGTTGATGTTGGCATCGTAACCAGAAGTAAATATTTATATCTATTTTGGACCTGTTAAAATGTTTCAAACAATTATTATCTACCATATATTTATTTTTTCAGCAAAAATTACTTTTATTCTGTGCCACTCTAGACATTCTGTGGGTATATTTTTTTTAAACAAAATTATCATTTTGATGTATTTAAAATTCTTCTTCTAACGTATAAAGCCCTTAATAATCAAGCTCCATCATATATCAGAGCTCTGATTACCCCGTATGTTCCTAACAGAGCACTTCGCTCTCAGACTGCAGGTCTGCTGGTGGTTCCTAGAGTCTCTAAAAGTAGAATGGGAGGCAGATCCTTTAGCTATCAGGCTCCTCTCCTGTGGAACCAACTCCCAGTTTTGGTCCGTGAGGCAGACACCCTGTCTACTTTTAAGACTAATCTTAAAACTTTCCTTTTTGACAAAGCTTATAACTAGAGTGGCTCATGTTACTCTGAGCTACCTATATAAGCTTAGGCTACTGGAGGACATCAGGATCTAATTTTCTCACTCTATAGAGTTCTACTGTTCTTCAACTACGCATTACGTGTTGTCATTTCTGCTTTAACTTTCTGTTCTCTCTCTTTTATCTTCATAGTAGGTACACCTGGTCTGGCGTTCTGTTAGCTGTGACATCATCCAGTGAAGACGGCTCACCCGCTGTTATCATCTAATGTAGAACAGATTACTAGATCAATGTGTGCTTCTGTGCTTGTTTGTCTCTCTTGTTGTGTCTCTGCTCTGTCTTCTGTAACCCCCAGTCGGTCGAGGCAGATGACCGTTCATACTGAGCCTGGTTCTGCTGGAGGTTTTCCTTCCCGTTAATGGGGAGTTTTTCTTCCCACTGTCGCTTCATGCTTGCTCAGTATGAGGGATTGCAGCAAAGCCATGTACAATGCAGACGACTCTCCCTGTGGCTCTACGCGTCTCCAGGAGTGAATGCTGCTTGTCGGTACTTTGATGCAATCAACTGGTTTTCTTATATAGGAACATTTTTGACCAATCTGTATAATATGATTGAACTTGACTTTGTAAAGTGCCTTGAGATGACATGTTTCATGAATTGGCGCTATATAAATAAAATTGAATTGAATTGAATTGAATGAAAAGGTTGTAGCCATGACTTTAAATTTCTTCGTCTCCAACAGCTTGACCTGTTATTTATTAAAATGTGATGATGGTGTAAAATGCACAGTTTCACAGTGTCAGCCTTGGAGCTATCTTGCTTCCCATAGTCACATTTAGGAGTTTGTGCTGTATGATAAAATTGTGTGATTTTAAAATGGAGTCTGTCTAAATTTCTTGCATGTGACTTGGGAAAAACTACCTCGTCTGAGACATCACTACATCCCTGCATTCAGGACAAGTGCAAAAAACCCAGATGCGTTGTCTCAACAGCTGCCAGTTGAGTGACTTCCTCTGTGAATTTACTGTTGGTGTCTAAAGTAACCACACTGGCACCCGTTTCTTCAGCGTGTTAGGTTTATGGTAATTTGTTTCCCAACACAGCATTTAAAATTAATGATAACTAATTTACCCGGAAAATGTGAATTGTTTATTCATAGGGTTTGCTGTGTAAATTCCCCAAAAAGATGAATTCCCTACAATTGCCTGTCGGTGTAATTGGCACATGAAATGAATAATAAAAAAGCAGAGACAAAAGAAGAAAGAAAACAATGGGCTTCTCAGCAGTGAAGCCTATAGGAACATTGGTAAATAATTAGCTGTAACACTGAACATTATGATTTACAGGCTCAAGTTCATCTGGGTATTGTAACATTCAGGGACCTTTTCTATGTGATCCTATGGCTGGGAAAGATGGTAGTACCTTTGACAAACATATTAGTGTCTTATTTAAACTCTTTTAAGATTAGATACGACGAGACAATATAATTAATCTGATCTATAACATTTACATGAAATTGAAATTTCTCTTCGACATCCAGCAATGCAGTTGAGGAGACAGGAGGCAGAGCTGGAGGTAGCAGAGACAAAGATGTTGAGGTTCTCTTTAGGAGTGACAAAGATGGATAAGAAATGAGTACATCAGAGGCACAGCTCATGTTATATGTTTTGCAGAGAAAGTTAGGGAGGCCAGGTTGACATGGGTTGGACATATGCAGAGAAGGACTAGTGAGTACTTCGATGGAAGGATGTTGATGTCATGAATGGTGTGGAGTAGAACCCGGAATTCAGCCAAAACAATGTTTTCCTTTGCTGGATTTTATTTAAATGAACAAAAAAAAACCAGATCCAAAAAGGGGGTAAGGCAGACATCCAAAAACACTTGACAGGAACAGAACTGGGCAGAACAAACAGAAGCAGGTTAACAAAAACAGGATCAAGGTGCTGGGGCTCTTACCACAACAAACAAGGAGGAACAGACGCGTGGGCATGAAGTGTGATGAACCGACGGGGAGCAGAGAACTAAGGCAGGTTTAAATAGGCGGATAGAACAGGTGAGCGGAGGGAAACTAATCAAGGACAGGTGGGAGCGATTAAGGGAGCAGACAGAACACTAGAAAATAACCCTAAGAAAAAACCGAACAAACCAAGCACAGAACTAAAAGCAGAGCTAAAACAAGGACCAGATAACTAACACAATAAAGGGGCTAAACTAGAATCCAAAACCGGAAATAAATCCAAAGGCGAAAAGAGCTACTCTAACCAAATAAACATAAACCAGAACAGAACGTGACAGAGCCCCTCCCTCAAGGACGGATTCCAGACGTCCTTCAAACCGAAAATAAAACAGATTAGACCGGGTGGGTGGAGGGGGTTACAGGACGGAGGGACACAGTCCATACAAAACAAACCGACACGGCGAACAGATGAAACAAAATCCAAAAAAGACCAATCAAAACCTGAACCAAAAACAACCCAGACAGGGTGAACTAACAACTAACAGAGTTTTAGAACAAAAAGTCTGGCGGACGTCCCGGAGCACGGCCCCGGCGTGTCAGGTTCTCCGGCGGACGTCCCGGAGCACGGCCCCGGCGTGTCAGGTTCTCCGGCGGACGTCCCGGAGCACGGCCCCGGCGTGTCAGGTTCTCCGGCGGACGTCCCGGAGCACGGCCCCGGCGTGTCAGGGCCTCAGGAGGCCGTCGACGGACCAGCGCCCTCGGAGACCGTCGGCGGACCAGCGCCCTCGGAGACCGTCGGCGGACCAGCGCCCTCGGAGACCGTCGGCGGACCAGCGCCCTCGGTGCTTGACGCCTGGATAGGGAGAGAGCAGAACCTGGCACCTTGCTACAGGCTGCTACAGACGGAGCCTGGCTACAGGCTGCTACAGACGGAGCCTGGCTACAGGCTGCTACAGACGGAGCCTGGCTACAGGCTGCTACAGACGGAGCCTGGCTACAGGCTGCTACAGACGGAGCCTGGCTACAGGCTGCTACAGACGGAGCCTGGCTACAGGCTGCTACAGACGGAGCCTGGCTACAGGCTGCTACAGGGGGAGCCTGGCTACAGGCTGCTACAGGGGGAGCCTGACTACAGGCTTCGGGCGGCTGTGCTTTGAAGCTACGGGGAGCTGGCACTGGAGACAGTGCGCTAAAGCTACGGGGAGCTGGCACTGGAGACAGTGCGCTAAAGCTACGGGGAGCTGGCACTGGAGACAGTGCGCTAAAGCTACGGGGAGCTGGCACTGGAGACAGTGCGCTAAAGCTACGGGGAGCTGGCACTGGAGACAGTGCGCTAAAGCTACGGGGAGCTGGCACTGGAGACAGTGCGCTAAAGCTACGGGGAGCTGGCACTGGAGACAGTGCGCTAAAGCTACGGGGAGCTGGCACTGGAGACAGTGCGCTAAAGCTACGGGGAGCTGGCACTGGAGACAGTGCGCTAAAGCTACGGGGAGCTGGCACTGGAGACAGTGCGCTAAAGCTACGGGGAGCTGGCACTGGAGACAGTGCGCTAAAGCTACGGGGAGCTGGCACTGGAGACAGTGCGCTAAAGCTACGAGTCTTTAAGCTGCGGAGAGCCGGCACTGGAGGCTGGGCTTTAAAGCTGCGGAGAGCCGGCACTGGATGCTCTGCTTTAAAGCTGCGGGGAGCCGGCATTGAAGGCGGGTCCTCCAGGGCCCTTTCTTGGGGCTTGGGCGGAAGCGGTTCCTCTTGGACCCCCTCATGAGCCTTGGGCAGCGGCAAGTCCTCCAGGACCCCCTCGTGGGGCTTGGGCGGAGGCAGGTCCTCCAGGACCCCCTCGTGGGGCTTGGGCGGAGGCAGGTCCTCCAGGACCCCCTCGTGGGGCTTGGGCGGAGGCAGGTCCTCCAGGACCCCCTCGTGGGGCTTGGGCGGAGGCAGGTCCTCCAGGACCCCCTCGTGGGGCTTGGGCGGAGGCAGGTCCTCCAGGACCCCCTCGTGGGGCTTGGGCGGAGGCAGGTCCTCCAGGACCCCCTCGTCGCCCGCTGGCAGCGGACCCTCCTGGGTCTCCTCCGGGGGCTTGAGCGGGGGCGGGTCCTCCTGGACCTCCAGGTGGGGCTTGGACGGAAACGGTTCCTCCTGGACCCCCTCGTCGCCTGCTGGCGGCAGACCCTCCTGGGTCTCCTCGACGCCCGCTGGCGGCGAACCCTCCTGGGTCTCCTCGACGCCCGCTGGCGGCGAACCCTCCTGGGTCTCCTCGACGCCCGCTGGCGGCGAACCCTCCTGGGTCTCCTCGACGCCCGCTGGCGGCGAACCCTCCTGGGTCTCCTCGACGCCCGCTGGCGGCGAACCCTCCTGGGTCTCCTCGACGCCCGCTGGCGGCGAACCCTCCTGGGTCTCCTCGACGCCCGCTGGCGGCGAACCCTCCTGGGTCTCCTCGACGCCCGCTGGCGGCGAACCCTCCTGGGTCTCCTCGACGCCCGCTGGCGGCGAACCCTCCTGGGTCTCCTCGACGCCCGCTGGCGGCGAACCCTCCTGGGTCTCTTCGTGAGACTTGGGCAGAAGTGCACCCTCCAGGGCCCTCTCTGGAGACCTGGGGAGAGGCGGACCCTCCAGGGCCCCCCCGGGGATAGGGGCCGGTCGACTATAGAAAGCCTGGAGGGCTGATCTATAGTACCCCTCTACCTCCTTTAATTTAACCTCCAGCTCCACTGAATAATGGCTGAAAAGGTCCTCTCTGAGGCATTTAATTAAAGGGGCAAAAGTTCTTATCTTATTCTCCAGTGTTTCATACTCGGCGTCACGGACGCCACCAGGAGGCGCAATGGGCTGCTCAGCTCCTGGTTCCGCCGCACTGGAAGGCGGACACGCGATCATGGATGAAGCGGGTGATCCCTCGGTTAGCAGGACGTCGGAAGCGGGTGGCGGTGAGGGAACAGTAGTTTGGATTACCCGGTCAGGTCCGTGTCGGAGCCTACGGCGTCGTCCTGCGCGGGCACGCTGCGGGCCTGCATCTGCCGGAGGGACAGGAAGAGCGCGGGCTCGCGCTGGCGGGCACGCCTCCTCCACACAATCAGGAAAGAGACCTGGGTTGAGGAAAAGATCCGGACGGAGGTCAGCGATTACGTCTGCCTCAACCTCCTCAAATAAATCCGGATCAGGGAAAAACCTCCGAGTGGACTCATCACCGGAGGACTCTGGTGAGTTCTCCCCCATTTTCTGAGCGGACACCATATCACCCAATATGAGCCTTCCCGAGCGTAAGCTCCGAGCAGGAAGCTGGTTAACGTTGCTGCTGCTGCGGGGGAGACGTCTGGGACCTACACCGGGAGGACAGAACGCTAATCTGGTTCCCTTGAAAGAAGATGCCATTGTCGATCCTTCATCCGCCCCCAGGAAGAGATCCGGTGAGCGAATAATGCGAACCGGCGAGCTGGGCAAAGTGCCGGCTTCGCAGAGCGCTGCTCTTCCAGCGAAAGAAAAATGAATTGGCGATGGGTTCTTATTTCTTGGTCGGTTCATCTGTCAAGAATGGTGTGGAGTAGAACCCGGAATTCAGCCAAAACAATGTTTTCCTTTGCTGGATTTTATTTAAATGAACAAAAAAAAACCAGATCCAAAAAGGGGGTAAGGCAGACATCCAAAAACACTTGACAGGAACAGAACTGGGCAGAACAAACAGAAGCAGGTTAACAAAAACAGGATCAAGGTGCTGGGGCTCTTACCACAACAAACAAGGAGGAACAGACGCGTGGGCATGAAGTGTGATGAACCGACGGGGAGCAGAGAACTAAGGCAGGTTTAAATAGGCGGATAGAACAGGTGAGCGGAGGGAAACTAATCAAGGACAGGTGGGAGCGATTAAGGGAGCAGACAGAACACTAGAAAATAACCCTAAGAAAAAACCGAACAAACCAAGCACAGAACTAAAAGCAGAGCTAAAACAAGGACCAGATAACTAACACAATAAAGGGGCTAAACTAGAATCCAAAACCGGAAATAAATCCAAAGGCGAAAAGAGCTACTCTAACCAAATAAACATAAACCAGAACAGAACGTGACAGTTGAAGCTGGAACTACTAGAGAGGAGGCCTAGACGAAGACCAACAATCCAGCAGAAATACACAAATGTGTGTGTGTGTATATATACTGCTCAAAAAAATAAAGGGAACACTTAAACGACACAACTTCTATCTATCTATCTATCTATCTATCTATCTATCTATCTATCTATCTATCTATCTATCTATCTATCTATCTATCTATCTATCTATCTATCTATCTCTATATTACAGCACAGACACACTCCTTTAAGTATTTACACATGGCAGTTATAAGTGCATATATTTATGAATCAATAAATCTATCTCTCGATCTGACACACATTACTTGACCTTTTCTTTAAACAGTTACTGTCATGCTTTCAAATTGACCAGGAGTTTAATTTGTTTCTCAGGACTAGTTTGCGATCAAACTAGTCCTGAGGAATCAACAGGAAATATATACTCCTCATCTATCACCCTAACATGCTAATAGAATCAAAGTATGAACCTATTAATCCTCCAACTCTGTATATTTGAGCAGACTTAGTCCGTATAAATAATAAACTAAACTTACAACAACTATAAGAATGAACAAACAACAAAAGGTGTATAACGAAGGAATGTTTAGCAGTCAGTTTATTCAAAAGATTAAACTCTAATAGTTACTCAGACATTTTCAGACTTTCATGAAACCTTCTCTGAAAAGCTCTCCATTCAAACTGATATCACTTTTTCTGCTCTAAAGGAAAAGAGAGGAAGGGGTTTGAAGTTTTCTCTTCAACATCCATTTTTATCAAGTAACACGGAAATTTCCCACCTCATTGGAAATTTTAGCTTGTCCCTTTCTGGAGCTCAGGCTCTCAGTACCCAGGCCAGAGAGCAAAGTTGCTCCTTACCGCTGTCTTTTGAAGGAGCCAAGGCCCTTAGCACTTATGACAGGCCTGGTTTGTTCTCAGGAATAAGAGAGGATTAAAAATGATCAAAAATGACCAGAGAATAGTTTTTCTCATAATGGTTTCAGGTACCGTAATTGTTTTTGACTGATTCCACGTAAATCTAAATGTACAAATTAACCAGAAATCTTATTGTTTCAAGATTGTTCAATATAAAGGAAAAGCACTCATTCATCAGACCACTCTATGGTACAGATAATGTGATTGGTTTATTTTTATGCACACCGTTTAGAATATCTTATCACTGGTGCAGGTGATTCTGATTACCTCCACCATCACAGTTCATTTCAGGGGAAAATGTCAGGAGAACACCGCTGATGTTTCTGCAAAAAACAATAAATAAACGAATCAAACAAAAATATCCCTGGTCCTCTTATATTAATATCAATCTGGAAGTCCCAATATGCTTATGTGGAAAAAGAGGGGACTGTTGTCAGCATGGTAACCTGATCTCATGGCGGGACTCCAGCTAAAATCAGAAATGCAAAGCAGGATGGGAGATACAAGGGCTACATGTGCAGGGGAGTGCCACACAGCTAGAGCAGTGGGTTTATTTGTAAATGTACGCCTGCGATGCCACTATCTGTTAAGCCCCTCAGTCAGCTCAGCCTGTGTAATGTGAGGGGAAGTGTCACCCTGTCACCGCCATGCCAGGGATCAGCCCGCTGTTTGTGTGCTGCGAATCAAGCCAAGCTCTGAGGAGGAGGGGAGGAAATGACACGGAGGCTCTTTCATCTAATCCTTGCGGTGTAATTTGCACCTCAGTAAGTTTAATTGATGACTACTGATCAAATGCTTGCCTTTGAAAATAAAAATCTTTGGGATTGTTATTTTCCCCTTCAACCTGCAAAAAGAATTCTTAATGCAGCTGATGAGAGGGCTCCATCAGTGATGGATCCCGTTCGGAGAGTTTTTAACTTTGGCACAGTTTAGAGAAAGAACAAAAACTCACGCCGGCGCCTTGAATGCTTTCTTTGATTCTTTGCATTATCTTTAAATTTGTACAAAATTCATAAAGCAAACTTGGAGGAGGCAGAGCTTGCTCCTCACAGCGCAGCTGCAGCGTGTACACCTGCTCTCTCAACGCGCGTCCCCTCCTCTAGAGATCCAACCTGAGCATCAGTGTCATTCAGACAAACGGATAGTGACAGGCCAAGCTTATCAACGTCAGCGCCGTATTGCTCTGCGGGACTTTGATTCCGCACTTTTCCCACAGCTGAACATAAGGCTGGTGCTTTGCAAAACAAACCAACAAACAGGAATCCTGAGGAGTGTGATGAAAGAGTAAACAACACGGCCCGCTAACATGCCCCACAACCACGACACTTCCTAAGTAGGTTAGCGCCGAGGGTAACCCAATTTAACACGTGTGTCTGATTGTGCTCAGAAGTTTAGGGAGTTTGCGCCCCCCCCCCCCCCCCACCCCAGAAGCAGGACTGCTGATGAAGATTGATCCATCTCAAGATCTCGGCCTTGGGAAAAACAGGCCGAACAAATCCAACGGGGGCCCGCCGCACGTGTACAAAGCAGTTCATTATAAAGAAAAATTACGGGGAGTCATTCTATTGATGTTGCTTAACTAATTGTAAAGCAGGAGATTCAAAAGCAGATGTTGCATTTCAAAGCTGTTGTGAGCAAGGAGACAGGTTATGATTTATGCTAAAATGTGTGGCTTCAAAGCATCCAACGCGGCTTCTAAACAAATTGAACAAGTCAAGCGCTATTCACTCAGGACCAGGAGGGAACCCGGCGTGTGTAGATCAGAGGCGTGCGGCTGCCTCTTGTAATATCACTCAGTGGCGGTGGAGGGTGGGGGGTGGGCTGGGGGTCCCATCGGGGTGGGCTTGGGTGTGGATGGTGGGGAGATGGAGGAGGGGGGGTCTGTAGCACCAAGCACTGATAGGAATTAAGGGACGAACGCAGCTGTGAGCACCTGGGCAAGAAAGAAAGCAACCTCTGAGAACCCTCCCTCTGCTACGCTCCCTTGGAGCATCACCCACTCCACCTGTGGAAGGGGGGGGGGGGGGGTTGCGTGGGTAGTGGAGAGGGGTTGGGCAGCATCTTGAGACTTGACATCCTTTCTGAGGATGGCACTATTATCTGGGAGGAGAAGGAAGAGCTGGGAGAAGACACGGGGCCGGTGTCAACATACTGATGCAATTTGAGTAAACACGGATAAAGCTGGGTTAGTGGTTGGGAAGACTGATGGAAGAGGGAGGCCCCTGAATGCGTTTATCTCCGTTGTCTTCTAAATGAAGCAGACGGAGGGAAACGTGTGGAGCAACAGCAGTTTGTTTGAGCACAATCGGACTAAGCCTGCTGATCTAAGACCCGTGTATTCAGAGTTTTGCGCAAGTTTTAGTTTAAAACAGAAATTACAGCTTTACACGCACCCTAATGATCCAAGAAGAACCAAAAAAGGTGGATGAGATGAATTTTACATTACTGAACTAGTCCTTCTTGTCAATGTTGCCATAGATGTAAAATCTACAGACTGCACGGACTCCTCTCGCTAGTACTTTTTTTTTTCCCACCCGTCTGTTTTCTTCTATTTGATGCAGCCTAAATTGGGACGGGGAGAAACGAATTGCTAAATTTTTAATTAACTTCATAACATCTGCACTTGTGCTTTGAGAGAGCAGCGAGATTTCCTTTTAACCTATTCCAGCACATTTGCACACCAAGGTAAATCTTGATGCTGGCACTCTTACAGAAAGGAAGAGAGAGAGAGAGAGAGAGAGAGAGAGAGAGAGAGAGAGAGAGAGGAGAGAGAGAGAGAGAGAGAGTGAGAGAGAGAAAAAGAGAGAGAGAAAATCAAAAATGGAAATGAACTCTCACTTGTGTGTGCAGATCAAAGAGGCAGAATTTTTCAACTTTTTGCCATAGCTTGATCTTCAGAAAAGAAGAGAGGGAAAGTAGGGGAAATCATAGAAGGATGAAGGAGTTTTAGTTTGAGTGTTTCTTCAGTTGTTTTAGGAGTGTTAATTTCCTCAACCAGCGTGTTTTACTTGACTTTAATGTCTCAGAACAGGGTTTTCTTCACTCTGCGGGTAAATGTTACAAAGATTTATCCAAAGCATGCTTAAAAACCAAATCCCCCACTCTGTCTCTAATTATAGTACCTTTATGTCCTTCAGATAACTTGTGTTTTTCCTGATACATTGCCTTAAGTATTCAGACCCCTTAGGCATTTGCAGCTTTTGTCACATTACAATGTATTTTATTTTTACAGCACTTGTAAAGGGCAAGAGATACCAGCCATGTTTTTGTAAAACCAGCAAATCTATATGTAGGAAAGTCATTTTATTCCAAGTCCTGTTGAAATTCAACGCAAGCGCGTGTTGTTCTATGCGAGGTGCCAAATATGTGGTCATCTGAACCCAACATCATCATGAGATACTGGTATAGAGCGTTCTAAGATGCATGGAAAGTTAAAATCAATTCTTTAGAGAAATAATCAATTATTTCTCTAAACCAAGCTTTTAAAACTCTTCCCTAGTCAAAACATTGGTACAGTGTTCTTCATAAACGTGTTTCTTTGCCTTATTTGTGGTCTTAAAACTATTTATTTTGAAAACATGAATATTTAGCATGAATATTTGTTCAATATGACAATATGATCTATCTATCTATCTATCTATCTATCTATCTATCTATCTATCTATCTATCTATCTATCTATCTATCTATCTATCTATCTATCTATCTATCTATCTATCTATCTATCTATCTATCTATCTATCTATCTATTTTTTCCAGGGTTGTCCTCTATTCAGCTCCAACTAGAGGACCACTTTAAACGGATCAGAGTTTGTTCACTTGGATAGGTTGCTTAGTTTGGCTAGTTGTGAAGTGTCATCCAAACTCTGTTGTGGATCAAACAAGGTAACTCTGCTCTGTCTGAAAACGTGGGCCTCTGTTAACACTGATGCCATTCAATAACGATGAGAAACGCAGAGAGCAACTGTTGAATAACTTGCTTCCTCACCTGCTGCTCTTAACTGGCAGCTTCTTGAGAAAAAACAATGAAGTCAAAACACCCACGTAAAAACAGGAGCCCCAAGTCTGCATCCAATCACTGTTTCTTCATTGTTCGTTTTGGTGAGGGGAAGCTGGTTGAAGAGGATGGATTTCTGTTTTCAGTCGTGGCCAGTCAAAGAGTTGGGCTGGAGCAACTTCCATGCAGGTTAGTGCTGGTTTCAAGTCATACCGCCACAATCAAGCAGCTGTTTTATCTGTGGCTGTGTTCCTACAGGGACTGGTCTTCTTTCAAAAGCAATGGCGACGGTAGGGGGGTACATGGGAGGTCTTAAGACCCTCCTGAAAACGGCTGTGGCCCTCCTTATGCCCCCCCCCCCCGAGCCGCGTATTGTTGATGATTATAGATTCATATTTTGTGGTTGGTTGTTTATCTGATCCAAAGTCAGATCGAATTGCGGCTTTCATGGCTGCTCTGTGTGCTCTCGTGTATCAAACGGGCCCTGGAACTGCGCCACACGTTTGGTTGGGAAAAAAAAGAACATGCCCATGGACCTGCAGCTCCTTTATCATTTGATTGGTCAGACTACAAACTGTGCGTTACTCGGGATGCTGGCCTGGCTCTAGCTATATGCCACTGAGTGAACAAAATGTACTGCTTTATTATACCTATCCGCTCCACCATAACCTGACAATGAGTCAAAAGAAAAAGAAGGCTGAAAAACAATGACTATTTCCACACACGGGACACCGGAGCTGCACAACTACGCGTGGTCACTCACAGGTAGCGATGGACTGGCGGTCCAGGGTGTCAGCCTTGTCCTGTTCATTAATCGAACTGAGCTACAATAAAGGGACACGGCTCATTTTAGAGCAGCCGCGGAGCCAAGAGGGGAGCTTGGTGCCTGCGTGCAGAGCAAGAGGAGGCATAACTCTGGCTGAAGTTGGCAGTACAACCTGAATGATGACCCAGAATGGCCTGATTGTAAGTTACTGCTAATCACTTATAAAAAATTATACAATTTTAATTATGGTTACATAATAACAATAAAAACGCTTGACCAACAAGCAATGAGGTGGAGCTTTAACAGAGAGTAGTGGGACTTTCATCTGATACACAGTTAGACTTAAGAGCTCTGGCTATGATAGAAAACAAAATGAACTCTCTCTGGGAGCTTCTATGGACTTGCATCAAGATGTGAAAATAATATGGTGATTGGTTTGGTGAAATTCAAAGCATTTATTCCTGAAGTAGCTAAACATTAAAAGGTAATTTAGACCAACACATTAGTTTTCATTCCTGCAGCCGGTCCAATTCTCTGCTGACAGAAAAAGGTTTTGCGAGATAAACTGAGAAAATATAACACATCTACACAGTAAGTTCAAAAGTGAGCCTCCCTCTTCTCTACCAAATTTTCTGTGCCGATTCAATTGTGTTGTTTAAAGGTGCAGTAATAAAAAGAAATGAACCATAGTAATTGATCACAAATCCAAATAACTATCACAGATTAACTCATTCCATTAATTTTCTGAACAATATGTGTAATATTATATCAACAAATTAAACAAAGATAGTTTTATTGAAAATAAAACACATACTATTTTATGTATACTGTACTAGTAACTGAAATATTAATACTGATAAGACAAAAGATGAGGGTCCGTCCAGGATGATGTTATATTTTCCACTCTGGTGAAGAGGTTTTCTGTGATTCATTTCGACTTAGTTTGAGCTTCTTGTTTGATATTTGTTAAATCATTAAAAGCAGTTAATAAGCAGTCAGTAGCATGAATTTCACAATTTTTACCCTTTATATCCTGGGATCAGTGAATCCTTTATATCTATGTCACTATTATAGATATCATAAGTGTGAAAGACAACCAAACCACAGGAAGGTGTAAAATGTTATGGCTATATGGTGTGAAACAAAACTTTAGATTTTCTTCACACAGTTTTGTGCTTGTAGGCTAATAATTGTACATTTTGTTCTTATCAGAGGAGAGCACCTTGCATTTTGCATTTTTGCTGTGTCCCCTATGGCTTGTGACTGCACAAACATATCTTATGGCTAACTTTGCCATGAAGGCCAGGTTTCTTGAGAGCATGACAAAATACTTTCTTGAATTGTGGATCTCTGTAGCCCCTCTAGAGTTATCATGGTCCTCTTGGCAGCTTGTCTGACTAATGCTCTCCTTGCCCAAGTTCACTGGTTTTAATCATACTGTTATTTAATTGCTATTCTTGAACAGACCACTGAGGTCTTACACTGGCATCAGTCATTGAATTGTTTATCATGACATTGTGTTTTGCGGCCGTGATGGGAAAAAATATGGAAAAACTTTGTACTGTATGCATGTTTCTGAAAGGCACCGTAAATATTGACTTGCTACATTTAATGAGGAGAAATCAGACAGATGCACTAAATCACATAATTAATTGTGTACTATAAAGTACATTTATGAATTTGCTCATGTGTTGTTCACATGTTTGTATTTATTCTCTTCCTTCTACCCTTACAGGCCTTCCTGTTTGGTCAGAAGCGTATGAAATTGGAGCAGGCAGCTTGTCCAGTCAAGCCCTCACCCCCTCCTGCTCGCAAAGCACCTGCACAGGTAATCCTGACTGATGTGGGTGATATCACAGCACACCAAAGCTCCTTTTGATACAAAAGACACAATGGTTTCTCCTGTAGAAAAAGCCTCTGCATATGTCTGTGTGGGACAATTTTTTTTAAAAAAAATGAAAAAGGAACATGAAAATTGATGATATGAATACTAATAATTAATTCTGCTTTTCTCCACAAGAGGACACTGCTCCCATGCTGCATCCCGTAGAGATTGCCACATCAACATCTCTTTCTTGTCCTTTGAGTAAATGCTGCAAGACAAGCAGTGAAAAAAACAACAATAAAAAAACAAAAAGAAAAAACAAAAACACTCTTCTAAATGAATGGTTGCATTTTTAAAGTAAAGATTGAAGCAACATTTCAGTAGCAGACTGAACCCCATTGCTCTTTTGGACCTTTATTTCTTCCATTTCTTAAAAAAAAATCTATGTAGATTCCTGTGCACTGGTGTTTTAAAAAATATATATATTTATTCAATTGTTCACATTCTGTTTGTTTTGCAAAAATAAACATACTTGCTTTAGCTGACAAAAAGCAGCAATTTCTTTATTCATTTAATCCCCTGACCCCGTGATGCAACACATGAATTCTGTCTGCAACTTCAAGGCAAGTAATTTTACATGTAAAGTAATGGCTTCTTGCAGAGCAAATATGGACAAAAGCATGTAGGATCTTCACTTTTCCATTTTAAATGGAATAATGTAGACATACAACTGCCTTCATCTTTCAAAAACTGGGGTGATGGCCTGACGAAATGGACTACCATCATATTTATCTACCTCCTTAAATCCATTGCGATGGCAGAAGAACGGAGGTGAGAATATAATTTTATTTGTCATTGATCTGGCATTCTCTGTCTAATTAAATCACTGGGAGCACATTACTTGTGTACTTGACTATATTTAAGTGAAAATTGTCTGTTGCAGGTTGAGAATGCAGTCAGGAATGAAAAGGCAGCCACATCATGCAATACTGAATAAGTATGGATCAAAATAGAAAATTACTACATTATTCATTATTTCTGAAGTCAAAAAATGTACCTCTTTTGCTCTCAGTAATCCGGTTCTCTTAGTCCAGCTCTGTTAATCCTTTTTAGAAGCAGATGTTTCTTCTATAGTGGTCAATCAAAGCCCATACAGTGGACTAAGGATTTTTCCTCCACTGTTTGGACTTAATTCACAGGTGAAAAAAGTGCACCAGTTTTCTGTGGTCACTTTAAATCTAAAATCTTCAACAACATTCATCTTGATTACTTGTCTGTTGGTAATTGGCAGAAAATAGACCACTGATTGCAAATAATTATCCGTCTTTAGGATGTATCAGTTGATGCTAGAGTTTAAGCTTCGTCTGATTGAAGTGGAGCCATAAACAGCTCAACGAGCAGTCATGCTCGGACGGGTCCAAGCTTCGAAATGGCATGTTCTGATTATTCTTCTAAAAGATAAGAAAGAACAGATTTGCAAAACTGAAAACCAGTTACTTAAAACATATGCATGACTAAATTTTATCATGTTATCATACCTGAGGTTGCTAATGTAATTAATGCTCCATCATTACTGCAAAGATTAAAGTGGATCAAATTTTTCAGGACAGAAATGTTTTTTCCTGCATGTTTCCTTTAAAAACAGCTATCTGAGGTATTCCTTAGTTTTTAGTAATTGTAGTTAGTATATGAAGTCTTAGAGGATTCGTCAAACTAGCTCTACTAACTATTTTTAGTTAGTGTTTAATGAAAATACCCTATTTTCACAATGATACACCTGTAAAGAAGAAGAAAAGAAGAACACAGTTTTACTGCCATCACAACATATCAGAGAAGGCTCTGGATAATTTCTTTAATAATAATAAAACATATATACTTTGTTTTATTCAGTTCTTTTTTGTGCGAATTTGGCAAAATCGGCACAGCTCTTTCAGTCCAGTTTCATTAATTTTTTTGAACGTTAACATCTGTTTCAACAATTTAAAAGAAAGAAAAGAATGAAAGAAAGAAAGAAAAGAATGAAAGAAAGCAAGCAAGCACGCAAGCAAGCAAGAAAGAAAAGTGGTCACTATAATGCTATGGAGGAGGGCCAGGCCCTCTGCTTTGTCTGTCTATGGATTGGGGCCATCAGATAACAGTCAGGACAATGGCGCTCCATTCTGAGGGGGTCACTTAAATGAGCAGGAAGCAGCGGTGAGCGCCTAGCAGAGTCTGCTGGTAGACTCCCAGGGGTCCGCTCAGCCCTGATGGAGCACGCCACCGTTGAATGGCTGCAGAGCCTGAGAGGAAATGAGAGGCTGGTAGCCACCCAGCTGGAGCCACGAGCGCCCTTTGATGCTGAATAAGTAAAGTTGGGAGCAAGGTAAAGGTGATGGGGACATGGGAAGAGGTAAAAACAAAGAAGGAAGTCTAAGAAGAGGAGACAAAAATTAAAACAAAGTTCTCACAGTAATTTGCAAAATTTTTTTGATTTTACAGGAGAAAGTTGTTATATTATCATTGTAGAAGTATTTAATATTTCATGATCGATATTTTTCTATTTGGATTAATAATAAAATAAAATAAAAAGCTTTTGATGCTTTTCTAATTTATTTCTGCTATGGTGTTATTCTTTCTCTGATAATGGCAAATAATTTTCAATATAATTAAAGCCCCATTTTTGAAAACGGAGCTTTAATTATATTTGAGCAGATAATTATTTGACATTTATAAAAAACAAAAACATAACATTTGGGTCCCTCAGGGCTCTGTTCTGGGGCCTTAATATTGTTGAGCAGGTAAAAATTAAAAATGTTTTTCAATCAAAGTAGTTTCCATTTGGCAATTTTGGTTTGTGTGGCAAAATGTTTGGACACCACTACAGACCTATCATAAGCTGTTTCAGCAACAAACATGCCCTTTTATATTAGTACCATCTCAGAATGTTTCGGTTCGGAACTATTACTATTTTTAGTAACTGCTTTGATGACATTACAAGCGCAACAAATCAGCTCAAGACACCTCATCAGAAGGCTGTCTCTGATTGGCTAGGGGGTGGAGTCACTGTTTGTGTGACAAGAGCTGCTCCAGAGCTAAAATCAAGTCAGTCATGTTCAAAAACATACACAATAGTGATGGAAGCTACAGGTGGAACGAAGATGGAAGTACCCAAATCAGTACTGTGGTCCAATGCAGAAGTGCACAAAATGTATTTTATTCAACCATATCGTCACGCCGCCTGTCTGTCTCACGCATCACTTTGCTGTGGCGACCGTGCACACATAGTCGCCATATTTAGCTGTAATGGAAAACCACACGTTCTCAATTGAATCAAGCAGAACTTGGACACTGAACACTGTCGAACCCCTAATAGGACGACCAGAAATAGAAAATATTGTTTTAATGTAGCCCTCCCATTGGAGATCAAATGTTTTTTTCATGAAATAGGTTTTGTAGATCAAAGTATGCTGTTCACTTTTGATGACTGATTATCATACTGAGAAAATGATGTAACAAGTGAACTGAAATGGTCTTAATTCATGAAATTCAGCTGTACCTACTTTTGTATATATATTTCAGTAGTTAGCGTAAACCTTAAAAGTTGTTGAGTCAACATTTTTGAGTGACAAGCACAGCCTGAGGTTAGCTTAACTGCACTTGTGATTCTAAAGGACCCAATTCATTTAAGCCCCACAAGATTACATACAGGAGTCCCCTTATGCTCATCACTGTGGCTAATTTAAAATAATTTGGCTCTTTGTGAATTGTTTTTGCAACAATAATCCCATCTTCCACCTCATAAATGTTTGGAAGACATTTTTTCTACTTTCTAGTCTGCTTTTGTTTAATGCATCTGGGAGTAATTATTAGTCGTTGGCGAACATAAGGGAGAAATGACAACATGCGGAAATGTTGTGCACCACTGCTGAAAGTGAATCTAGTGTTGATAGAAGTGTTGAAGTGAAGCAGACAATGGTTACAATGTGGTTCAAGGCTGTGTTTTCTTCAGCTGCACAATGCTCTGGCATGGTCTGGGAAGTGACATATCCCAAAACTCTGCACTCTCCAAGCACCTTAGGCACTCGGAGGATGAAAACATGTTTGCCGACATGCTTTGGTCTCTAAAATACTTATCCTGGCTGATTGCAAAAAAAAAAGAAAGAAAAAGAGAAAATGTATATTTTATAATAATTTTTGGTGTAATACAAAAATTGTTCATAAGAAAGTGAAAGTGTTTTTACTCCTATGTAGCACAGTGTCCTGAAAATAGAACTGCAAGACAGAGATTATCAGTGGAGAAAGGAAGGTCAGCTGGGAATCCTGCCTTTTGTTCTACTCAGATGTTAAATGTCAATCCTCCTGAAAATACAAGTTGAAGTTCAATGATTGGTTTTGTCTCTCTGTGATGGACTGGCAGCCAGTCCAGGGTGTACCCTGCCTCTTGCCCAATGACAGCAAGACATAGCCACCAGTCTCCCTACGCCACCCTGCAAAGATAAGCAAATATAGACAGTCAATGGATGGATGATTCTGTCTCTGAAAACTACAACATGACTCATCAATCCATCTTATCTATATTCCATACCCACTTAATCCTAGAAGGATCACATAGCTGGTGCCTATGTCAAGTGGTCAGTGGGCACAAGGTACTGTACGGTACAACCTGGACAGGTCACTAGTGCATCATAGGGCAATAGAGACACACTGGAAAGAAAGTATGCACACACTGACACAAAGCTAATTTTGCCATGCTCTGTTGAATTAATTTTACAAGATTTTCCTGTGGCTTGGTTTCCCTTTTGCTTGATTATGTTTACTGATTCCTCCCAGATCCCTCTGTATTCATTCTGTACACATTCCTCAGTTAATTGCATCACGTTAGCACCCAGTTGCCATGCATTTTGTGGATTTTATCCACCTGATTTCTCTGTGACTGATCACCTGTGTGCACTTATAAGCCAATTAGTTTCCTGTAACAATCTAAAGAAAGAAGACAGGGTAACTGTAATAGAGTTATAGACGTCCACAAGTGTGGTTCATCTTGTGGCGTAAATTTCAGATGCCCAAAGGTTACACATTCATCTGTTAAGACATTATACACAAGTATAAACAGCATGGAAAAGTTGGCATGGGAAGGACACAGGTCCTCGGTCCTAGAGATAAATGTGCTTTTGTGCAAAATTTGCACATAAACTGATAGAACAAAAGACCTCTACAAAAACTTCTGAATCTTATGAATTTCAAGAAAGTTGAGTGAAAATCCTCTAAAAACCTGTCTTGTGCAATATTCCGGCTAGTAGCAAATGGGAATAATTTTGTTGAGCCAAACTGATGTGAAAGAGAAAAAAACTGGTTATGCGCTTTTTTGTTCAACAAATGTAAATATTCTGTTTCAACTGTATGCAGCATTATATGCTAATGGAGTTTAGCAGCTAGAAGTTCTAAAAACGGGATATTTTCACAACTTGAGATCACAGTCTAAAAGATTTTCACTACATGAGGCAAAACAAAACAACAGCCTTGAGCAAGCAGAAACCAGCCAAAACCAGAATCATCCAGGCAGTTAGGGGTGACTTGAGTAAGATTATTTTACAGTATGTGGCAAAAGTATAGAAACAATCAATTGTAAGGGATGCCGTTTGGAGCACATTCTCTGGTCCTTTTGGGACTCTGTTGATGTGAGCAGCTACTAGCTTCCCCGCCCAGGAGATGCATGACCCAGATGCTTGATGAATGGACCTGACAGTGTAGGTGTGGTGGAGGTCAGAAGACGTTAATCAGGAATGAACAGGAAACAAGCAGCTCAGTTTGAAATCTACTGTACTCACGCAAAGTTTAGATACTGCTTGTAAAGAACAAACGCTTTAATAGTGATAGAAGCACAAAAGGGAAATCCCAACACAACCGGATCTCCAAAAATCAATGCAGGACTGACTGAATAGACGGCAAGGAGCCGAAAACTTGACAAAATAAAAGATGCATCGTCGTGTGGGTTATGTGTTGTTGAAAAGCTAAATCCTAATAAGCTGCTTGATAAAATAAATTTATGAGTGTCGATCTAAGGCCATTTACCGCAGCAGAAAACAACAGTCCTAATTTCATGGTTCCAATGAAAAGGCAAACAATACTTTGACAACATAAGGAGAGACAAAAATGGATGGGGACGAGCATCTCGAGCGGAAAGGGCCGGGAGACACGAAGAGAGGTTTGGCTTCCAGCCGTCGGCCTCGTGGACAAGGTCACTTCCAAAGCAACATTCTATGGGGGGTCGGGACAAGCATCCCATAAAGCAGATAAAGAACAATAACAGGAACTATAGGCCACAAAGTAACTGGAGACTCTCTCTGGAAGACAATAATTGAAGGACCCTGTAAGATCAGGACACACGCTCAGCATGAAGGAGACAGGGTGGATAAGATATTTATATAATGTGATTAAAGCTAATGCAATAAGGAAAGTGGGATCATTGGGTCTGTTGCCAAACATGATAACAGTTGCTATCTAAGTGTGTGGTTTTAACAACCTTGCAACATTTCAAGCAGTTTTTTTTAAACAATATCGCAATGCTTTGTCCTCTAAGACAGCGAAGCATTGTAGAAATATAAACAACACTATAAATGGAAACATAAAAAGTCTCCACAAAGGTTGTGCAAGCAGCTCTTCTTAATAAACAGTAAGGCTTTAAAATTACGACCTCAAGTGCTTGCGTAGGAGATCATCAGTTGGTAGATGAGGGGAATTTTTAGGATATTTTTGGAGAACTTTCACATCAAAGAACACTTTTTAGTTCAGTTTTCAATCTGTTTGACAGTACTGGCAAGTTTTCTTGAAACTTTAATTCATGTTTATTGTGATCACAAAATTAAAGGCTCGTTAAGTTTGCCAAGTGCTTTTTTTCGTCAAATCTAATCTACACAAACAGTCCTTTTGATTGTTGCTACTTGTGGTCTTGCATCCCGTCCACGGTCTTAGAGCTGCTCAGTCTGTAGAAATTACTTGAAAAACACTTGTTAAAGCATGTTGGATAGAAAAGGCATCTGAATATAATTGCAACTCTCCCCTCAGGATTCTCCTTAAAGCGATCAAATGATTTGCATGCCTTGTAGTAATAATCCAGACATGACATTTAGAGGAGATATCCAAGTATCTTGCTCACGAGTTTGCGTAAGAGTGGACAGGAGATGGACAGACCTCATTAGCCATGAAGTGGGAGCCACTCAGGTCTGTCTGGGTGAAGGAAAAGCTGGAAAAGCAAAGCTCTGGATTTACAACTCCTTCTACATTCTGACTCTCACCAGGATGGTGGAAACGAGCAGCTAAAACGAGCTTAATACGTGGGCATGGTAACGTTGCTGAGCAGAGGGATGTCTGGGTTTCCCTCCAGAAACTGTTACCACCAAAATCTTAGATAGCACAACGATGATAGATAGATAAATAGATGGATGTATATAGATGGATGGATTGGCTGTTAGTTTGCATCCCTGTGCTGTAAGGCGTCACACTAGTAACTTCCTAATGCCTATTTAATTCGATTAAAGGAACTATACTAATTTGTATCTTATTAAGAAAAATGCTTTTTATGCAGTGTATTGTGAGTTAAAATATGTTATTTGATTATAACAATTGACTTATTGATTGCGCAATCGAGCGAGTCCCGGGTTTTTTAAGCATCAAACCGGGGACAACTTGGGACGACTTTCTCTACCAATCGCACAATGAGGTGTGGAGCCATTGCTAAGCAGCAGCTCCCCAACGTGTGCACAACATAAATAAAATATATATATATATGTATATAAACAGAACAGTATGGCGTGCATGTAAGTAGTCGCGTTTTCATCAATGTTTTTTAATGCACATTTTGAAGCATTGCATTAGAAGGGGTTGATAGAAATGACAAAATTCAAGTTAACTCACTAAATTTTGCCAAAAAGTTTTTACGCTCACTTGAGGTGGTTTTTGACCTTTTTGAAAAACAGTAAATGCACTATAGAGGAGATGGAAACACAATTGTCGAATCTGTTCTGACGTAGCGAACTTTTACCTCACATCACTGATCAGCTATTTCTGCTGTCAGTGTCTTCCTGAACGTTCCCATAACGCTCAAAAACAAGGCTGGAAGCAGCAACAGGTACGTGTGGACCGACGAAGAGAAACGAGCATTTCTAAGTCTCATCAGTAAAAAAAACAAAAAAACTCGCCACATTTATAGCTTCGCTCCATTACTGATCTGTGGTCCCGCGTTATGGCAAACAAAAATGACTGATTCTGATCGAGTGAATGTTGTGCCGTTACGCTGTACATCTCCTAATTAATTCGCTACAAACCAGTAAATTGGAAAGATGTCTGATGCGCATTTCCTTTTTTCCGATATTTTAAAAGTTCACTCAAAATTTGCATGAGAATTGGATGGAAAAACAGCTAGTGTTGACCATCCACATAGGAAAATGTAATTTACCCGAGATGTAGCCCTTTATGTAAAAGAAAACATAGAAAAGTACCTCGATTAAGCCTTGTTTCCTCCAGAGGATTGTGCAGGAGCATGAGGTGTGTATTTAGTCTGTTGAGAGTTTCTGGGGAAAAAACTGTTGGTGGCAGGGCTTAAGGTTCAAACTGAATCGTTCTCCTCACTAACGATTGAAATTTGTGCAGGATCAGGTATGATTTTTTTCAATTTCAAATCAATTTTATTTATAAATGACAACACATGTCATCTCAAGGCACTTAACAAAGTTAAACTCTATCAAATCATACAGACAGATTGATCAAAAAGTCTCCAGCAGATTGCATTGAGTCTTGGCAAGCAGCATTCACTCCTGCTGAAAGAGCGTAGAGCCACAGGGAGAGTCATCTGCATTGTCGATGGCTTTGCCGCAATCCCCCATACTGAGCATGCATGAAGTGACAGTGGAGAGGAAAACTCCTCTTTAACAGGAAGGTGTGGGCGGCCCTCTACTACAATCAACTGGAGGTTAGAGAAGACAGAGCAGAGACAGAAAAAAGCACATGTTGCTCCAGGAATACTTTCTATAGAGGGTAATGGCAGGAGATCTGCACCCCTGGATGGTGTCACAGCTAACAGAACAGCAGACAAGATGTACCTACTATGAAGAAAAAAATGACAGAGAACACGAAGTTAAAAATTTAAATAACAACAAACAATGCCAATTGGAGAACAGTAGGAGAACTCAGAAGAGTGGGAGACAGATCCTGATGTTCTCCAGTAGCCTAAGCCTATAGCAGCAAAACTATAGAGGTAGCTCAGGGTAACATGAGCCACTCTAACTATAAGCTTTGTCAAAAAGAAAAGTTTTAAGCCTAGTCTTAAAAGTAGACAGTGTGTCTTCTTCCCAGACCAAAATATAGTTTAGTTTAGTTCCTTTAAAACAGGCATTTCAGCTAACCCCATTTACAACTTTCATTTTCCTTGTTTTCATTTCTTCCAGGTTTTATTTCCCAAATCGATTTTCTGTCCACAGTGTAACTGGCACATGGTGATGGTATAAATCCCACTTTAAATACACTATAATATTCTTTAACAGCCACTCCTCTCCATGCAAGCAGACAACAAACCATTTTTAAAATATATATTTGTTAGACAATAAAAGTTCATATCACTTATGGAAAATTCACAACTTTGTAGGACTGAACTTTTTATGCTCGTGTGTATTTGCACAGTTAAAAGACAAGATGGGTTGTCTTTTATGAAAGAGCAAACAGATTGACTCTAGTTTGGGGTTAACACTCCATATCCTTTTCCATCTAGGGCATTGTTCCTTTAACAACTGATTAATATCTTGTTTAAACAGTCTGCAGACACATCACTCTGTTAGTGTGTTTATAAATACTCTGGTGCTAATCAACACAATGGCCCGCATTCCTGGCATTTAAAGGAAGTCCCTTATATCACAATATCTGCTCTCCACCAGAGAAACAAAAATTCTAGGAATATGACTCAGGAACAAAAACAACTCTGCACATGAATGTCTGCTTATTGCGTTTCTTTTTGAAAGGAGGGAGCGCTTCGGCCCTCGGTTTCAGTGTTTTAGCTTTGCATCACCGACACTTCTCTGAACTTTTCGACTTCCCCCGTTTGACTCTACTGTTGATCCCATACAAGATTAAGTGTAAATTAGCCGTAGTGTAATTTTGTCCCATTCTTAGAATTCTGACTGAATAAAATTAGACAGAGATTAGAATGAATAATAAGAGGTAAATATTTTGACTGGATCCCCAAGACAGTTGCAACGCGTGGAGTTACCAAACACCCCCTTATAATTGTATAGTCTTCTGGTCTGAGGTAACATAAATAGATTGTGAATAGAACACTATTTTATGTTTATCAGATTAAAGAGGAAAAGATTTTTGTACCACCTTTAATTTGTCACATTTTGTCAACCACAAATTGGCATACTCTTGCCAAATGAGGCCTGGTGTCATGCACCAGGAGGAACTCAGGACCCACTGCACCAGTGAAGGGTCTAGAACAAAATAGAATAGAAATACCATTATTGTCTCACAATGGGGAAATTCAGGCGTCAGAGTGGCAAAAAACACGTAGAGAGGATACACCACAGTTACACAATAAATTCAATATTATGAATGTGAAAAGCTAATTTATACTTAAAGGAGCCATAAGTAATACTGACTCCTTGTGGCTCCAATTGGTAAAACAGCTTGCCTATCACAACAATCTAATTTTTAAACGGTGTGTTGCTGTTGTGAATTTTTATTTACAAGAGATACGTATATGATGTTGTTTTCTGTTCTATTTCTGGGCCCCATTTCAGAAAGAATGGCCGATCCACCCTGAATAGAAAGCCGTTACTCTGAGTAGTTCTACCTCACGCTGTCATACTCAGCGTTGTTGGTTTCTAAACTCAGCGTCCAATCAACCCTGACTTAAGCACGAGCACGAGCATGAAAGAAGCCCTCATCAATGGAATGCAGATAACGTGAGCCACCATGGCAACAGCAGGAAATAAGAATCCTCTAAGTGAAATTAGAAATCTTTAAAGAAGGCATATGAAGAATATTAAACCATAATTAACAAAAAGAAACAATGCTGTTGCTGTAGAAAAAGTGAGTTTGCAGCAGAGAATTTCTGAAAAGTAAACGCATGAGTAATATGAGTGTTATTTGATAGAGAATTAAAGCTGTATTCTCACACCACACTCATTCAACACATTGATTATGTGTCTAGGTGCAACCCTACAAACATTAAAAATACATAGCAGCATATCAAGATGAAGTATGGAAATGCAGTTTAGTCCAGTAGTGTTAAGCTTTTTTCGGTTTTTCTTATGTTTAACCATACTCAACTAGAGTATTAATTGGTTATAATCAACATTTGCAATTAAAGATGGGATGGCGTGAGTTATTAAAATATCTGAATTTTGCTTCACCCATCCTTCTGAAAATGAGTTGACACTGATTTTCTTGTAGGTGTATAATTTGTACCAACCTCCCTTTTTATTAATCATATAGGCTATATTTATATTTTAAGTAAAAGTAAAGGTTGTGTTATTTAAGTGAAGAAATGTGCCATAACCCTAACTTTGTTGGGGTAAAAAATATGAATGGAAACTAAAATATATGAATGGAAAATTAGAGCTGGTAGTCTCAAAATTTGATATAGAATAAATTATTGCTTTAATTCTGTTTAGTTCTTTTATTAATCTTGTGGGTCTTTGACTATGGAACGACATTAAACTCTACAGTAACTGAGTGCTACAGTAAAATTCCTGCGCAACATACAGCTGTCTCTGAAAGATTTTATTGAAAAGCTGCTTTTGGCATAAAAACGAAGAGCAGCACAAATACATTGTTCAGAACTGAGAGCCTCTCCTCGTGTAGAAGAGCAATGTGAAATGATAAGACAGTTATTCATGGTCTGATCAACGTCTCCCGACAGAGATATCTGTGGCGTATTTGCGCTCCAGCTTACATCCAGAAAGGACACGCCTTTTATGACACGTCCTTGTGCAGATCTCAGCTAAAAAGGAGGAAAAACTCAGTGTTTGCCCAAACAACTCTGCTCACTAGCAGGGTTGTTTCACAGAGTAATTTGTTGTCATAATTCGACTCAAGGTAAAGGCTTCTGAGCTTTGTGAAACAGAAAAGCAAGGGTATGCAAGAGTTTACCCTAGAAATTACTCTGAATATCCACTTACCCAGCTTTCTGAAATGGGGCCCTGGTCTGCTTCTCTTACTAGCCTCCATGTGCAAGCTGCTGCTCTTTTGCCAAGATAAAAATACCAGATGCTGGGCTCTGTTTTGGGAACCCTGGGAACTTACATATGATTGACTCAGTAATCAGGAAGTAAATACTGGCTACACACTGCACTGATGTAATTTTGGACCGTACCTCTAGGTTTGAAAGGAGAAAAATGTGACTAAGACATTGTTGATGGAGAGGACTGATTGTTTAGGTAATGTTACTTCCATCCTGGGTGACAAATGACAATGATTTATGTTGATTTTGCAGTAAATATCTCACTTATAGCTCCTTTAAGTTGTAAAGCAGAAGATAACAACTTTGTATTGTCTCTAAGATTGCCCGGATGATCTCTTTGTGCTGTCTGCATATTGCAAGTCAACTGAGAATGTTTACCAGGGAACAGAAATTGGTCTGGCAAAAGATATTTTTGTCTGTCAATGAAACTGCATAACACCACTGACTGAAAACAGTTTATGTGACAGACTAATACAAATGGATGCACAATTGCAAAATGCAAGGAAAAGGATGGATGGTTGTGTTGTTGTTCTTGTAAAGTTCAACATCTAAAAAGTGTTGCATTCGCGTTCAGCCCCATCAATCAATACTTAAGGATCCAACCTATGCTGCCATCTCACCAGCTTGGCACTTTTCTCTTCTTTGTAGAATCACTCACGGTTAGTCAGACTGGACCGAAAGCATCTGCACTTAAATTTTCAAATCTTGCCACAAATTATTAATAGGCTAACTAGGACATTAAAACATGCCACTTGCTTTTTTTATTTAAATCTTTTATTTAAATTTAAATTTTCATGTTAGACTGTACATTGGGATCTTTTGTCCTGCTGGAAGGTGAATATCTGTTTTAGTCCAATCAATTACTTCGACTGCAGTCATGTCTTGATGACATCAAAAGCTGGATGACTTTAAATTTCCTGCATCTAAATTCTGACAAGACCGAAGTTGTAATCTTTGGGCCAGAGTCCTCAAAAAATAAACTTCTTAACCAATCACTTAATCTGGATGGCATTAACTTGGCCTCTGGTAATAAAGTAAAAAATCTTGGTGTTATTTTTGACCAAGACATGTCATTTAAATCCCATATTAAACAGGTTTCCAGAGTTTCCTTTTTTCACCTCCGGAATATTGCCAAAATTAGAAACATTCTGTCCAGGAGTGATGCTGAAAAACTAGTCCATGCATTTGTTACTTCAAGGCTGGACTATTGTAATTCTTTACTATCAGGAAGTCCACAAAATGCAGTTCAAAGCCTTCAGCTGATCCAAAATGCTGCAGCAAGAGTTCTGATGAAAATCAACAAGAGGGATCATATTTCTCCAATTTTAGCTTCCCTTCATTGGCTTCCTGTTAAATCAAGAATAGAATTTAAAATTCTTCTTCTAACGTATAAAGCCCTTAATAATCAAGCTCCATCATATATCAGAGCTCTGATTACCCCGTATGTTCCTAACAGAGCACTTCGCTCTCAGACTGCAGGTCTGCTGGTGGTTCCTAGAGTCTCTAAAAGTAGAATGGGAGGCAGATCCTTTAGCTATCAGGCTCCTCTCCTGTGGAACCAACTCCCAGTTTTGGTCCGTGAGGCAGACACCCTGTCTACTTTTAAGACTAATCTTAAAACCTTCCTTTTTGACAAAGCTTATAACTAGAGTGGCTCATGTTACTCTGAGCTACCTATATAAGCTTAGGCTACTGGAGGACATCAGGATCTAATTTTCTCACTCTATAGAGTTCTACTGTTCTTCAACTACGCATTACGTGTTGTCATTTCTGCTTTAACTTTCTGCTCTCTCTCTTTTTTTCTTCATAGTAGGTACACCTGGTCTGGCGTTCTGTTAACTGTGACATCATCCAAAGAAGACAGATCACCAGCTATTACCATCTAATTTAGAACAGATTACTGGATCAATGTGTGCTTCTGTGCTTTTGTGTCTCTCTTGTTGTGTCTCTGCTCTGTCTTCTGTAACCCCCAGTCGGTCGAGGCAGATGACCGTTCATACTGAGCCCGGTTCTGCCGGAGGTTTTCCTTCCCGTTAATGGGGAGTTTTTCTTCCCACTGTCGCTTCATGCTTGCTCAGTATGAGGGATTGCTGCAAAGCCATGTACAATGCAGACGACTCTCCCTGTGGCTCTACGCTTCTTCAGGAGTGAATGCTGCTTGTCGGGACTTTGATGCAATCAACTGGTTTCCTTATATAGGAACATTTTTGACCAATCTGTATAATCTGACTCAATCTGTATAATATGATTGAACTTAATTTTGTAAAGTGCCTTGAGATGACATGTTTCATGAATTGGCGCTATATAAATAAAATTGAATTGAATTGAATAGTCTCAAGTCTTTTGCAGTCCCTAAGTGGTTTAGCTCCATCAATCCTCCTTTGATATTTTACCTGCTTCCCTCTTTTTGCTGAAGCATTCCCATTGCATGACACTTCCACTACCATGCTGTACAGGGGTGATGGTGTGTTCATCGTAATGTGCAGTTTTCTATCAAACATAATTTCACAGGTAGGCAGCTCTAGTAGGCAGGACTACTAGTTTTCCGCTGGACAGATTCTCCTACGTCTTATCAAATCTTAAATCTTATCTTTTTCTTCAACATCCAAATGTCTGTTTAGGTTGTTTTATGCTTTCAATCTTAACTTCTAATACAAATACCAATTCTGTGCTAATACATATTCTGAAATGACTGTGACTGAATTAAATGTTAGCATTAGGATTTGCCAGCTAATGAGTGGGATCTTTTGCATTTTTTAGATCAAAGAAATCCCTCAACAAAGGTAACTCGCCTTTTGCTGTTCTTAGTGCTAACTGGACATGCCTTTACCGTGCATTTTGATTTATTATCTTAAAATTAGCTTTCCTCTGGGCTGAGGTCCTCTCAGGTCAAAATCTTTGGGTGGTGTCCAGTGGAGCAGTTAAAAAAATGCCACTGCCTGCCCTTCCTCACGTAGCCTACTGGGATGAGAGACGTTACTCATGAGACGGCATTGATTTGGTCGCAGCGTGTATAAACAGGGTCTACATCAGAAATAAATTCTCACTTCCCTTTGCTTTATATTCACCAGGCAAAAACTTTTCTTGAAACTTTCTTTTGTTTGCGATTTCCTTGTGTTTAATCCTTCCTAATAGTTTCAAAAGGAGTGTGGGCAGTTTGTCCATAATTTGCTTGTTTTCCGTTACAGTGTGCTTTTTGCAAATATGCTGCTTCTCAAAAGTATTCACACCGCTTGAGCTTTTTCACAGTTTATTACTTTATAACCTACAAAAAGTAGGGCAACATACTAAAATGGAAGGGAAATCCAAGAATGGTGTCACAAATTTGCATTCAATCTGACCAGAGCGAACATTTTGTCGAAAGAAATGTGACTGCAATTACAGTTGAAAGTCTTTTGGGGTGTGTCTTTACCAGGTTTACACATCAAGGGACGTTGTTGCTCATTTTTCTTTAAAAGATTGCTGGGGAACATTAAAATTGGATGTTGAGTATCTATAATGATCAATTTTGAAGACTCGTCCCCAAGTGGACGTTGACTGGGTCAGTCTAGCAAATGAATATGTTTTGATCCAAACCTGTTCACACTACTGGGCGCCCATACTTTTCAAACACATACTTTAAGCAATATCAATGCTTATGATTAAACTGTGTAGAGCTTAAGTCCAGAAGTGTTTTCTGTTTCAGAGCACAACAGCACAACTTATTTAGTGTGTACTGTAGGTGTCTAATGACGCCTATCGGTTGGTGTGACACGGCATGCTACTCCACATTACTGTTCCCCTTAACCTGAGCTGTGAATCACTGCAGCTCACCCAGTGTTAATAGAGGCCTCTTGGCTGCTTCTCTGACTGCACTGCAGTAATGTCTTGGTAAGTGTGAGGATGTTACATACTCTTTTGATTTTGAATGATGCACCGAACAACACTTGATGTTAAAAGTGTACTTAGATATTCTTGAAAAATTGCTGTTGTAAACTTGTCCACAAATGTATATCTGATACATCTTCTGTTTTTGCTTGGCTTTCAGAATGCTGTGTGTTTATGAATGTTTTCTAACATACTTTGAAACTCCCTATCCCAGAAAAGTTGTATTCACACAGGGGTCAGGTAGAAACCTATTTATTAAAGGGGCCTTGTCACGTATTATGATGACGATTTTCTACACCAGTGGCTCATTCTGGTTGCATGCAAAGGTTTTCCGGTTAAATTATCGTGTCTTGTTGGCTTATAATATTTTATTTATGTGTTTTACACTTTGTTAAAGCTCTGCAGGTGTATGGCACAACAATTGTTATGCCCATTAATATATATCAATGTTTATGTCTGCTGACTGTGCCTGGTGCAAAGTTCTCTTCAGGCTAAAAAAAGACTAAGTAAACTCTATCAGGACAAATGCTTGGCATATTGTTTGTATTCTTTGACAATGAATATATGATATTTTGTGCTTTTTTTATGGTCAAAATACATGACTAGGCCCCTTTAAGCAGGATAATTCAAAAGGTAGTTGCCTGAGGTTTTTTAGTGCTATAAGAATAAGGGGGTAAATCAGAGATTTAAGATGATAAAATCCATTATTGCCCAAATATGGGCAAAAATGGCCGCCTGACATCACATCCTGTAAGGTAATGTTGCGGTAAGGCATTGCGCTCTACAAGCTAATTCAATAGGACCTGTTGTACACAGCTGCGATCAACAACAATTATTTCGGATTTCGAGAGGACTTCACCATTGAAATTCGCGAAAGCTATTGTTAAAGCAACAATGCCCACGTGCATGGCAGTTGGATGTTCCAATACATCGGGTAAAAGTGAACAAAAAACATTCGATTTTTCACCTTTCCAATTGCCCATGATCCACCACAGGCTCTTTTGTTGGATTGCCAACTTGCCAGAGTGAGAGCTTAATTGCAGCATAAGTTGATTCTTCAAAGTATTGACTTAGGGGGACTAAATAAAAATGCATATAACAACGATCAGATGTTTATTGATAATCTTGGGGGAGTTACAGCCTTGTGGAGCTGGGTGTTTGTGTCCTTCAGGTGGCATAAGTTCCCTGGTTCAAATCCCAAAGACTGTCCTTCTGAGTGCCCTGATCAAGACCCTTAGCTTCAGAATGCTCCCTGGGCACCACACAGACCACCACTCCCTAAGAGATTAAACGCAGAGGACAAATTTCACTAGAATGTGCAAAATGGTAAATATATCATAATTATAATCCACTTCATGTATTACTTAATAATGGTCTATCATATAAAATCCCAATAAGTTACACAGAAGTTTACGGATATACAGTAATATGAGAAATTGTTCAAAGGTTCTTTGGAAGCCCACTGCAACATGCCCTCAAACACACATATACATGCACACTCTGATTTCTCTGCTTCGACTCCATATTTGTTCAGAGCTCTCTTGTTTTCACTCATCTCCAACAAAGAACATCTCACTCATCAAATACAATCTCTGCTCAGAGCTTAGGTGTGGTTTGATCCATGAACCACGTTTCCATGTATGATTGAGTTTCACAGAGGTCTCATGGGTACCTGTGCATGGCTCCATTTTTTAACCTAATGGCTACACAGTTTAAGCAGCCACCCCCATCACAGACATCCATCCCTCTCGGAAATGAACTATAAGACAAGGTTTGAGGTTACACCTCACCTCCACCAACAATACAGCTTTGATCTTCTTGGGCGTCTCAATGTCCTACACAATGTTTCAACTGTGCCTGTGCTTGGCTTGTAACTAACACTTAGCTGTGCATTGGAAAGTGTGTGTGTGTGTGTGTGTGTGTGTGTGTGTGTGTGTGTGTGTGTGTGTGTGTGTGTGTGTGTGTGTGTGTGTGTGTGTGTGTGTATGTGTGTGTGTGGGTACTTGTATCTGAGTGAGAACATTTTCTGCACATTTACTTGTAACATGAGTAACATGGGTTAAGTTTAAGACTAAGGTGTCGATTAGGTTTTGTTTAGGGTTAGGGTCAGCGTTGGCTCATAGATAAGGTTGAAAATAAATTGCAGTCAATGGACGGTCCTCAGTAAGTATTTAAAACAAGGGTGTGTGTGTGTGTGTGTGTGTGTCTCCTGCTCAGTGAAAAGAATCCCTTCTAGCAGTAGGACCCAGAGGATTTCTGTAGGCAAAATTGAACGGGTACACCTTTATGTTGTTTGAGGCAGGGCCTAAAATGAGGGGGGAAAAAGTTGGTTAGTACTGTAATAAAAAAAAGTAAAAAAAAGTTGAGCTTTCAGCCATGTCATTGGATGAGAGTCTGCCAGGAAAATGCAATGGCTCCTATAGTCAGGACAGTCTGCCCATGTATTCATTGCAACTTAAAACACACACCTTGTCTAATTCGGCCGCAGCTCCTGCAGGGATAAACGCCCTCAGCACGACATGAGCGCTTCTGTAGCCGTATACAGGAACATTTACACGGAGGACCGCTTCAAGCAGGCCTACGGCTCCGATGACACCGCGAGTGGAAGCCTGCGGCTGCGGGAGAAACTGGCCGGGAAGTGCAGGTGTTCCCGGCGAGCCTGCCTTCACCTGCTCAGGGAGAGAGTGCCGCTTTTCAGCTGGTTGCCCAGATACAGACTGAGGAAATGGATTTTAGGAGACGCCATAGCTGGACTGACTGTTGGTATTCTTCATATCCCGCAAGGTCTGTGCACTCTACTTCTCTTCATAATAGCGTAATGCTGATTAAATAAAGCCAAGAGTATCACTACAAAGAAATTATAGTTGGCATCTATGAAAAAAAGTATAGTTAATAATAATCGGCAAATAATAATAGTAATAACAATAATACATTATTATTATTATTATTATTGCTGAATAACATTAACAATTTTATTATTTAATAAATCCCTTTATTCTGTTGTTAACTATCACTTTTCTGGAGTAAGACTCAAACTTTTCCTCTATTTTTCTTTTTTGCAGTCTACCCTATGAGTCTCACTCCATAAGTATAGTGCCTGCATTCAAAGCTAAACCATTTTTCACACCCTGCTGGTCAGTTTAAATAAGAAAATAATAAGTATGAAAAACAAATAGTTAAGGGTTATCCTATGGGAGGTTATCCTATATAAGACCGCATATTGCTCATCCAAGCCTGTAAGCCTTAATCACAACAAAAGGAGTCAGGCACTTATGATCACAAACGTAACACTATCTAAAAGACAACCTATGCATTCTGATTTGGAGCAAACTTGACCTTTTGACAACAACAACAAAACATATTGAATTTAAAAAGTTCCTGTGCTATGTATAAACTTGTTTTGTTCTTATGAGCATCTTTTTAATGTATGCAATATGTTGATTTTGTGATTCTTTCAGCCACCATACATGTGACGCAGTGCTATTCTGGTTTTAAGTTGTTCATCTGCTCTGTTATTGTCATTATTTTTGACCTCACTCCAAATGCTGTCTCACAGCCAGCTCCACTCAGAAGTATATTATTATTTTCATAAATCCCTTTAGTAACACTCTTTTGACTTAAAATAAAAGTTTAATGTTTGAGTTTACTTTAAAATTTCACCTGTGCATATAAACTTTATTTACTTGTATGTACTTATTTTACGTTTATTTTAAAATTATTGATTTTTATTTTTTATTTTAAGTGAGAAGTTGTAAAACAAAATAGAGGAAAAATGAAATGTTGAAACTTGATGCATTTACTTGTTTCTGAACAGGTATGGCCTTTGCTCTGCTAACATCAGTGGCTCCAATTTTTGGCCTCTACACCTCCTTCTTCCCAGTAGTCCTTTATATGGTTTTTGGCACTGGTCGCCATGTGTCCACAGGTAAAACCACCCTCTACATTTTACCCCTTATACAGTGTTTTGCTAAAGTATACATACCTGATGAACTCTTCCACAGTTTGTAACACAACTACAAATCTCAATGTATTTTTATCAAGATTTTATGCGATATAGACCAACACAACTTTGTGTTGATCTATATTGCATAAAATCTATGCTATACTATACTGACAATGTACTTTAGCGGCTAACCGGGAAGTTGAAGAAAACTTATAGATGGTTTTTAAAATTATATACAAATAAAATGGTCAAGTTTTGAAAATTTGCCATGCATTTATTTATTGTATTTATTCGCCCGTTATCAACACTTTGTAGAAGCATCTTTTACTGAAGTTGCAGCTTCAAGTCTTTTTATGTGTGTGTATTTTCTACCCTTCATCACAAATAACTCAAGTTAAATTGGTTGCAGAACGTCTGTGAAGGTCTGTTTTTAAGCCTTGCTGCAGATTCTCAGTTGGCTTTAGGTCTGGACCTTGACTTCTGATACGTGAATATCTTTTGACCTAAACAACTGTACTGTAGACATGGCTGTATATTAAGGGTTGTTTTACTGCTGGAAGGTAAACCTCTGTCAAATCTCAAATACTTTCCAGTCTGTAAAACGCTTTCCTCCTGGGTTTCATATATGGGATCGCCTCCCTCTACTGCCACGCCATGTGCCACTCCTGAACATTAAAAAACTTTGACTTCTATTGGCTTTCTAATAACGATAGCCTTCTTTTTGCCACTCTTACAGAAACTTCAGCTTTGTGGAGTGAGCAAATAATTATCCTGTCAGCAGACTCTTAGCTATGGATCTCTGCAGCCCCTCCAGAGTTACCATGGGCGTCTTGGCTGCTTTGAATAATGTTCCTTCACCAAGCCTCTCAGTTTAGCTGGATAGATATATCTTGGTAGGTTCGCAGTTATCCCATACTCTTTCTGTGAACAGCGCTCTGTGAGATCTTTAAAGCGTGGGATGTTACTTAAAACCTCACCCTGCTTTAAGATTCTCCCTAACTTTCTTCCTCACCTCTCTGCTTTGTTCCTTGGTCTCCATGACACTCCATGACACTGTTTGTTCAGTAGTATTCTCTAATAAAGAATACTACTGAACAAACAGTGTCATGGAGACACTGCCGTGCTAGATTTTTAGGAACATAGTAAAGTGGACTCAATATTGAAGGCCACATTTTTACTTTTTTATTTTGAAATATCATTGTTAACCAGGCATTTTCCTCCCACTTTACATTTCTGCACTATTTTGTGTTTGTCTATTCTATTACGAAAAAAAAATTCTAATGGATAACAATGAAGGTTTTGCTTGTAAGGTAACAAATTGTAAAAAGTTCAAGAGGTATGAAAACTTTCCAAGGCACTACATGTTATAGACTGGTGTTTTTTCTTAGACCCCCTGTACTCTGCTCCACCCATTGATTAACATTGTAGCGCATCACAGTTCCTCCAGTGTGCTGAGAAGACTTTTTCTCCGTAGGGACCTTTGCTGTAGTGAGCCTGATGACCGGTTCTGTTGTGGAGCAGCTGGTTCCAACACCTCTGGCCTTCAACTCCAGCTCGTCTGAAGCAGCCGACTTAGAGGTCCAGCGGATTGGAGTGGCTTCAGCTGTAGCACTTCTATCAGGAATCATCATGGTGAGACATAAACTCAAACAATGTTTTATTTTGCCTCTCACATGGACGCTTTGTGAGCATCGGACTTGATTCCTTGACGCTGATATGTTGTCCTGCTTTGTCCCAGCTCTGCATGTTCGGTCTCCAGCTTGGCTTCCTCTCCACCTACCTATCAGAGCCGATTGTTAAGGCTTTCACCAGTGCCGCTGCCTTCCATGTCACCATCTCACAGCTGCAAAGCATGCTGGGCCTGAGACTCCCTCGCCACACCGGGACGTTCTCTCTCTTCAAGGTGATCTGTGTTTCTGGTTCTCATGCTGAATCCGAAAAATAAATAGACACCAACTGGCAAAGAAGTTTCAGTTTTATCACTTCTTTGTGGGCTCAGACTTTAGCGTTAGTGTTGGAGAACTTGCCTCACACCAACATGGCCGAGCTGCTCATCTCTGTGGTGTGCCTGGCTGTACTGGTCCCCGTTAAGGAGGTCAACACGCGTTACCGGCACCGCCTGCGCACACCCATCCCCGTGGAGATCCTCATGGTCAGTCAGCTGATTCCTGATGGATAAGACTTACTATTTACTCTATAATGAACGGGTTTTGATTCAGGATTTCATGTTCTGCTCTTCAGGTGATCATTGCTACATGTGTGGCCTATTTCTCTTCATTAGATTCCAATTACAACATTGAGATAGTTGGCCATATTCCCGCTGGGTAATATTTTAAATGATAAATACTGAAAAAACTATAAGCTTTTTACTGTAATTTTTTTTTTTACATAAAATTAAAGACTTTTTCTATGTTTAGTTTCCCAAAGCCACAGTTGCCTGCTTTCCACACTTTCCCTGCCATTGCTGGAGACACGATTGCCATAACGTTTGTTGGATATGCCGTGTCTGTCTCACTGGCGATGATTTATGCTGACAAACATGGTTATTCTATACACCCAAACCAGGTAAAACAGCCGCACCTGCTTGCTGAAACATTTCATCTGATCCTGACCACTCTGTGACCAATTTGTTTTCAATCTGTGTGTTTTTTTTTCTCCCCAGGAACTGCTAGCTCATGGGATCTCCAACACAGTTTCCTCCTTTTTCACCTGTTTCCCCAGCTCAGCCACTCTGGCCACCACCAACATACTGGAGAGTGCTGGAGGACATACACAGGTAAGCACACAATCATAATCATAAACACTGTGTTGTTTTGAACATCTGGACTGGGGTCTTCAATCCAGAACAGATAAAATACACTAAAAGAAGAATGTTGCTATGGGTTCTCTCAGTGCTAGCAAGTATTTTTAAATAACATGCTGCTCGAAGCAATCAATACATAAATTAGAACATCATCAAAAATTGTATTAGTTTCAATGGTTAAAAAGTGAATTTCATGTAGATTCATTGCACTCAGAACGATGCATCTCGCGCATTTATTTTGGTTATTTCGAGGACTATTCTTTGCAGATAAAGTTAAACACAAGTTTCTCTGTAAATTAGAATCATACATAGGAGCAATAAAAATTATTTTGTATGCAAAATGTCATTTCCACACAAGGTCCTAAAAGTTCATGGGAAACACTGCCAACTTGACGGTTGTCTAGCCGACATTCTCCGGCACCGCCCAAGCCAGAAAATATCATAGCTAAGGAAGCTGGCTGTTCACAGGGTGCTAGATCCAAACATATTAATGCAGAGTTGAACACAAAAGAGTAGTTAAAAATATGCACAAGCTATAGGAATAGCTGCAGTCTTTACAGTGTTGGGAAGTCATGGCCATTCAAATGTTTGGGGGAGACTCACATGGTGTGGGTTTTGACCAGCAGTGCTTCAAGAGGAACCACATTCAGTCGCATTAAGGACAGGGACTAAAACTGTAGCATTCCTTGTGTTCTTTTTTATAGATTTTTTTTCCTAATAGTGCCCATTATTGACACTTATCAGACAGGAAATGGGAACAGAGAGAAGTGGGGAAGATGCACAAAAGGTCCAGAGTTTGGGACGTCAGCCTTGGACAGTTGCAACAAGAATTATAATTCTTGATTCTATATATATTCGTATATGGGATGCCCCTTCTACTGCCACGCCATCTGCCAGTCTTGTACTAGAGACAGCATCAGAGGTGTCTTACCTGTACTAAGGATAAAAAGGACTGGGTTGTCCTAATTTCAGATCAAAGTTAATGTTGCATTCAGTTAGTAAATTCAGTTCCAAGAGTCTGTAGGATATACAAATATATAAATTATATTTTACCGAAAAGCAATGAAGTCTTTGAGTTTCTTTGAGATTATAAATACATTTATGTGTTTGTCTTCTTACAGCTCTCGGGTCTCTTCACCAGTCTGGTTGTCTTGATTGTCCTGCTGCTGGTTGGACCCCTGTTCTACTCCCTACCCAAGGTGTGCACGGGTGTCTTTGTACATGAAGAAGACAAGGAAGCAGGATGTTTCCACTTATTATCCTTTTTGTCTTTCCCCGCAGGCAGTGCTGGCATGCATCAATGTTACCAGCCTCAGGCAGATGTTCTTGCAGTTCCGGGACTTACCCGAGCTTTGGAGAATCAGCAAGCTTGACTTTGTAAGGCTGCTTGAGCGACCTTTTTTATGTAGAAAAATGAGAAAAGAAATAAACAACATCGATAGTTCAGTACCGTAGCTTGTTTGGCTGCTGGCAAACTGGTGCACACATTTTAACTGCAAACTCACAGTTGTAAGATTTTTGGAATCAAATAGCTTTGCTGGATATTAGTTTAATAATATTTTTTTAATGAATCATAGCATACAAGTTACATGACATGAATCACTAAAAAAACTCAATTAATGAACAGAATAATTATTGAAATCTTGGTTATATGATATAACCAAGATGTTATTTACTTGCATTGATACATACATTTAAAATGTGATTTGTTAACTTTTATGGTGATTTTGTGTCTCTGTCTTGAGTAGATGGTTTGGGTTGTAACCTGGCTGTCTGTGGTGGTACTGAATGTGGACCTTGGTCTGGCCATCGGAGTGGTTTTCTCTATGATGACTGTGATCTGTCGAACACAAAGGTACGGTTTATTTTGTCCCATTTACTGTTTATAAACCAAGATTGCAAACTGTGGCAGTGGAAGAATGGTGGCTAACGGAGGCTTGTCAGGCAACGCTGGACCATTTTCTTCCAAAGAACGCGAAGATTATTATCCTTAACAAATGACAACTGGCTTCCAGGTCTGCATACAGGTACTGAATGGGAGCAAGATGTTAGGATGCCGGATATTCAATGGCCGGATATTTACACATATTTGGTGGAAAAATCTAGGACTGCAACAACGAATCGATAAAATCGATAAAAATTGACAATTAAGAGTGTTGCAACGAATTTCATCATCGATTTGTTGTGTTGCGCGACTAATGTGTCACTCGCCATGTTGCGGAGCCATTTACCTCACCTGCAGACCGTCGTCAATGCTGACTGCAGAGTGATGTAAAAACGAGGTGGAGGCGGTATTTTCAAATAGTGCTTTTTTGTAGTAAATTCTACAAATGACGACACAGAGAGCACAACTTCCTCAAAAGGTAGGGAGCACGTTGCAGTTCACAAAACCAAAAAATAAGTAACATGCCAGATTTGACATGGCACGAGAGCACCACAGTGATGATACAGGAGCTGAAACAACATAGACCCAAATTAAAAACACTTTCAGAAAAACAAGGCATAAACATCCCTGAAGGAGACCTTCCAAAATGTAAAGCCCTCAGAAGACATACAAAATATTAAATATCTAACACCCTTTTTGACTCTTCAAAGAAAAATTTGAAAAACTTATAGAATAAACGTTCTTGGATGAAAAATATGTACAAGGGCAAATGTAGCATGTAGTATTAAAATAAAATGCAGCCTGGGCTGGAGGTTTATTTGATTGTCAGAAGTGGTGTTTTTGCACTGGTTGTAATGCTATGTCTAATTTGTTTCCCCTAGGTGCACTAGCACAAGGGTGAGGTTCAACCAAACCGCATCTGACACCAGTTTTACAATTTCCCTTTTGTTGTGGTAAATCCTGTTCATAAAGAAAACATTGACTCTTAAATGATTGACTTACAATCTAGTCAACATAAACTTCTTTATTTGAATCAAAATTATTTGTTACTAATATTATTGTAACAGAACACCTAAATAGCAACTTTCGTTATGTTACTGTTTTCACCGTGTCCCGTCTACGGTGAAACACCCTCGGTGGACCCAGCTCGTTTTACCCAGTCAGGCGACCCCCACTTACTTATTACCTTGAATGTAGGACGCATAAAACAGACAAGTATACTTTTAGTTATATTTTATCTACGTAAAGACAGAGAAACAGTTACAGTCACACCAGCGCTGATGGGCTTCTGATCGGCAGGAAGCCCCGATTGCTCATCACACAAAAATCCAATGGTTGGCAGCTTTTGGAACTACATATGGTGTTCCCTGGACTCTAAACCTAAACATACGCGCTCGTTTTTCGAAAAGGCAGCTTTTATATTTCCGTGAAGACGAAAGATTTTATGTTCCTCCCCGCAAAAAATAAGGGGCTCTAAACCCGCATTTCTAGGCTACACGATGTTTTAGAAGCCACGCGTAACGGCGTGCTTGTCAGTAAGAATGGCAGCTTTATGCTAGACACAGAGGAAGACGTATTTTCCTCTGTGCCTAACAAGGGAACCTTCTAAACCCAATATTCTTAAGGTTCACAGTATTTTCAGAGACCTGGCCAGGGTCTCCCGGACTTTCACCGCTGTGACCTGCACGCAAATCCCAAGTTTTTACCGACACGTTTGCAAACTTTTCTCTGCCTTTAGGAAAGTCGGCCCTTCCAGGAAGAAAAAGACACTAGGAGATAAATGGAATCTCCTTACCTTTTTGTGTGTTTTTCCTCTGGAATGATGTCCTGATGGCCGGAAAACGGAAGGTGGTACGCCGCCTTTTGGGTCCGGGCGGAAACACCAATTTGTTACTGTTTTCACTGTGCCCCGTCTACGGTGAAACACCCTCGGTGGACCCAGCTCGTTTTACCCAGTCAGGCGACCCCCACTTAATTATTACCTTGAATGTAGGACGCATAAAACAGACAAGTATACTTTTAGTTATATTTTATCTACATAAAGACAGAGAAACAGTTACAGTCACACCAGCGCTGATGGGTTCCTGATCGGCAGGCAGCCCCGATTGCTCATCACACAAACATTATATAGGGATTTAGGTACACACCCATGCAAGGGCTGTACACATCCAAACTGTGACATCAGCAGAGAAACTGTGTCACCTCCGGGGTGGTATCTGATAGACATGTGTCAATCTTTTTGGGTCAGTGCTATCTAAGTATGCCATGCAGTTCTGGGATAAACAGCTCGTTCCACTTGACCTCGTTGATATCCTAACAGTTATATGCACTTATTTGCTCCATCAGTCCAAATGTCCTATTATGGAAAAAACAAGTGTAAATAAAACAGTTTTTTTCTTTATCCGATTCATGCATCGATTAATTTTACAAATAATCGACCAATTAATCAATTATTAAAATAATTGCTAGTTGCAGCTCTAGAAAAATTTAGTGTGTACATAGCAGAAAAGTCACAAGCATAAAAATCATCACATAACCACGACCACATAATTTTTTTGGACATGTACAGGAGGTGAGATACCATGATGTTGACAAAGAGTGTTGTGCACTAAAGTCAGAAATCCTTCCCAGCATAACGCAAAAGACAACAATTTATGAAATATGTATTGTACAAGGCCAGATTTTGGCCAAATGATCAGTTGTGTCAAATGCAACAGCTACTTCAGCAGTCCAAAAATCAAAAGCAAGCATGCAACATGGTTCTGTGGGGATTGCCATGAGAGTTTGACTATGATAAAGTGACAAGCATTATTTTTTGCAAGAATGTCCTGGGTTCAAACATCACACTTTCTGCATGGAGTTTGCATGTTCTCCCTGTGCATGCGTGGGTTCTTTCCGGGTTCTCCAGCTTCCTCCCACAGCCCAAAAATACAACTGTTAGGTTAATTGATCTATCTAAATTGCCCTTAGGTGTGTATGGTTGTCTGTCCTGTTTGTTACCCTGTGATGGACTAGAAACCTGTCCAGGGTGTACCCCGCCTCTCGACCAATGACCGCTGCAGATAGGCACCAGCCACCTCCTGCAGCCCTGCATGAATAAGCAAGTATAGATGATGGATTGGATGTTATGGTGTGTACTTACCTGGCTTGTCTAGATGATGCTATATATCCACTTAATAGATATCTCCAAAATTTCAGTGTTGATCGCTTAAAAAAGTCATTTTGTAAATATTTTGATATTTGTTAAATATTTTATAAACGTCCAGTAGTTATCCCTACAGTAGCCTCTATTTGGAATATTGAGGTATTTTTTAATAATATGCTGTAGCTCAACCTGTATTTACACTTTGGAAAAAATAAATATAAATACATACCGTAAGTAACGGTTTCCTTACAATTCAATTCAGTTTAATTTTGGCGCCAATACACAACAGGTCATCTCAAGGCACTTTACAAAGTCATTTCAATCCAGTCATCCAGACAGACTAGTTAAAAGGTTTTCTAAGGAAAAACAGTAGATTGCATCGATTAATTGATTTTGCAGCATGAGCATATATATGTGTCGTTGAATTGAATTGAACTCAGCATTTTTGTTGTTTATTGTTAGCTGCTGTTGTCTTTATATTGATGTACTTCAGTACATCAAGACATTTACATTTTTATTCCATAATGTATATATCCACATCATATTTATCAAATAGTACATATCATTTTGAGAAAATCTTAAAAAAAACACGACTATTATAAATGATAAATGGACTGAATTTATATAGAACTTTTCCATCCCTGAGCAAGACGCTTGACCTCAGATTGTTCCCAGTGCACCACTCTGTGTTGGCAGCACACTGCTCCCTAAGGGATGGGTTAAACCCAGAGACAAATTTATGATTTATAAAGGGATTTATAATTTATGAAGGGAAATATTGATTTAATCATACTGACCACTCAAAGCACTTTATACTAGAACCACATTTGCCCGATCGCCCTTACTAACACATACACACATTCATACAGCAATGTGCAGATTGGTAGGTAACTTGGGTTAAGTGCCTTGCCCACGGGCAAGCTAGAATCAAACCTACAATCCATCAATTGCAAGAGAACTACTGTTCCCACTGAGCCACAGTCAACCTGTCACTAATTTACTAATTAGTACATTTTTAAGTAAATGTATATGAAAACCTATGCAAAATACAATGAAATATTCTAAGCAGGAAGATGACACTAAAGGACAAAGCATCAATTGTCCAATGTTGCACTAAACAGTTGCTGAACAAAATTTAGATTTTTTTTCCCAGTTCCTGTTTTAACTTTTTGATTTTCAGCCTGCAGTATGTCAATCTCTTGCCACAGGTTGACATGTTCATGATGAAGTTGACTGCGCCTTCGGTTCAGATCATCATATTAAATCCTTGGGATTGGGATATCTTCTCGTTCTCTTGCAACTGATTTGCCATGTGAGGAATTGTGGGTCAGAATAGCTAGAAAAACATTCCGTACAAAGTTTCATGTTGGGTTCTTGTCGTTGTTCTGGAGTGTCACAAGAATCGGGTTGGTTTGGTGGCTTGTTTACCCTGTCATCTCTCTTCCTTTCCTATAGTTCCTAAAATAATAAGACGATGTAGCGCAGGGGTCAGCAAACTTTACCAACCTTTGAGCGATTTTCCTTCAGTCCAGCTAAATAACATTCATTTAGAGCCACAAATGTGACATAACCTTTTGACAAAAAGACAACTCATAATTTTTCAAATAAATATTTATTGGACATTTATCTGTCATCTATTTTTAGATTTTAAAACTAAAGAAAAGGGTTTGCAAAAAGACAAATGTATTTTCCTCAATGGGAGTTTATGATATGACAAGAAAAACAGGTCTAAAAGCATACTACTGGTACTTTTTGAGTCTGTTGTGGAAATTCTGCGTAATTGTTCAATGAATATCAATATGTAAAAACATTACTTGGTTCTTTATCATTTTAACCAAAGTTATAAGAGCCACTATAGAAGATCAATAGAGACACTTGTAGCTCCAAAGCTGCAGGTTGCAGACCCCTGGTGTAGAGAGGTACCTACCTTTTCTGCAGATCAGTATTTTAAAGCCATCATGAACACATGTTAGATATCATGGCAATGCAAGAGAGGATTACACATTTTAAAAACAGTAAAGAGAGACCAAGGCTAATTATCTATACTCTGCCATCTTAGCCTCATGTCTATGGCCTTGTTTAGTATACACAAACACAGAAGGCACAAAATCAAGACTGCCAGTTCAGCTATGCTTCCCCTGCATAGAAGCAATAAATTTTTTACTAGCCATAAGCAAATGCTGTATTTCCAAATGTAACTGCATTAAATTGTTGGTCTATGCTTTACAAACAATTGTTTATGAAACAATTTCTAGTGAAAATCAATATGTACAGAGATAACCTTAGCTGATATAAAAAGGGGCACAGCAGACGCCCTTTGATCCAATCCACCTGCATGATAGCCTGAACCCACAGTTGGCTTCTGTGGCTTTGAATTAGCTTATTGCGCCTTGGTAAAATGGCAGAAATTAAGTCCATCCTGACAATATTGGTTTCAATAACTGTAAACGCAGCAACCTGATATTTTGATGCTGATGGTAGTAAGTGTTTGGTGTTGGAGGCGGTCCCGCTTCCTCGTATGTTTGAAAAATGGGATGGGTACACCATCTGAGGTAGTGCTTCCGTTGTCACAGTGCAGACGCAGCTTCTTGATGACATAAGCTGTAAATGGATCCATTACGTGTCAGCCAGTATCATGATGAAATCAAGGTGTTTCTCAGTCTACAGCTGCAACCTGATGCATGGCTTTATTATTTATTTATTTTTATTTTTTTTACAAATAACTCTCTGAAATATGTGATATGCATTTGCATTGACCCTCTTTATTCTGAAACCCCCAAATCAATTCCAGTGCAACCAGTTTCCCCCAGAAATCTGCTTGTAAATAGAGTCTACATGTGTTTAAGCCATACGGAGAAAGCGGAACATTAATCAGAGAAGTAGGAAAGAGGCTCCTGGAAACTCTGGAGGAGATACAGAAATGCTCAGCACAGTTGGGAGAAAAGACAACCAGAAGATGTCCCTCTACAAGTTATGATACAGTGGGAAAAAGTTCAAGGGGTCTGAAAAATCTTTTGAGACATTGTTTAAACTGACAATTAATGCTTTGACAGGGCTGATTGCTCAGTTCTTGGTCGAGCGAGCAACACAGAAATATACAGACCCCTGGAGAACCACAGCAAGGTAAGTAACGCTTGTAACCCTTTCTCTCATTGCGAATGAATGACGAATGCGTCTGAAAGTCTCCAAGAAATTAAGGAAATTCCTGCACTACAATCACTTTTAATTTGAGCTATCATTCAGAGGGAGTTTATTGAAACAATACAGATGAGACCTTGTGTACCCCCCCCCCCCCATCCAGTGCTACGAAGTGCCTGGAGTGAGGATCCTGACGTACAACGGGCCAATTTACTACGGCAATCGCAGCTTTTTTAGGGAGAAAATGAGCAGATTGTTGGGTCTGACGCCAGAAAAGATCCGCAGTCGGGAAAAGGCCAGGAAAGCCTTGGAGAAGCAGGAGAGAGAGGCCTCTGTGAGCACTGTGGTATGACTCCTCAATAAGTGTTACTACAAATATACACTATTAAAAACAATTTGATCCAGCTGTCTTTTTTTCTCCCAATACCGATGTTTAGGAAAGAGGGATTGCAAACACGTCATTTTCCTCGGTAAATGACTTCTTTGAATCAGGTACGTGTTTGCTTTGTGAAATCGCTCAGTTTGGATTTTCTCGCACTGCAGACTTTAAGAAGCTAAGCAATTTTACCCCGGCAGAAACGTCAGAAAAGGACGTCCAGGCCGTGCTGATAGACTGTAGCAGAGTCATATTTGTCGATGTTGCCGGAGCGAGACTCTTCACACAGGTCAGCCTGCAACAAAAAGACCAAGGTTGTGCCTCATGTTAACATGGTCCCTGATGTGGCTTTGTAACGGGATTTTCATGTGACTTCTTGCAGATGTGCACCGAGTGCCAGAAAATTGGAATCCAAGTGTATCTAGCAAATTGCAATGGTAAGGCTTTATAATGTTTGATACCTCTTTCTCATGTGCTTCACTGATATATTACAGTGTAGAGTAAAATGTTTTAAGTGTGCTTGTCATCTCTTTGCGCCCTTCAGAGAGTGTCTTAAAGATTCTGACATCAAGTGGCTTGATGAGCCACATGAATCCTCAGCATATTTTCGTCACCGTTCATGACGCTGTAATGTACATTCAGCAGCGGCGGGTAAGAAAATAAATAAATAAAATCACCAATTCTGTTAAAATAGTTAAAGGATAACTTTTTTATTTTACATTTGAATTACACTGATGTCCTCTGTCATAGGAAAAACCTCCAGAAAACACCCCGACAGTCTGGGTATGATCCAAGAGGACACGGCAGAGTTTTGCTCAGCTGCAGTTTCTGTGACTGAGAGATCAGCAGGAGAGCGGCTGGTTCAGACTATACTGTATGAGAGTGTTTCAACGAAACAGTAGCCTGTTGTAGCGGCATTTAATACTTATAATGGTCCCCCTTCAGCATTTTTGCAGATATTGCACTCCCTGCTGGCACGCCTAAATCAATTTAACGAAAGGCTCGGCAGTTCTTCAACACTGCAAGACTTTCTGACTCTTCTTTAATAACTCATTGTCACAGTCATATACCCTGTATTTTGGAATTGTAATATTTATTTACTTCATGTTTGTTGTTAGCTATGTAATAAAATAATAAGTGCTCAGAAGAGTTTGTTCTGTGTATGCTTTCATTGGCTGCAAAGCTTGAATGCTGTTCCATAATACTTTTCCTAATCCAGTGCTTCACCAGGATAATATTTATTTAGATTACAAGATTGTGGAGTGCGGTATATCACCCTGAACACACCATCCCCATGGTAATACACGGTGATGGCAGAGTCATACAGTGGACATTTTTCAGCAGGGACAAGGAAGCTAGTCAGATGGCAGGAAGATGGATGGACCCAAATGCAGGGGGAAAAAACCTTTGAGAAGCCACAGAATGCTTCAGGCTAATGTTAACTTTTCAGCAAGAAAATAACGGAACATACACCAAAAGTTCAAATTTAATGGTCTGAGAACAAAGCATATTCATGTGTTAGGATGGCCTTGTCAAAGTCCGGGCCTAAATTCACCTGAGAGTCTATTTTGCATAGAAGAATGGGCATAATTTTCTGCGTTTAGATGTGCAAAGCTGGCAGAGTTACACCCAGAAAGACTTCAAGCTCTAATTGCTGCAAAAACATTGATTCTGTGGTGCTTCATAAATGCCCTTTGCACAGCCATCCACAAACTTTTATGGACATTTTTATGTTTCATATAAAGTTGGCACAAATTGTAATTCCTATGTGAAGATGAAAACAGCAGTCAATAAATACTGAAAGATAAATTTCCTCCTATTTTTGGTTAATGCCAGTATTAAAAGGTTTTTGTTTCATGGTTGAAAGGGAAGTTGGTGTGGAATGTGAACTATGCCTACTTTGTCAGATTTTGAAGAGGTAAGAGAAGGAGGCTTTAAATTCATTTAGATACTGAAAATTTTGCCTCGGATTTGAAAAATTAAGAGCAAAAGCAAAAATAAAAAACATTCAGATTCCAATACAGTATGAAACAATTACAAGAGACAAAAAAACATAGTAATCACGTCCGCAGAGGTGTTACAGTACTATTAGAAATACAGTGTTAAAAGATTAATGATTAACTTCTTTTCTGCCTACATTTAAATAAAGTAGATCAATTTTAACCTTCTGTTATGAGTGTTCTTTTTTGTCATGTTGCTGCCCTCTGCTGCCCAACAACTGTTACTTTTACAACCCAGATTGATCCTGATACCTTGACCTGATAAAACTACATCTAGTTTGAGTTCAAAACCATGATAAAAATAATGAAGTAATTATGTCCTTGCTGTATGTTTGATAACCAAGTTGATCGTATTATCCCCCCCAAACCCACCTGCATATTTTAGGGAATCCTCCTGACACTGTACCCGCTGGGGTTTTCCCTTTAAAGCTCAAGGAGTATTTCACTAATTGGCAGGAAGTAGTCCACTTCAATTAGGACATACTGCACGAGCATCTGGCCAAATGTTTATTACACCAGATTCTACAAAAATACCTTGTACTGTCATGAACACACGGACTGGCATGAAAAAAATAACCCTGCAAAATCCTCAACAAAATCTGAGACTTAAGGATGAAGACTTGAGTTGCCTTTAAATAAATCCTCACAGGCAACAATGCAACTGCAGGATAATTAGAATAAACATGTCCACATCATGTTTTATCATAAGCTGAATACATGGAGGGTGAGGTGGTGGGGATAAAGATACTAGTAGTGCAGGCAATGTCTCCTGCAGCACACAATAAAACCGACAGACACAAAAGCTACAAAAGGTTTAAAAAGGGAAAAATAGGTAAAATAACAAGTGTTAAAATAAATAATGAAAAATATATTCCTCATCAGATATTTATTTACAAATCATTTGTTCAATTACGTTGTAAGGCATTTTCTCCTGATCTTTTGTTTCCCTCTGGTGGTTAAACGTTGCAACTACTTTATCTTACTGATGAGGCATTTTGTGATTTTTAAATAAAAGCTCATGCTGTCAAATTTTGCAATCATTCAGCCTTTTTATTGATTTTTAGAAATACATTGTAGAACAAACTATTTTCAGTAAATTTAGCTAGTAAGATAGCTAGTAATTGATGATAAAAATGAATGGTCTTTGGTAAATCTAGGTCCGGGGCAACTCCAAAGATAGCGGAGAAGGAATTTGGCCCAATTTTACAGTGCAAAATTTCAGATAAAGTACGACAGACTGACTTCCAGAAATCAGCCAGAGAGGGACAAGACCAAAACATGGATTAATTTAGTAGGTGCACTCCTACACCTGTCAGACGTCAGGTCCAGATTCAGGTCAATGCGCGCCAGTTTGATATTGGAGAAGTGTAACCGTTGGACAACTTTAAAATGCAGAAGTACGTGGCTTGTGAATGAACATTAAGGATGAATGCACCTGAGCCATAATAGAGTTCTGCATATTGCCAGGGATGGTGGAATGGAGGTCTTGTTCCCAAACTGCATTTAAAGTAGGGTTTATTGATAGAAAGGTATCAAGAGGATTATCTGGAAGTGTACGGGGAAACTGTGAACACATTCTTCGCAATTAATATCTGACTTGCAGAAACCTTAAAAAAGTCTGGATGCCATTCCAAATTTTTTTTGTTTGTTCAGGAAATATAAATATAAATCTGCAAAGCACTTCACCCTTTTTCCATGCCAAACTTGAAAGCCAGCTTATGGACCAAACAGGTGACTAGCTGTTAAAGAACAAAGAGTTAGCGAGAGCCTGTGACTTGCTACTCCATCGCTTGCCACCAGAGGTCCCCCATGATTTTTTTTTCTCCCAGTTGAGCTCTGTTGCGTTTTTAAAGCATTCTTCTGAATCTTTTGAGCAGTATTAGTTAGGCTATACCACTTTCTGAATTAAGTGTCAAGTAAATGCAGGATTTCCCCCCCCCCCAATATTCTAATTTTTTTTAGATATATCCGTATATACAATAATAGTACATTCATGCACAAAAGTACACATTTAGAAAAGACAAAGTTAAAGCTTACCTTACATTTAAATAGCCCAAATGGAGCACAGGTAGTGAATTTCACTTTACAAATCCATATATAAAATAAAAAAAAATAAACAAATAACATACAATAACATTGTAAAAATGGCAATAAAAGGAGGAGTGATTCAAAGAACAACAATCACCTGGATGTAGAAAATCCCCAGCCATAAAATGGAATGGTAAATGGCTTGTACTTGTATAGCACTTTAACCAATCTGACAACCCCAAGGTGCTTTACACGATAGTCATTCTCCCATTCGCACACACATTCACACCCTGACAGTGGTGAGCTATATTAGCAGCCACAGCTGCCCTGGGGCAGACTGAGTGGGGCAGACTGACAGAGGCAAGAAATTTTTTTTTTTTTACCAAACAGCAAAACAGGCTTAAATTGGAGGCAACCGGTTTCAGCTCAGTTTTTCTGTTATACTTTTACCAAAGAATAACAGTTTTTCAGAGCAGTGGAAGCTCAGTTTTTTATTGGCTGGTCATGCACTTGAACCTGTTCTTAAAATAGAACACTTCATTATGAAGGTCACTATCTCCATTTGTTGAGGAGTATCTGAATTTCTCATAGGTCTTCTGTGCTTCTGTTTTAGTCCACGGCAGCTTGATCTTTGATGCATGGTTAATGATCACATCACTGCAGGAGCCAATGTGCATGGTGCCCAGAGCATCTATAAAAAACTCTGCAGAAATGAAAGAAAAAGTAATTAGTAATTAATATTTAAAGGTCTATGCAAAAAATGTTAATTTAATAAACAGCTCCTAACCTAGATGGCCATGTCTTGACAGGCGGGGGTCAAAGCCAACCTCTCGAACTTTGTCCGTTCGAGCCATAAAGAAGTTGATAACGGCATCTGCTACTACACAGTTGGGATATCCCTCAATTACATGGTGGTACCCATTCCTCATATGTAAACAGTTGCCATCCTTTCCCCCTTCTTCCACTGAAATTGTGTGACGGTAGGTGGCAGTGTAACCAGTTACTTCTCTCACCGCTCCACCGACCTAAAGTTGATGCAAAAAAAAGGGAAATGCGTTTTCTTTTTTAATTTTTTTATGTTCTTTATTTTCAAAATCAAAAGAAAAAAGTAAGCATAGCTTGTGTTAACTAATGCCATTACAACTAAATGCAAGTATGAGAGTGAGGTAAGTTAAAACCAGGTTTACGGTTTCAATGCCTTCTGTGGCAAAGCTTGCAACACAGTGAGCAATACATATGTCACAGTTGTGTAAGGTTAGTTAAGAAATTCAGGCTGTCTAGTTCAGATCTGTTGTTGGACCATATTTTTTCTTCAGTTTTACATACATTTCTGAACGTTTACATACATTTCTTTCAGTATTTCATAGAATTCCTTATTAAACTGTTTGACTTTTATCATCCATATTTGTTTGCTGGAATTTTGTCCCATTCATGTAGACAGAACTAGTGTAACTCAGTGAAATTTGTAGGTCACCTTATACCAAGCAACTTTTGATTTCTGCACACTAATGTTCAATGGCTGTGAAATGAGGGCTTTATGATGGGCACTCAAATATGTTTACATGCACAAGATTTCACCATCAGATTGAAATGTATTTGGATTAAAAGACAAAAAGAAAACAATTGGATTATACCATTTATATGGGCACACAAATAATCTGATCATAATTCAATCCAATTCAAAAATTAATTTTGTATTTATTAATCCCACAGAGAAATTTAATGCTGGTGTAACTCATATCATGCAGGGTTCTTCAACGTGTTTTTGTAGATGGTGATGGCTGCAGGCAGGAAGGATCTCCTGTACCAGTTTGTCTTACAGCAGATCTGAGGAAGCCTCTGACTGAAGAAACTTTGTTGTTGTACAACAGTCTGATTAAGAGGATGCTTTGGGTTTCCCATAATGTTTTTCATTTTAAGAAGAATCCTTCTTTGTAAAGTCCATACGTGTCCACACGGAAGTTTATATAGTCAGTCATATCCTAAATTATGGTATTGATGTCCTCTCCATGTGGCTGGCACAGTGCATCCCAGTATGTTTCCTCAAAACAATCCTTAAGGGGTTTCTTGGCTTCCAGTGACCATTTTCACACAGTTCCCTTTACTACAGGTTGCCTTTGATAAAGAGGTGTATTGATTCTGAGTAGAGAAAAAACAGATTTGCAATGAGGAGGTTTTGCCTTCGAGATATATGAGTCCTTCACATTTGCATAAAACAAGAAAAGTGTTTGGTTTTCTCTGGTGGAGCAGGTGGCAAACTGTTGAAAAGTTGCCACAAATCCATTGGGATGTTGTGCCTGTAGCTTATCCACAACTGAGCTGATGACATCATATGCAGTGTTGCCAGCAGCTGATGGTGGAAAGTAGACTGTTGCCAAAATAACACTGGTGAACTCTCTGGGTAAATAATATGGATGAAAACTCACTGCTAACACTTCAATATCCGGGTTGCAGAGGCAAAACGTTACAGTGACATGTCCTGGATGGCACCATCTGTTATGAACCAGCACCGCCAATCCACCACCTTTGCTCTTTCCACTCTTCTTTAAATCTCTGTCTGCTTGTATGATCAGAAAGCCTGGCAGAGAGATGCTGGAGTCGGGGATATGATCCTACAGCCATGTTTCAGTGCAACACATAATACTGCATTCCCAATATTCAGGCTGTGTCCTTGTTAAGGCTTGGAGTTCCTCTAACTTGTTTCCCAAAGACCTCACATTGCCCATAATAATCGATGGAAGAGATGGCTTAAATTTCCTCCTCTCGCTTCTTATTCTTGCTTCTGCGCTGCATCCTCTGTGCCCCCTTTTTCAGCTCATCTGGGATTTGGGGATGTAGTTGAAGTATTATTTCAGTTTTTGAAATGTTAATCAGCAGCTCCCCTCCTCCCCCCCAAACAAAAATCCTTCTAGCAGCACAGTGTCCAACAACGGTTGAGAAAAAATTCTAAAAACAAAGCAACTTTTGATTCACAAGAAGGAGAAAATTCAAGTTCCTTAAAAATATTTGCAAAAAATGTTAGATATTAAATGAGACTACAGTTTGGAGCTGCTGCGAGCAGTTACTTGGAAAAGCACTGTGGACATCAGAGATGGGACATACATATATATGGACAAAAGGGCCTGATAAGGGGAAACTGTTAGTTATCTTGGGGCATCACTACACATGGATAAACTCTGGCTCCAACCAGTCTGGCAGATAATGTCACAGTAGTGACCAGTTTCTACTCATGAAGTGAGGGGTGTAGTGCTTTTGCAGGGTGTGTCTCTGCTTATCTATAAGAAGCCCATCACCGTGAATGTAAATAAGACATCATCTGCCCATTCCTATTTCTTTTTGTATTTGTATCCTTATTTTTCTCTTTTTCTTTGATCCACTGTATATATGAAGATACACTGTATATAACTGACGCACCTTTCCTACTTCTGCACCTTCTTCTGATTATTGACTAATGAGCCGATGTGGCAAGTGAATTTCTCCAATGTGAGATCAATAAAGCCTATCTTATCTTATCTTATTCTGGGCTCACTCGTCCTAGTTCTTTTTCCCCATGTCAAACCTGTTTAGAGCCTCCGTACTGATTTGTACTATTTCTCTGGTGTTAAAGTATAGTTTGAGTTTCAAGAGTCATTTCCTACTAAAGAACTTATTTATCCTGTAGGAGCCATAAATTAAAAGATAATTTGATGTTCGTTTGTCTGGGATTAGAGTTGTTTTGTTTTTGTTTGGTTGTTTGTTGCAGAGGTATGGGTAAACAGGATGTGGGCGGAGATTGCTAATTTGGTATATTACTCACCTGTTGGTGTGTCACTGGAGAAGAGTGGGTGAGCGGGCTGCTGTATTTTCTGTTGACCGCTATACAGATCGCTGTGATTAACCTTTGTCAAGATATTTTGGATACGTTATTCGTTTACTTTATTTTTGTCAATAAAGTTTACACATCAGCACTATTGGATCTCAGCGGATTCCTCTTTTTTGTCAACGAGCGCGTCAGACAAGGAACGGCCCGACCTCAGCCTCTCAGCAACCTTTTTTAGTTTCCTGAAGTTGCTGCAATATTGTCCACAAAAATCTACGGATGGCAACAGGATCAGCAGATAAAGTACGGACGGGAGAGGATGAAAGTAAGCAGCCCTCCGACACATAATACAGAGGTATGTGAAACAACTTCTGGAGCAGCAGGCGCCGCTGGAAGCCAAGTAAGCGCACGTCGCGCACCTGTAAAGAAATTAAAGTCGAAACGCCAAAGGAGATGGATTGCGAAATGCTGGCTGCTTGTCTGTGAAGTTTGATTATCTGCTGAGAGTTGACGTGCAAAATGAGCTCGCAGTTCTGCTGCGGTGAAAATCCTGCTATTATTTTTGATGTCTTCTGCGCCATATATGAAACTGCTGCTGTGATGTTAATGGATGGATCGGTGGACGCTCTGACGCAACAAGCGTGCTGAATCCTCACGTTTGAGTTTGTAAAGGAGTCAAATTTATGCTGCAATGGAAAGGTGTAAAAGAGAGAGAAAATTGACTGCTAAAGGTTTGGCAAATAAAACTGAAAATCTTCAGGAGGAACGTAAGGGTGCTGTGAATAAAATTAAAGCCCTTATTCCTGAAATTAAATCACTCTTGAAAACAAAAGAAAATTTTCCTCATGTTCAGCTGCTGTTTAAGAGTTTGATCCAGTTGTGTGAATGTGCAACATTGTCACATAATACATTGATTTCTTTACTCCCAGAGGAGGAGAAGAATAAACAAAGTGAATGGTTTGCAAGCATAATGGAATACAGCAACACATTTAAAGGCGACGTTCAACGATGGCTGGATGAACCTGATGAGGTGCGTCAGAATGAAGACCCGGAAGAAACCATTGCTTCTGGTGCTAATGCAGAAATAAATGAAGCTCCAGAGTTTGCTGTGATCTCAGAGAATATGGAGGATCTGCAAAATGATATAAACCCGGGTGATAGTGTGTCAAACATGGAAAGCAGAGCAAGCGCCTCAGAAAGAAAATCATCTGCTTCGTCATCATCTTCTGCTCGTCTTAAAGCTGAAGCTGATTTGGCAGCTTTAATGGTGGGACAAACTTCATTGGAGCAGAGCATGAGTTGGGAGCAACTATTCAAGAATGGAACCAATCACAAATCAATGGTGTCCTTCTTCAGAAGGGAATCAAGTGGACATTTAATCCTCCTGCTGGTTCGCATCATGGAGGATCTTGGGAGCGACTGATTAGATCCATACGGAAGGTCCTCAATTCCACCTTAAATGTGCAACATCTAGATGAGGAAGGCCTTCACACGGTTCTTTGTGAAGTGGAAGCTATACTTAATAGCCGTCCAATCACCAAAGCCTCCACAGATCCTGATGATCTTGAAGCTTTGACACCAAATCATCTGTTACTGCTGAAGACTCAACCTTCTTTACCACCTGGAAACTTCCAGCAAGCAGATATCTATGCACGAAGACGATGGAGGCAAGTTCGGTATATGTCTGACTTGTTCTGGAAGAGGTGGGTTAACGAATACTTGCCTCAGCTACAGGAGCGTCAGAAATGGTTGGGGACTAAGCGCAATCTTGTCCCTGGCGACATTGTGCTTATTATGGACGGGACAGCACCTCGCAATTCTTGGCTGATGGGAAGAGTTCTGGAAACCTTTCCAGACAGAAGAGGATTTGTACGTCAGGTGCGTATTAAAACAAAGAACAGCATATTGGATCGTCCAATAACCAAACTCTGCCTGCTCCAAGGAACAGAAGATGGATGAAGAATAAAGTTGAAGGAGTATCTGCTAACTACGACTAATAGACTCAATCTACTAACCTTTGATTAAATCCTGATTAGAACTTCTGGACTTTAACAAAAAAAATAAACGAAAAATATATTGTGCAAAAGATTTTGTATGGACTTGAGTTTTTAACAGATTTAATCTTTATGTCTCCTACTTATTTTAAGAATGTAATTATTATGTAATGACTTAATAATTAGGGGCTGGTGTGTAGGAGCCATAAATTAAAAGATAATTTGATGTTTGTTTGTCTGGGTTTAGAGTTGTTTTGTTTTTGTTTGGTTGTTTGTTGCAGAGGTATGGGTAAACAGGATGTGGGCGGAGATTGCTAATTGGGTATATTACTCACCTGTTGGTGTGTCACTGGAGAAGAGTGGGTGAGCGGGCTGCTGTATTTTTTGTTGACCGCTATACAGATCGCTGTGATTAACCTTTGTCAAGATATTTTGGATACGTTATTCGTTTACTTTATTTTTGTCAATAAAGTTTACACATCAGCACTATTGGATCTCAGCGGATTCTTCTTTTTTGTCAACGAGCGCGTCAGACAAGGAACGGCCCGACCTCAGCCTCTCAGCAACCTTTTTTAGTTTCCTGAAGTTGCTGCAATATATCCAATGTTTGACTGCTCCTCCATAAAAAAAGGACCAGACAGGGCGCAGGTGTGCCTAACTGCTGACAGGGGGCAGTAGTCATTAACGATAAACAACAGAGCTATTCCAACATGCAGCCACCTTGAGCAATGCAATTTTAGCACAATATGGTTACACCACTCACAATTTTGTTACACCACTCCCGGTTTACACATTTGGTAAACATATATAAACAGTATATTTTCTTGATTTTTTTTACATGTTAAGAAAGAAAAAAGGAAGTTGGGAATTGTTAAAATTTAAGACATTTATTTTGTTTCACACCACTGTAGCTGACTACTCAAGCTGTAAGGTGTTTATTATGCCTGGGGGAAGAATCAGTCTTTGTGGTGGCTAATTTTGCAAAGAGTGCTCTGTAGCGCTGACCTGAAGATAAAAGTCTGAACAGTTTATGTGTGGGGTCAGCAAAGACGTTAGCAACCATTTTCCTGACCGTAGACCTCGATGAAAGTAAGGTCAACCCTGATGACCAAATTGTTTGTTGCAATTTGGACCCGTCCTGTTTTGTGGATGAGAATGATGGCAATGTAAAAGATGACCAGCATCTCTTGCTCTTCCGAACAGTGTCTATATATGAAGACAAAGTTGGGCCCAAAAAGGTGTTTACAACAAGGAACTGGAAGTGAAAACAGAAGACAGTGCTGTAGAGGATGGTGAGTGGACGCAGTGTGGGTTAGGTTGTTTGGAGGTACTTCAACTCCAGTCTTGAGTGGGTTAAGCTCAAGGTGGTTCTTACTACACCAGTGGTCCAGCCGATTTACTTCATGTCGAAATACAGACATGTCGATATACGGACTACTAGCTGATATCACACAAAAGCCCTGCTCAGAGATTTCAGCTCCACATTGTGCCAATCAAAGGCTAATGCAGTGGTCTCTTTTAGAGGATCCTTGGTCCAGCTGGAATCTGTGAGCATATTTGTGATGTCATTTCAGTTCTTTTTTTTGTTTTGGTCATCTGAACAAAATTCAAAACATGTCTCAATGCAGTACACTGCATGTCACTTTTAGTTATGGACAATGACCAAAAGGGTTTAGGCAGAAGTAAAACTAGAGGCCAACCCTTTTACATTCCTTGGTTCAAAATTACCAACATATACTTGCTCATATCAAGCGAATATAGAAGATGGGGAATAACCCCCCCCCCCCCCCCCCCACAAACATTTCTAAATGTTTTGGCAGTACAGATGAAAAAAGCTAACAGACTTTCCACCTATCTCTCAATCTGCTTTCAGAATGAAGTTGCTAAGAAAAAGAGGAACAGGAGACGGCTGGTAATTTGATCTACCTAGTATTAGCACAAGTCTATGTATGTTTGTTCACCTATTATTTGTTTTTCTGATACACTGGAGGTGGGTTTTACATAGGCTGCTCCCAGTTACACCCGGGGTCCGTTCTTGGTACGTTGCTTAAAACATCCGAGATCAAATGAGACATCCAAGATGATATCATCCGGCTAATCATGATCCGGCTAATTGGGTTCTTTGAACACACCTGTTTTTTATGATTAGTATCGCTGGATTGAGTTATCTGAGACAACTGCCCGTTCATGCGTTTGTTTAAAAAGGGAAATGTATCGATAGTAGAAACAATGATGAGCAACGCTGCTATTGGCTGTTCAGCATGGCCAAAGAACGCCCACAGTTTTTCTCTCAAGCAGAACAAAAGCTTTTAATGGAAGGTTATGCCGAATTTGAGTCATTAATTAAAACAATAGGTAATACCTCAAAGTCTGCTAAAGCCAGGAGAGACGGCTGGTAAAAAGTAGCAGACAAATTAAATGTATAAGTGCTGTCCATGTTAGATGTTTCTATCACTTTCTACAGTATGTATTTTTGCATTTTAATAATTTCATATTTACTTTGTTCTTTTATGTAAGATCCTCCACGGGAGCCACTAGAACATGGGGAAAAAAGTGAAGTACAAGAATATTCTACAAAACGGTAGCCTTTAATTATTATACTGTATTTTAAAAAGCAACTTCTTCCTCTTTTTTAAAAGCCACTGTTAAATGAGGTGTTTGTCTGTTTATAACAGCCACCAAGGAAAAGCCTGAAAAAAAAACAGGTTCTATTTCATCCCTACTGACCGCCAAAGGCGGTGCTTTAAGCACTGAATGATCATTCTTGCGCATGCGCAGGTCGAGTACTAATGACAACAAAGTCACCTGTGACCTGCCGGGGACCCACGTGACTCTATATAGTCACGTGGCACCCGGCGTTCAATCCCTTCGTTCTTCTCGCGCGCAGGTATGGTCGTGTGAAGCTGACTGCTTCTGTGTGTACCACGTGCTATCCTAGCTGCTTGTTGTAGTAGTAGCCCCGTGACCGGGTTTGGTCGGAGCTGTGGGTAAGTTTCGCCCTCCAGGGGCTGCACAAGCTGCTTTCATCTTACCAGGTTTGCGGTCGCCGCGACATGAACTGGTAAGTTTTGTTCTTTTCTCAGCAGTAGTTTACTACTCGCGTTGATTTACCACGGTAATTTTGTGTCTCTTAACTCACCAGTAGCGTTGCTGCTCGCGTTGAGTTCTCTATAAGTTTGTTTCTGACTCACCGGTAGCGTTTTCTGCTCGCGTTGAGTTCTCTATAAGTTTGTTTCTGACTCACCGGTAGCGTTTTCTGCTCGCGTTGAGTTCTCTATAAGTTGGTTTCTGACTCACCGGTAGCGTTTTCTGCTCGCGTTGAGTTCTCTATAAGTTGGTTTCTGACTCACCGGTAGCGTTTACTGCTCGCGTTGAGTTCTCTATAAGTTTGTTGCTGACTCACCGGTAGCGTTTTCTGCTCGCGTTGAGTTCTCTATAAGTTGGTTTCTGACTCACCAGTAGCATTTTCTGCTCACGTTGAGTTCTCAATAAGTTGGTTTCTGACTCACCGGTAGTGTTTTCTCCTTGCGTTCAGTTCTCTATAAGTTGGTCTATCTGACTCACCAGTGGCATTTTCTGCTCGCGTTGAGTTCATCCTTGGTTAAAAAGCGTACTCGCTGGTGGCGTTTCTGCTCACGTTGAGTTCGAAACCTCTAAGGGAGTTTTCCTATGACGGAGTCGCCAGTGGTGTTTCCTGCTCGTGGTTACTTCTTGTTGGTGGCGGGCTGATCACGCCTTCAGCAATATGATGCTGGAGAATTTGTGCTGCTCGACCTGTCTGGCTCCGCTTCAGCCCAACGACGGGCATGATTTGTGTCCCTCCTGTCTTGGTGTAGAACATCTCCGGGAGGCACTGTCGGATGACGCCTGCCCCAACTGCTCCGTCATGCCCCGGTCGGTCAGGCTGGATCGGTTGGCTGCGCTGCAGCAGCCTACCGACTGGGCGGGCGCTGCGCCGCATAGTCTGTTGCCACCGGGGAAGGCGATGTGCAAACGGCCTACTGTGGCTGCACCTTCGGTGCCGGCAAAACGAGCCAGACGGACCGATGCAGGGAGGTTGTCCACAAGAGTGGATCAGCTCACTTCTGAGCTGGCCGAAATGAAGGCCCTTCTCCAGTCCTTTCAGGCTGGTGGTGGTCGCAGCGCGGCTCTCCCCCCCCCGAGCAGGATGAAGTATCAGTCACTGATGACGATGCTATTTCTGTGGCGGCCACTGGCACCCACTTCTGTGAGGACCTCCCGGAGCTGGGCTCCGGGGCCTCCGGGTCTGACTCCATTGCCTCCCAGGAGGATATGGGGGAGTCTGTGACAGCCACCATCCGTACGGCTCTTGCCCATTTACGTATTGATGTTCCTCAGACCCAGCCTGCAGCTTCCAGCGCCTTCTTTAAGCGCAGTAGATCAGAGACTGCCTTTGTGGTTTCTCCCTCTGGGGAGTATATACGGGAGCTGCATGCTTGCTGGTCAGACATCAAGGCGCTTTCACGTCTGACAACAGATGGCAGAGTCCTGGCAGCTATGCAGGAGGCACCCAGGGTTGGGTTGGGGCATATGCCAGCGGTGGAACCTGGCATTGCCTCTCTTATTATTCCACCTGATGAGGTTTTGCGGCCCAATGTTGTATTACTGACGACCTTCTCTGCAAGGCCTATGACTCTGGGGCCCGCATGGGCCGGATTGGGAACTCTTTCTCCCAACTGGACCACGCCACGCAAGGCCTGGTTGATGCATCTCTGCAGGCCTTTGCCCTCATGACTAGGGAGCTTGGACACACACTGTCCACGCTGGTTCACGCTCGCCGCCAGGTCTGGTTGGCGCAGTCGCCACTTACTGATCCTTGTAGAAGAACCCTTCGGGCTCTGCCTGTCGTTCCGGGGGAACTTTTTGGCTCTGCAGCACTGGACGCCTTGGACCGTACAGCTCAGGCCTCTAGAACAAGGCAGCAGCTGGCAGACCTTCAAAGACGTGATCGCCAACCAGTCCGCACTTGGGCAGCTGCGGGTCCTTCGCGGAGGCCCTCACGCCCATCTCCTTCCATTGAACCACAGGGTCTGGTACCAGCCCAGACATTGGTCCAAACACCTGCTCCAGGTCACAGAAACCGGGCTCAAGACCAAACTGGGGCAAGGTCATTTCCTTTCATTCCTTTTCGAGCCACGCAGTCTGGTCAGCGTCCTCCCAAGCCTTCAAGGGGCCGGGGGGCCCGCAGATGACGCCTTAGGGCCTGCGGTCGGGTGTTTTACCCCAGGACAGCTCGGATTCTGGGCTGCCCACACCCCAGATTTGTGGGTGTTGTCCACACTGTCCAGGGGGTACCGTCTTCAATTCTGCCGCAGGCCACCCATCCCTGGCCGGGTCAGGATGACTGTGATCCGCGACCCGGTGAAGGCACAGGCACTGAACCAAGAAATCTGCACCTTGCTGGCCAAGGGCGCTATAGTGGCTGTGGACCCCCTGCGGGATCCAGGGGGCTTTTATTCGATATATTTTCTGGTTCCGAAGAAGACTGGGGGCCTGCGTCCAGTCTTGGACCTCAGAGGCCTGAATGTGTACCTGAAGGTCATGCCTTTTCATATGCTGACCATCAAGGAAGTGTTGCAGGCAATTTCCCCGGGCGATTGGTTCACTTCAATAGATCTCAAGGATGCCTATTTTCGTGTTCCAATCGCTCCGCCCCATTGGCGGTTTCTTCGCTTTGCCTTTCAGGGGAGGAACTTCCAGTTCAGGGTCCTCCCGTTCGGACTTTCGCTGTCTCCCAGGGTGTTGACCCGATGTGTCGCAGCGGCCCTCTCTCCTCTGCAGGCACAAGGAATGAGAATCCTCCCTTATCTGGACGACTGGCTCATCTGTGCCGCGACACAGAACCAGGCGGTCCGAGATACCCGGTTAGTGCTCCATCATGTGGGATGCTTGGGCTTGCAGGTAAACCTGGAGAAAAGCAGTCTGACTCCCTCACAGGAGACTGTCTTCCTGGGCATTGCCATGGATTCTGTCTCAATGACTGCTTGCCCGTCACCCCAGCGGGTGAACAGCGTATTGAGCATCCTCCCGGAATTCAGGCGTGGCATGGCACTACCCCTTGTGCGGTATCTTCGCCCCATGGGCTGGGGTGCAACCTGGCGGGGTCAAATGGCACAGGGAAAATGGTCTCAGCGGCAGAGCAGGGAACACATCAATGTCCTGGAATTACAGGCTGTACTTCTGGCTCTTCAGAGCATTTGGAAGGTCTTCGGCAGGGCGGACGTGGACCTCTTTGCCTCAAGGGACGCATTTCACTCTCCCCTTTGGTTCTCTTTGGACGACAGCAGCCCTCTGGGCCACGATGCGCTGGCACACGATTGGCCCCGGACCCTCCTTTATGCCTTTCCACCATTCAGTCTGCTTTTTCAGACTCTCCTAAGGCTACGCCAGGAAGGGCACAGGGTCCTGCTGGTAGCCCCCTTCTGGCCAGCGAGGACTTGGTTTCCTCTACTGCACGAGCTCAGCTCCGGCTCGCCAATGCGTCTCCCCTGCAGGACGGATCTTCTCTCCCAGCTGTGGGGTCAGATTTTGCACCTCAAACCGGACTGGCTCCAGCTCTGGATTTGGCCCCTGCAAGGCCGGGGTCCACTTTCTCGAGATACACTGGGTCAGTAGGGCATACAATGGCCAAAGGCATGGGCGCCATCCACAAAAGCTGTCTATGCCAACAAGTGGGCGGTCTTTGCAACCTGGTGCCGTAATAAAGGACAGGACCCGGTGCAGTGTTCAGTCTCTGACATACTGACCTTCAGTATGTCAGAGACTGTGGGTAATAGAAAAAGCTAAGTGGTTTCTGCAAGCACTATACACTCACCGGCCACTTTATTAGGTACCCCATGCTAGTAACGGGTTGGACCCCCTTTTGCCTTCAGAACTGCCTCAATTCTTCGTGGCACAGATTCAACAAGGTGCTGGAAGCATTCCTCACGGAGTTTGGTCCATATTGACATGATGGCATCACACAGTTGCCGCAGATTTGTCGGCTGCACATCCATGATGCGAATCTCCCGTTCCACCACATCCCAAAGATGCTCTATTGGATTGAGATCTGGTGACTGTGGAGGCCATTTGAGTACAGCGAACTCATTGTCATGTTCAAGAAACCAGTCTGAGATGATTCCAGCTTTATGACATGGCGCATTATCCTGCTGAAAGTAGCCATCATGGGTTGGGTACATTGTGGTCATAAAGGGATGGACATGGTCAGCAACAATACTCAGGTAGGCTGTGGCGTTGCAACGATGCTCAATTGGTACCAAGGAGCCCAAAGAGTGCCAAGAAAATATTCCCCACACCATGACCCCACCACCACCAGCCTGAACCGTTGATACAAGGCAGGATGGATCCATGCTTTCATGTTGAAGACGCCAAATTCTGACCCTACCATCCGACTGTCGCAGCAGAAATCGAGACTCATCAGACCAGGCAACGTTTTTCCAATCTTCTATTGTCCAATTTCGATGAGCTTGTGCAAATTGTAGCCTCAGTTTCCTGTTCTTAGCTGAAAGGAGTGGCACCCGATGTGGTCTTCTGCTGCTGTAGCCCATCTGCCTCAAAGTTCGACGTACTGTGTGTTCAGAGATGCTCTTCTGCCCACCTTGGTTGTAACGGGTGGTTATTTGAGTCACTGTTGCCCTTCTATCAGCTCGAACCAGTCTGGCCATTCTCCTCTGACCTCTGGCATCAACAAGGCATTTCCGCCCACAGAACTGCCGCTCACTGGATGTTTTTACTTTTTCGGACCATTCTCTGTAAACCCTAGAGATGGTTGTGCGTGAAAATCCCAGTAGATTAGCAGTTTCTGAAATACTCAGACCAGCCCTTCTGGCACCAACAATCATGCCACGTTCAAAGTCACTCAAATCACCTTTCTTCCCCATATTGATGCTCGGTTTGAACTGCAGGAGATTCTCTTGACCATGTCTACATGCCTAAATGCACTGAGTTGCCGCCATGTGATTGGCTGCTTAGAAATTAAGTGTTAACGAGCAGTTGGACAGGTGTACCTAATAAAGTGGCCGGTGAGTGTATATTAACAATTAGCTGCAGATCATCATGTTTGATTAATACAGAAAGGTTCCAACCATGTGCATTTCCCAGATTTGAAGGATTAAAGGACAGAACAAGCTTTGACTTAAGTGAAAAACGTGCAGTAAAAAACATAAAATCCCCCAAATTAGTTTTATGTTCAACTTACCAGATCCAGGGTGGTTTTCTCCAAGATGTCCACCATCTTTTCCAGCTTGGTATTTGCAGTAAAGATGAAATCGTCATCCACCCAGAGCACATACTTGGTAGCCACTTGAGACACTGCCAGGTTTCTTCCTGCAAACCAGCCCTATGTGAAGAAATCCAAACACTTGTCCTGTATGATGGAATCATAATAGCATCATGCAGGACAACACAAAGGACATCAAGCTTCTTTACCTTTCCAAATGGCATAATGTATTGCTCAATATGAGGACCAGTCACTGGCTTGGGGTGTTCGTTGTCATCTGCTATAACTATGGTGATGGTGGGGTAAAACTGTCTTATACTGTCAATGAGATCTTTGAGTTTGTCGTAGCGCAAAAAGGTCTTGGTGGCAATGGTAACCAGAGAGGTAATGTTATAACCTGAGTGCAAATAGAGAAAAAAATAACACTTTTTTTTAAATCATTCACTGGCAAAGAAAATCCTCTAGATTAAATGTTTGTCACAAACCTTTACTTTTTCCAGAGTTGTACAGTTTTGGAACGACTCTATGTCCAACATTGATGGTAAAATATGACTGGTGACCTTCAGTTCCAAACTGAACTGTCGGATGGAGCAAAAACTCATATAAGTCCAGTTACATAAGAGGGAATACATTTCTGATTTAAAAAGCCTAGAAGAAATAACCACAAACAAAACATTTTTGCTCATACTTCCTTCCTAGCCAGTATGATGTTCAAGAGTTTAGGGTCAAATGTAAACCTTCCAAACTCCTCTATTATTATATTATTATTAATGGGAGTGGTGGGCTAGTGGTTAAGGAGCCATTTGCATCTTGGAGAGGCCGAAAAAGTCGCTGGTTTGAAAACTCACTCTGTCACTTTGGGTCCCTGAGCAAGAACCTTAACCACAGATCGCTCCAAGTGCGCAGCACCACCTAATGTGGCAGCACACTTCTCCCTTAGGGATGGGTTAAAAGCACAAAACCAAGAAAAATTTCCCCTCTGAGGGACTATAAAGGGAAAGTTCTGCCTTTATAGGGAAATATTTACCTATTTTAATCACCTTCTCAATGTCAATAAAGTGTACACCTACATCAGTGTACACCTATTCAACACATTTGTCGAATACGTTCGGACATAGTGAACAATCACCTCACAAGACTCAGCTGCTTCTGGCGTACTATTGAATGTTTCCTCTGAAAACAGAGGACATAATTAATTAGAACCTCGCTCTGTCTGTGGTCCGTGCTAGTCAGCAACCTCTACTTCCTTAAAGTCAATGCCTGTCTCAAAGAAATATCACACCACCAAAACCACCACCATAGGGCTATAATTTCCCTATTTCTTGACGCAAAAGAAACTTGTCTATCACTCATGATCTCCTGAAATCATGAGGTCTGATACCTGAGTCTGCCGTCTTCGGATGAAACACGGTGTTGGTGTATGTGACAAACTGGAGCTGCCTATTTAGAGCAGAGAGATCCGGACTAGACATCGATATATGCTTTTCACCCATTCCTCTAACAGAGACTCTGTCCACTGTTGCAGCAACATCAAAGGTCCCCAGTGTTGCTGTCAAATTCACCTGTTTTTAGAGAAAATTAAAATTACTAGAAATAATAGGTAATAAGACAATATTAAAATAAAAAAGTTACCATATAGTTTTTTTTTCCTTCCTGTCTGAGACTCAGACCTGTGGAAAGAGTGTCTTATTAATGGAACATGCTGATTGAACATAACGTAAGATGATTACAGGTTTTCTAGTACATTTAAGATTTTACAGTGAACTGTTTATACCGCAGTTTTCTTCTGACACTATACTGTGTTATTAAGTATTATTACCTGGGATGATAATAGTTTTGAGGGGTTGCACCTCCACACCTTGGGTGGGATACTGAAGAGGATTGTTTGCCTCGGCAATAATGAGCATATCTGCTGGAGAGTAGGACCTATACACAAAGACACAACATGTATAGGAGCCAGGTAGGTGGTTGCTCTAACTAAAGCTGATCTAGCACATTGTTAGTGGAACACTGTGGTCACAAGCTGACCACAGTGTCCCACTAACACCTCTCCCACAAATGCTTCTCTACTGAGAACACACGCTACAGAAAGTTTCTATTTAAGACTAAACCACTTTTATCAGTTACTGGTGCACAAGAAAAAAGGTTAATTAAATTACCAAAGTGTGACTGTGTGAGTCCATTATTTTGTTAATTTGAAAAAAATGAACTAGACTGTCTAAACCACCAGATTAACGGAATACACACACACACACACACACACACGCACGCACGCACGTACGCACGCACGCACGCACGCACGCACGCACGCACGCACGCACGCACGCACGCACGCACGCACGCACACACACACACACACACACACACACACACACACACACTTTTTCTAACTCAAAACCCTAAAACTCCCCCCACTGTCCAGCACTCCAACAGCAAATATGCAACAAAATGTATCAAAAGTTTGAAGCATCCATTCACTTCTTTCCAAATAATTAATGGAAATACAATATTTAACTCTTTGTCATTCCTCGACCACTGAACAGCCGTGAATGTCATCAATGTTAGATAGCGATACCTTATATTTTTTTTAGTCTGGAAAAAAAAAAGATTTAAGTGTTAGGTTAATCTACAGTAAGATCTATTTTTTCAAATGTCCCTGTAACCCAGTGTTAAGAGTTCACAAGTTCAGCAGCTTTGTTTTTTATATCACTATAAATAAGAGCTATTTGCATGAATACATAGACTGGTGCTCATTCCAGGGGTTATACGGAAATGAAATTATTTCAGAAACAGCAAACTCACAGTCTGGTTTCTAAAAAGGGGAAACTGTAATCTGAAATATAAAAAAACACAAGTTAAACTCTGAAATACTTTGGTTTACATTCTTGCTAGACGTTCTCTAGTAAGACGATCCACCACATCCTCTTTCTCATCAGAGACTGTAAATATGTTTTAGTCTTTGAATAGTTAAGACTAAATCAACACATCTACATTTTGCTACTACATCTAGTGCTACATATTAGTTTAAAGGTAGAGTCGGCAATTTTTTGGGACGTTTCCCAAAGTCCCTTTTGGAATAACTGCGCATGTACAAGACTGTGTTACCAGCTCTTCTGCTCCTCAGGAGGAACGTGTGGGGAGAAAAATAAAAAATAAAATAAAATAAAAATCACCCAATTCCACTCTGGTCTTATTTCTTTGTACAGAGGCCTTCCTCTTCTTCTCATAAACGTGTACGTGGTTTGCTTCTTGTGACTGTTAGTCATGTTCAAAATATACAGTGAGAGCAGCAGCGCTACAATTAATGGCTAACACCAAAGCTAACCGCTAAGCTAACCGGATACATAAACACTATAGAGGCGCACATGTGCAGCCAGCAAACGGAAACTAACAATGAACGAGCAAGCACACTGGTATTATGCGAGCACATCAGAATGATTGGCATGTGGCCTGCGAACTGTCCAGAGTGTACTCCGCCTCTCGCCCATTGACAGCTGGAGATAGGCACCAACACCCCTTGCGACCCCACAAGGGATAGACGTGTTAGAAAATGGATGGATGGATAATGTATTGACTACTGTCAGGATGGAAGCACCATTTCACCCAGTATAACAAAAAATGTCTCTAACAAGATTACCAACTATAGCTTTAAATGAGTTCAAGGTTTAGCTCTGAAATCTTGCAGAGTGGACATTGCCCGTTATAACAAAGGTGTGTGCGCATGGTACTCTTATCTTTGACCATTACCTTCTCAGAAAGTGGTGGTACTCCTCCGCTCTTTGATGCTCTACACTCTGAGGATCAGGTTTCATTTCTAAGAATGCATGTTGAAGGTTGTGAGCCCAAACACGAGGGTAGAACAGATCAGAGAATGGTAGGTGAAAGGTTTCCTCTCCAGCCTGGCACACACATGCATTCTGAGCCAACTGACTGTGGGAGAAGTTAAACAGAATAAGTTGGTAAGGATAATGAGATGAATATATAACTAAAGAAACAAATAAATATAGTGAAACAACACACCGTGCCACGTCTTCTTTAATCTGGAAAGAAATATCAGAATAATCACTCATGATATGTTGAATTTTCACACTGAAGAGTTTTTGGATTGGGCTGCCCTGCCTTGGTTGGACGTCAACTCCTAAGCCTCTTGAAGGGCTCCAAACAGTGAAGAGGGCAACCAGCAACAATACAGGGATCAAAATCATTATGAAGCATAGTCTGTTCTTAACAGGCATCTAGGGAGGAAGAACAAAAGGAATATCAGAATGACATGAGAGACAAAGAACCATGTTGGAGGTACAGTAGAAGACATAATCTTGTTTTCATGAAGGTGCAAGCAGAGTTTTAGTCACTCGGGACGAGAGATGCTCAGAGAAATCGTCTGGTGAGCGGAACTAGACTATTTTACACTTCATCAGCCCTGTTAGTGATCTGCTGGTCTGAAACTGAAAATGTATATTTTTTTCTGCTCACTGAATGGACGGCACCATATCTTGCTGTAATTGGTACTGTTCGGTGTGTACATTGTTACAGTGTGAAGAAGACTCAGCTATTTTCACCATCAGTGTGGCCTCATCCGAATGCCTGCTCAAAATTACTGAGATGTAGGGTTGGCAATATGGAACAAAAATAATATCCCCATACTTTTAGGCTACCGCCGATATACGATACTTATCCTGATATGTTTTTCTTTTCATAAGGAAATTATAAAATGGCACCTCTGAATCAATGCTTTATCCCAAATGTCTCACAGGCACATTTTCTTTTTAACAAACAGCTGTAGATAAATATGAGAAACGGCTGAAAAATAAGCTACTGGAACACAGAGAAGCATCATTCTAACGCAACATAGACCATCTTGTTATAAACAATATAGTCTCATTTTATATCGCTTTAAATTTTTTTTTAACCATTTTTAAAATCCCAATATATTGCCCAGCTCTAGATGTACCTGTAATTTATCTTGCAGTTTAGGGATAAGATGTGAAGATGTAGTGGTGGTTAAAATAATCTGCTGTCTTCTCTGGCATGCATGTAGACCTAAAATAGGTCAGTTTAACTTTATCAAAGCTTGTAATTTGATCACATAAAACTTTTTTTAATTACCTTTTTAACTTGAAAATTATACTCTCACACTAAATCATCCTGAAAGCATCCGCATTCATTCACATTCCTAAAATTCATGCATGTTTGGTGCTGTGATTGGAATAACGGCATTAAAATGAACAACGTTACTAACAGTGTTACTTTCTTTAGCAACAGCTAATCTAACCAATTTCTTTTTCCATTATTACAACACCGTTATCGTTACTGACAACAAAATGTGGTGCAGGTAAGTTACTGTAATTGATAATACCAAAGGTTGAAGCAGTCTTTATCTCACTGGGATCTAAGGGGGTGAAAATCATATGTACTGCTAATTGGCTGAGGAAGAATAAAGTTGTCATGGTAAATGAACCAGAGGAAATCCTGGGCAGGTGTTCACGCAACCTGGGAGTCTTGGAGAACCCACATAACTCAAAGGTAGAGTTTTTATCTTTCTAAAAGAGATTAAAGGAAACTATATATGAAATGTAATCTCTGTGCTGGAAAAGTGTTTTTCTTCATCAGTTGTAAGCAGTTCGAGTCTCACGAATCAACTCCCAATGTCACACGCTTCAACAAAACTAGTCACCAAGAATGACTGTTGATGGCAGCAGGTGAAGCCCAAACTGAGGTGAGGTCAACGTGAACGTGGTGAACAAAGGTGACGAGGAGAGGCTATCCAAGCTGTCTAAGCTTGATTTCAGGTCACAGATTATTTCAAGTCAGGATCACATGTAACGGACTCTGAGTGCATAAGTACTAAGAGAGAAAAGTTAACTGGTGCAATGAAGCCAATGCATCAAGGGCTCCATCAGAGATTGTTGACCACTAGGAAGTCCAAATAGCAACAGGCTCTAATGAGCAGAATGAGAAGCTTGTAGTTTTGAAAGACAAACATTGGTTTAATGGCCAGGATAGATGAAGCTAAAGTTGGATGTGGCAAATAATCCTTTATTCTGAAATAGAAGCCACTATGAGGGCAGTGATATAGATTGTCAATGGATACAGACAGCAGTGGTGGAGGTTTACATATTTCATTAGCTGCTTACATTTCTATACCTTAGTTTTGTTGTACAGTGTTCAATATGTTGTACATCCTGTTTGTAGTTCCTTCAGTTAAGTTCCCATTTATTAAATAATTTTTTCAGTTTTATACTAAACATTTAAACGTAGTTTGAAATTCCATTCAGAGGGGATCCAAACATCTTTGCATGCTTTTTTTAAAGTAACAAAACAGTTACTTTCCCTGGTATTTAATTACTTTCACAATATTGTAACTCAGTTACTTCTCTGAAGTAATTGAACTTAATGGTATTTAAAGTTCATTACTTCTCTGAAGAAGTAACTAGTAACTTAACTATAACCAATTCGTTTTTAAAAGTAACCAATCTGACGCTGGTGCCACACTCATTTTGAAGCACAGGCTCTGTACTAAGGGTCAGTAAAACTAAACTTAACTTCCTTATCAATTAATTAACTTGTGCCATATTCAAGCAAGTCTGACTTGCAACCCCTCAAGGGTGTTCCTCACCGTGCACTTGTTTGACTGTGGTGAACCAAGGATGCTGCAGCTACATTTTAGTCTCAGTTTAAATTGATATTTATGTCAGCAAGGAAAACTATTTTATAAATAAAGATGACTGAATTAGTTATTACAAAATATTTATTTATATAATTTAAACATCATAAATGGTAAATACACTGAATGTATATAGTGTTTGACACACAGACCACTCAAAGCACTTTACACTAGAGCCACATTAACTCATTCATACTCAAATGCACACAGATTCATACTGATATGCAGTGTTGGTAGTAACAGTGTTAGAAAATAATGGCATTAGTAACAGTGTAACCCATTTTTTTTTCAATAAAAGCGTAATCTAATAAATTACTTTTCTGATTTTTGGAACGCCGTTACATTACTTGCAATATAATGTGGCACGTTACTACAACTTGATCAAGTAAAGCAACTATTCTTATGAGTACACTCTGCTGTGGGAGGGTTTTTTTCTAGTGAAGGGCCAAAGCAAACAGTCATATCCAGCGTCTTATTTCTGATTGCCTGTTGATTATGACCCGATTTGCTTCTAGACATCTGAGCCAGCCTTATCCCTGTTTACCTGATTTTTCTGCCTGTTTCTGACTGCTTACTCGTGTGCCTGACCTAGCCTGTTCCTGGACTATTCGAGCTTGCCTGATCCCTGTCTGTTTACCTTGCCTACATGTGTACCGATCCAGATTGCTATCTGACCACCAAGCCTGCCTGATCTTGTTTAGCCTCTAAGTCTGTCAACCTGGTTCAGCTCATTTTCATATCCTGACAATAAAGCTTCTTAAAGTAAGCTTCTGCTTGTCTGGTTCGAATACTGGGTCCTCTGTCCCCGTTCCTGACAGTTATGAATTACTGCCATTATTACAAAAATTCTTGAAGTACATTCCATCTGGCTGTTGTCTGGAATAGTGTAAAACCTATTTAATTTTACTACAAAGTGTTTTCTTTTATTTTGTTACCTTGCCTGAAAAGCTTTTTTATTCTTATTGTATTCATTTTTTTGTTTTACATCTGATAATTTAAGTTACTGGTATTTAAAGTTCAAATAACAGGAAAGTCATCCAAATTCCCTGACATATTAGATCGTAAAAGGTAACTGCAGAGTTACTTTACATAGTAACTAGTTACTTTGATAGTGCAGTAACTGAGTTAGTAAGTCACAGTTACGTTTAGAATAAATAACTAGTAACTGTAACTAGTTCTATTTTTAAGTAACATGGCCAACACTTCTGATAGGCAATTTGGCACATCGACATGCGACAGGAATCAAACCCACAATTATTATTATTTTCAATGACCCACAGTCGCCCCAAGAAATTGGGAAAAGGCAGATATATTTGTAAAAACTCAGGTGTCTCATTCTATGGCAAAGAAAAACTAATATATCTTTTTGTCAATATCAAATACCCCATTTAATGGTATTTAGCCTTATCAAATTTGATAGGATACAATGTGTCCTACTCCATAATGTTTGTTAAGATGCTTTAATCAGAAAATGTAAGCACAGAAAAGAATGCATTTGTTGATATCTCTCATTTTAAGACTTGTGATAAAGTGATATCTGAGTGGCTGGATTACAGGGACAATGACAACCAGGGGAGAGAACACACTGGACAGTACTGACATATTACTAATCCTAATATGACTACATATTACATGTATGTTACATATTTGCAGAAATAAACAAACAGACCTCATGGACTGCTGGCACCCCATAGCAGCAGCAGCAGAGATTGGGGACATACAACCCTTTGTACTCTCTGCCTTTGTAAAATACCAGACCACAAAGAACATGTGACTGTCTGTCACATCACTGTAGATATTTCCTGACATGGTGCAAAAATGTTTTTGGTTTCCTGGTAGCTAACAACCATCTCAATATGAAAAGGGAGTCTACAAAATCTAAAATATAAATCTAAATGCCCATTGTGGTTCAATTTAAACATCTCAGTTAAAATGTTCATTCAGTTCTGTCAAAATTATAGAATGCTTTAAAGCTACACTACACATTTCTACCTTAATATATCCTCTTCTAAGTCCCTGTGATGGTAACCCAAGTGTTTATGAGACAATTAAGGGGTCTATGATCTACCCCTAGTCTCTCTGGCTAAAAAAAACCTCACTTGCAACTTTCTGTGCACCGACCAGGAAGCAGTCTTGCAGCTCTGTTCTCATTCTTGTGGACAAACAGCTTTACTGCAGGCCAATGTAAGGCAAGACAAACTTATTTGTATAGCACATTTCAGTACAAAGTGCTTTACATGATTGAAACATAAGAAGATAAAAACAGAATAAAAGCAAGCTGGAATAAAATGTGGAAAAATTGAAACAAAATAAAATGGGAAAATGGAGCAGAAGAATGATGCCCATCCAGAACCAGGTAAGAAGCAATGCGTTTTTGAGCTTAGCGCCAAAAGAGCAGAAAGCAGAGAGATGGCAGAGGTCCAGGTTCAGTCTGAAAGACAGAGCGTAGCAGGAGAGCCAGCTGAGGGCGGGAAGCTTGGTTGACTGAGAGAAAGGAGGACGGGAGAACGTAGCAGTTCTCCCGTCTCAACATGTGGCTTCAGGGGGGAGAGACAGCGTGTGTTTCAGGAGGAGACAGAAAGAGCCATCCCTACCGATAACAGAGAGTGCAGGTGGAGGGGCTTGCTGCCCGATCGGACAGTCTGCGCATAGTGGCCCACAGACGGAGCATGCTGTTAATTTCAATGATCCCGCGTTATGGTCAACAAAAATGACAGATTCTGATCGAGTGAATGTTGGGCGTTTAATGGCAAAAAGGAAGCCTTTCTCAGAGATGGCAAATGAACTGCCAGCAGATTCAGAGGGTCTAACCACATTTATGAAGTGAAGTCATCTAAGACTTGTTTGGAGGACAACAAAATATTTCTGTAAACAGCAGATTATTGAATTAAATAAAATGCATAGGAGAATGAAGTATACAGTTAAGTTGACTTTTTTTTAGTGTGTGTGTGTGTGTGTGTGTGTGTGTGTGTGTGTGTGTGTGTGTGTGTGTGTGTGTGTGTGTGTGTGTGTGTGTGTGTGTGCGTGTGTGTGTAGTGGCGGCAGGTGTAGAGGGGGGGCCCAAAATGACTGTGTTGTCCCGGGCCCGAGCAAAGCTGTCAGCTGGCCAGACTAGAACAGTCAAAGGCATTCCTAAACAAATGTGTTTTTAATCTTGATTTAAAAGTTGCAGCGTTTGACCGGGACCATCGCTGGCTGCCGTCGTCCCTGCCTGGTGGCTGCCGACGTCTCTGCCGGCGGACCGTCGTCGTCGCTGCCTGCTGGAAACCGCCGGCTCTTGCTAGCCACCGTTGTCCCTGACTGCTGGCCGCCGCCGGCCCTGTCAGCTACCACCTCGGCCTGCTAGCCATTGTTCCTACATGCTAGCTGTTATCTCTGCTTGCTAAACGACTTCTCATCTTATTACATTGTCAAAATTCCCTGACCTCCAAGAACAATTGAAGAGAGGACATGTCATTTGATCAGATAAGTACAATGAGATTCTTTCTGATATTGCTCTTAGGTGTTTACACCTTTGAAAATGCACCAAAGTCTTCTGAGGATTTATATAATAACTTAGTTCACTCCTTCAAGAATTACTCCAGATTCATGACACTCGATGAGACAATTTGGACTCCATCAGATTTTATTACTCACTGGCACGACTTAAATCATATACCAACAGATAACTTAGTTCCCTTAATGTGCTTGTCTGTTTTAAGGAACTGTTTTGTGTTAAATTAATTATCTCTAATCACCTTGCTCAGAACAAGAGTACCAGCCTGGTATCAAATGTAAATGGTCAATGGAAAAGACTCATTCTTCTTTTACTTTTACTGTCAGGTGATGTGCAACCGAATCCAGGTCCAAAATTTAAATGATCCAAAGAAATTTTGGAAAACAGTTAAATCAGCTACTGAACAGGCGCCACTGAGTGACTTTCCTAATTTTGTTTGGAAAAAAAGTAAAATGGTGTCTGATAAATTAGCAGTTTTAAATTATTTTAATGAGCATTTTATTTCTGTAGGTTCTCTATTTGATGACTTAAATTCATTTGGCCAAAATGCAAATACTGATGAACTGTTTTTGAATAATGATGGTAACTCCACCTCTTTTAACTTTTCCCCTATTTGTACAACTGAGGTTCTTAGAGAACTGAAAAACATAGACACCAGAAAAGTGGCAGGGCCAGATAACCTGGATCCATTTTTTCTAAAGTTGGCTGCAGAGTTTATAGCAGAGCCATTGTCTCATATTTTTAATCTAAGTCTAATCTCTAACAAAATCCCTAGTGTCTGGAAATCAGCATTTGTTTTGCCTCTATTCAAGGGTGGGGAGTCATCGCAGGTAAACAATTACAGACCAATTTCTAAATTATGTATCCTAGCAAAAAATTTTGAAAAGTTAGTTGTAGATCAACTAAAGATTTTTTTGGATTCCAATTGTATTTTACAAAATGTACAGTCCGGTTTTAGAAAAAAACATAGTACTGTTACTGCAACTTTAAAGGTTTTCAATGATCTGATCCAGGCTCTTGATAACAAAAAACATTGTGTTGCTTTGTTTATCGATCTATCAAAGGCATTTGACAGAGTAAATTACACGCTTTTAATTGAAATTCTACACAAAATTGGGCTTTCACATCAAGCTACCATGTGGATAGCTGATTACTTGTCAAACAGAACCCAGAGAGTCCAATTAGCTGGCTTCACGCCTTCTACTCTCACTATTTTAAATGGCGTACCTCAAGGCTCAATTCTGGATCCACTTTTATTCTCCATTTATATAAATAATTTGTGCGTCAACTTGTCAAATGCTTTTTATCATTTTTATGCTGATGACTTAATAATGTACTGCAACTCTTCATCATTATCACAGGCACTACAGTATTTACAGTCTGCTTTTAATGTAGTTCAAACACGTCTACAAACTTTGAAGTTGGTTTTGAATGTGGATAAGACTAAGGCAATGGTTTTCTCACACTGCTAAACTACCAGAAATCCCTCTATTCCTTACCACTGCAGTAGGTGCACAAATTGAGTTTGTTAGTAATTATAAATATCTTGGTTTTATTCTAGATAATGAACTTCCTTTTAAAAATCACATAGCAAATCTATTACGAACATTGAAAATGAAGATTGGGTTTTATTATCGAAATGGACCGTGTTTCTCACTCAAAGCTAGAAGTAAATTGGTAGCAGCAACATTCCTGCCACTTCTGGATTATGGAGACCAAATGTCTGAAATCTTTGAATACTGTTTATCATTGTGCTTTAAGGTTTATAACTGATAGTAGACGTTGGATACATCATTGTGATTTGTATGCAAAAGCTGATTGGCCTCCGTTAAGTGTTCGGAGAAACAATCATTTGATGATCCTGATATATAAATCTCTACTTGGACTAACACCAACTTACTTAAGCTCTCTTTTGCATAGATCTAGTAGTTCACATTCTTTACGCTCAAATGTCTTTATCCTTCTACATGTTCCTCGTGTTCGAACTGATAAAGGAAAGAAAGCATTCAGTGTGTTGGCTCCTACAGCGTGGAATCAGCTTCAGTCTGAGCTCAAGATGTCAGAAACTATTTCATTGGACTTATTTCGAGCGGTCCTTAAAGATAGACAACAAGCTTCTATGAAACAGTGTCACTGCTTTTAAATTGTTTTTATTGTTTTATATTTGTGCATATGTATTAATTGGTTTTATTTTTGTAACCAGGTTGTAGTGTTTTGCAGATTTCTGCCCAGGTCCCCCTTGAAAATGAGATCCAGATCTCAACGGGGTTTACCTGGTTAAATAAAGGAAAAAAAAAAAAAGAACTCAGGCTTTTTCGGCACAGTTTTTAGGAAGTTTGTTCCAGGTAAGTGGAGCATATAAACTACATGCTGCTTCTCCATGTTTGGTTCTGGTTCTAGGTATTCAGAGTAGACTTGAGCCACAAGACCTGAGTGGTCTGGATGGTTGATACACTGACAACAAGTCTGTGATGTATTTAGGTGCTAAGCCATTCAGGGATTTATAGACTAACAGAAGGATTGTAAGTCTATTCTCTGAGATACAGGGAGCCAGTGTAATGAGGTGGGGGTGATGTGCTCTACTTTATTAGTCTTAGTGAGGACACGTGCAGCAGCGTTCTGGATCAGCTGCAGCTGTCTGATCCACTTTTTAGGCAGACCTGTGAAGAGACCATTGCAGTAATCAATTGTACTAAATATAAACGCATGGGTTAGTTTTTCCAGATCCTGCTGAGACATTAGTCCTTTAATCCTGGAAATGTTCTTCAGGTGATAGAAGGCCGACCTTGTAATTGTCTTTAGATTTGGAGGTTCAGGTCTGAGTCCATCACTACACCCAGATTTCAGGCTTGATCAGTAGTTACTAGCTGAAGGAAATTAAGTTGTGCACTAACTTCTGATTGCTCAATTATTGGTCCAAAAAAGTTTTGTTTTTATTCAATTGGAGAAAATGCTGGCACATCCATGCATTGATTTCTTCTAAGCATTTTCTCAGCGCTTGAATGGGTTCATAGTCACCTGGTGACATGGTGATGTAGAGCTGTGTTTCGTCTGCATAGTTATGGTAGCTGATGTTGTTTTTTATGATCTGAGCTAGAGGGAGCATGTAGATATTGAAGAGGAGGGGACCCAAGATGGACCCTTGGGGAACCCCACATGTGATTTTTGTCGTCTCTGATGTAAATTGACCTACTGACACAAAAAGTCCCTGTCCTTTAAGTAGGATTTAAACAAGTTGAGTGCTGTACCAGAAAGGCCGATCCAGTTTTCCAGGCGCTTTAACAGAATGGAGTGATCAACTATATCGAATGCTGCACTAAGGTCCAATAATACTAGCAGTGGTTCTTCCACAGTCTGCATTTAAATGGATGCCATTAAACACCTTGACAAGGGTGGTCACTGTACTTTGGTGAGCAAGGAAACCTGACCGGAAAACGTCAAAGCGGCTGATCATTGTTAAGAAGGTGTTTAATTGTTGAAACACAGCTTTTTCAGTAATCTTACTGATAAAGGGGAGGTTTGAGACGGGCCTTTAGTTCTGCAGAAGTAGTTAGTCCAAATTGTTCTTTTTCAACAGTATAAGTAAGGTCATTGGCAACAATAACAATGGTACCAAGGGCGTGATCAAATTCAGGGTCTGCATCCTTCATAGGACACAGCCCACAAGACTGGAAGAGATCGGCTGTGAATTTGGATGGTCTAGCTTTCACCGGCTGTCCCCACCATTACCTCAGTGTAATGTTTACTGCCTGGCAACCGAAACGGCACTAATCACAGCAATAGAGCCGATCTAACAGAGCTAAAAGGCTGATCTCCCCATTTCTACTAAATAACAAAACATGGGTTTTATTTTCGCCTTTACTGATGTTTTGTTTAAAAGTTCTTGTTTTGTTAATTCACCTTACTCTCATTCATCAATCAGCTATTTGTAGTTCAAAGTAATTTCTATGTTCATAGATATATAAATGTACCACCAAATGAAATTAATCACAAATACTATTTGTTTAGTAATATGTTTAACAACATAACCCTAACCCATATTACTGAACAAAGCCTATATCACTTTATTTGTAGAGAAAATTAATAAAGCAACCAAACATTAACATTAGATATCATTTGACTGAATTACTCCAGCTATTAACTCCTTGCAGAAAGACAGCAGGAGTCTAAAAGTGACGTCCTGGGAGACAGTCGTTGTGTCTCTGCACGGCAAGTCAGCGAGACAAGCTGGCTGTGCGGGAGCAGGGATGTCTAAACGCATCAGAGCATTTTTAAAGCTAAGCAATATCTCAATACAGCAAGCGGACATTTCAGGTTTCCACACCTGACTTCTTGCCTAAAAATGTTTTAAAAGTTAAATTTATGTCACAGAAAGCATAATATTTCCAACTTTATTTACAACTTTTCACTCCTCTCCAGCATTGCCGTTTCCCGTTAAACAAACCGCAAGAATCCTGGAATAGAATTAGCAGCAAAGGATATGCTGGACTCATCCTTTAAATCCATGGGACAGAATGCCGCATTGGTAGACCGGATTTGAAGGAGCCTTCAAATTTGGACAACCTTTGGCGCATCGCTGTGGTAGGCCTTCAAATTCGGCCTATGAAGGACACCCCCCCAGTTTGCTTATAATAAGCAACGTCCTTTAATAGCTACTTTATAATTACTGCAAAAAAACGTTTTGCGTAAAAGGGCTTCATTTAAAAGCAGTTGTCTCCTGTAATGTATTAACCCCAGATTATCTGCATCCACACACAACAACAGATATTATGTAACTATAGAAGTTATGTACAATGTTTGAGTGGTATCCACAAACACATAACATTGCTTTTGTTGCTTAAATCATTGTAAATCATTTACATAACTAGCTGTGATTTCCCCTCAACACAGTTTATTATTACCATATACAGCTCGCATACACACAGCCACTCACAACAGGCATACGGCACAGACACACTACATCCAAACGTATGTGTCATACACTCATGAGTTTTTAATCATTGCTTGTTTATTCTTAGTGTTACGGCCCCTGGCCTCTGGAGGCTGTGCAGGCTTCATTGTTATGCAAATTCAGCTGTGTTAGAACACCTACCTGATTGGCTGCCAGGAGGCTGCAGAGGAGCTGCAACCTCATTGGACCAGCAGAGGACTGCCACGCCAATGAGACTGCTGATGAGACCCACCTGCACCAGTATAAAAAACTCCAGAACTCATTCCTTCTTTGGGGACAGCTAGTAGGAAGTGGCTTTTGTTAAGCTGTTCCCCCACCGTTGGTGGTTTCAATTGTTTTGGGCCCATTTTGAATTAGTTGTGCTTCCTAGTTTGGTTAAACACATAGTATTTTATTTTACACTAAGCACTGTTAAGATTATCAGACCTTTATTTTGTGTTAAACTGGGTTGTATTGTTTTGGGTTTGTTAAAACCCATTCTTTTTGTAATAAATCACCTTTTTATTATACTCATTTCTCTGGACACATTCTTATGTTGCCGCCCCTGAACCCCTAGACCTTGGGGGCGTAACATTAGCCATAAGTCACTTTAAAAGAGTATAATGAAAAACATGATTTTATTGTTGCCAGTAAGGTACAACCTGATTTCCATACGTATGTATGAATACATTATTTTTGAGACCAAAAACTGGCCAAATGGGGGTGCTTTTTATGGGGAAAAGAAGCGGAACTGAAGTGCAGGCGCCGTTCACCAAGGCGCCTAAGGCAAGAAGCATCTCCCCTCACTCCTTAGACAGAGATTTGGGCAAGAAGATGGCAGTCCGTTTCTTTATTCACCAACAATATTGACTCTTGTTTCCAGGAATTCCTACCAGAGGAAAGTGAAAGCAGTGGACAGCCGTTGGAATCATTTGTTACTATAGTTCCACAAGTTGACTCTCCTAACTCATGCACACAAATGTAAACGTGCACATCGACACACACATAATGCATGAATACTCAGAAAGGAAGTCTATAAGCACACAGGTGGCACATACTCATTCGCAACAATGTCATGTGTCTAGCACTGGCTCACACATGCATGCATATGCATATAAACTGCTATCAAGCATCCAAGACACACAGCTCTAAAATGAGCATGTCTGTGCTTAGGTTCACTCCATGAAATGTGCCTCAAGCTGGGTGAAAAAAGATCCATCCATCCATCGTCTTCCGCTTATCCGGGGTCGGGTCGCAGGGGTAGCAGCTTCAGTAGGGAGGCCCAGACGTCCCTCTCCCCAGCCACCTGGGCCAGCTCCTCCAGGGGAATCTCAAGGCGTTCCCAGGCCAGTCGAGAAACATAGTCCCTCCAGCGTGTCCTGGGTCTCCCTCTGGGCCTCGTCCCGGTGGGACGTGCCCGGAACACCTCACCAGGGAGGCGTCCAGGAGGCATCCTGACCAGATGCCCGAGCCACCTCAACTGGCTCCTCTCGACGTGGAGGAGCAGCGCCTCTACTCTAATTCCTCCCCGGATGACTGAGCTCCTCACCCTATCTCTAAGCGAGAGCCCAGACACACTAGGGAGAAAGCTCATTTCGGCCGCTTGTATCCGGGATCTCGTTCTTTCGGTCACGACCCAAAGCTCATGACCATAGATGAGGGTAGGAACATAGATCGACCGGTAAATCGAGAGCTTTGCCTTTTGGCTCAGCTCTCTCTTCACCACAACGGACCGGTACAGCGCCCGCTTCACAGCAGACGCCGTACCAATCCGCCTATCGATCTCCCGCTCCATCTTCCCCTCATTCGTGAACAAGACCCCAAGATACTTAAACTCCTCCACTAGGGACAGCACATCCTCCCCAACCCGGAGAAGGCACTCTACCCTTTTCCGGCGCAAGACCATGGTCTCAGATTTGGAGACACTGATTCTCATCCTGGCCGCTTCGCACTCGGCTGCGTACTGCTCTAGTGAGAGCTGTAGCTCACGCCCTGATGAAGCCAATAGGCCCACGTCATCCGCGAATAGCAGAGACGCAATCCTAAGGCCACCAAAACAGATCCCCTCAACACCTTGGCTGCGCCTAGAAATTCTGTCCATAAAAGTTATGACCAGAATCGGTTACAAAGGGCAACCTTGGCGGAGTCCAACTCTCACCGGAAACGAGTCCCACTTACTGCCGGCAATGCGGACCAGACTCTGACACCGGTCATACAGAGACCTAACAGCCCTTATTAAAGGGCCCAGTACTCCATACTCCCGGAGTACCCCCCACAGGACCCCCCGAGGGACACGGTGCAATGCCTTCTCCAGATCCACAAAGCACATGTAGACTGATTGGGCAAACTCCCATGCACCCTCCAGGATCCTGCTGAGGGTGTAGAGCTGATCCAATGTTCCACGGCCAGGACGAAAACCACACTGATCTTCCTGAATTGGAGATTTTACTATCCGACGGACCCTCCTTTCCAGAACCCTGGAATAGACCTTACCAGGGAAGCTTAAGAGTGTGATTCCTCTGTAGTTGGAACACACCCTCCGGTCCCCCTTTTTAAATAGGGGGACGACCACCGCAGTCTGCCAATCCAGGGGAACTGCCCCCGATGTCCACGCAATGCTGCAGATCCGCGTTAACCAACACAGCCCCACAACATCCAGAGCCCTAAGGTACTCAGGGCGAATCTCATCCACCGCCGGGGCCTTGCCACCGAGGAGCTTTTTAACAACCTCGGCAACCTCAGCACCAGAGATGGGAGAACCCGACCCAGAGTCCTCAGGCTCTGCTTCCGCAATAGAAGACGTGTTGGTGGGATTAAGGAGGTCTTCGAAGTATTCCACCCACCAACGCACGTGGTCCCGAGTCGAGGTCAGCAGCACACCACCTCCACTATGAACAGTGTTGGTACTGCACTGCTTCCCCCTCCTTAGACGCCGGATAGTGGACCAGAATTGCTTCGAAGCCATATGGAAGTCTTTCTCCATGGCCTCTCCAAACTATTCCCATGCCGGAGTTTTTGCCTCGGCTACCAGCCGAGCCACCTGCCGCTTTGACTTCCGGTACATATAAACTGCTTCCGGAGTCCCACAGGCCAATAAAGCCCGATAGGACTCCTTCTTCAGCTTGACGGCTTCCCTCATTGCTGGTGTTCACCAGCGTGTTAGAGGGTTGCCGCCGTGACATGCACCGACAACCTTGCGGCCACAGCTCCGACTAGCCGCCTCAACAATAGAGACGTGGAACATGGTCCACTCAGACTCAATGTCCCCCGTAAAAAAAGATAAGATTAAAAATTTGCAATCGATTAGGATCAGACAGACAGATGTTTTAGCTACTACAGGAGACCAATTTATTAAAAACAGCAGCAGATGTTCTGAATCTCAAATCTCAGGCGCTCTTTCCTGCCTAACGCAAGTCTACAACTACAACCTCTGGTAACCTTTCACAACACTGTATGAGCAAGGAAAGAAAGATGCCAAGCACCAAAAAGAGTACTACAGCAAAGCTGAAAAAGCCCTATCACCACTGCAGGTGAAGCACAAATCTGCTTCTTGCAAGCAGATGAGATATGGAAATCAGCAACAGTAATGCAAAAAGTCTAAAAACCACAAAGCCACTACGTCAGAATTGCTGATGGAAAGACCTTCAGGCACAACCGACGTCCCCTGATAATCAACAACGCGCCTGTCAGTCTTACAGCAACAGTGACAGACGGGACACGGAACAAGAACAAACTGTAAAACAGCCAGGACACTCCGGCCATTACTGAACAGATATGGCAGGGAAGTTAAGCCAAAGAATTCTTTAACTTATAGCTCACCTAAAAAAGAAAAAAAGAATCACAAAAAATAGAATAATAATTTAGTTTTTTAGAAAAACTTTCTTGAAAGATTTAGATGCATGTTTTCCTAAATATTTCACTGTTCAGGACATTTACACACATATGCGCCATGTGTATAGTAGAGTTTTTATTGGAGATCTAACCTGTTGGTAAACTATTTAAAGAGTGCTTCATATTTAATGCCCAAGCTTCTCAGGGACTACAGAGTAGATTATTGGTGTTTTCCCATTTGTGTAAAACACAGCAGTTGTCCTTTTGTTTCTTTTTTGTTGTTGTTGAAGGGAGATGTAAAGTTCATTTCGTGCATGCTTTTACTTTAAAACCTTGATACTGAGGTGAAGACAGGAAATGTGTTGGTGGCGGGATAACGACTGCAATTGGAAATGCTGTGCTTTTGTAGCAGTGAATTTGTCTTGGTTAACATTGAGATAGACTAGACACATACTGTAAACAGTCAATCACAACACTGTTTGCCTTCAATTTTGCAGGAGCCTGGTAATGAACAGTTGTTTGTTTCAGTTGTGTTTAACAAGGGCAACATCTAAAGCCCATCAGCTCTTGACTTAGATCAATGTCAATTATATGTATATATAATTTTACAAACAAGTTGCACTTAAGTGCTTCACAGCAAGAACAGAATAATTGATAAGAGTAGCTAAAAGGAAAAGAGACAGCACATACCGAAGATAATTATTCATTAGTTTAAAAAGAAATAAAAATAATGTAGAACATTTAGAACTGCAACAGAAAAGGTACAATCATCTCAGAACATCTAAGAATAACTTTTTTTTTTTTACCTTATTCTTGTGGATATATGGTGTATGAGATCCTTTAAATATGATGGTGCCAGACCATTAAGACCATTAATAACCAGTAGAAAAACTTGAAAGAACGTCAATCAAGTAATGAACAGGAAGCCAGTTTAACGCATTATATATGTTATAGAATATAACATATAACATTATGTTGCCACTATGTTGTTCCTCTTAACAGATAAGCAGCAGAATTTTGTACAAGCTGCAAGTGGTGAAGGGATGACTGAAGTATGCTGATTTAAAAACATGGATCAGTCTTTAAAAGTCCTTAAGAGACAAAATAAGGCTTTACATTAGTAAGAACTCATAGTGGGAAAAAGGTCATCTTGACAACTGAACTGATTTGCTTTGCAAATTTAATGGAGCTGTCAAAAAATGTGCCAAGATCATTGACAGAAGAGCAAATTGTTTGACAGAAATGGCTTGAGAATGGTATTGGAAAGATCCGATCTCCTAAATTGGAGTCAATCTCAACCAAAAGAGTCCTTTAATAGTTAAGTTTGCACTAGCTTTTACAGTCAACTGTTCTGCAGAACCTGAGAAACCTTGGTTTTGTTATTGTTGAGGTGGAGGAAGTGTGAGCTTATCCAGCAAGACAGTCCAATAACGGCTTCCAAGAGTTGTTTGTTTTTGTGAATGTCCAGATAGATCTGAAGGATTTGCAAAGCAGTGAAAATAGTTATGTTTCCTAAAAACAAGATACTTGGGGCCTTGATGATCCTTGAGGAACTCTACAAGTACTGGACTCGACACACGGGGAGTGACAGAATACAGCAACTAATGGCTTTTATCACCACCGCAGTGAAGACAACACACCGGATGCAACGGCGACGGCAGTTTCCAATCATGCTGTTGGAGCGCTTGCTTCCCAGAAATTTTATTGGTTATGAAATTAGAGGGCTTTTGATGTTTTCAAAGCAGTCCATGGCTGACAAAGACGAAGAGTCAGAAGATTTTCCTGGAATTGACTGAAATCTTGATTTTATGTCTACTCTACAAAATAAAAATACAACCGGGTTCATCCTATATTACAGACAAGGAAATAGCATGGAGAATATCATCATTTTACGGGCGCATTTCACAGCTGATCCAGGTAAATGGCTTTAGTGCCAAGCGACAGTGACAAAAGGTGAACATTGTTCAACTTTCTTGTGTCGCGCTGCAAGTCCGTGTGTGCACGTTCACATGTACGAGCTTCAAATTTCACACACATGAATTTCGCCAGTTGCGTGGCTGAAGGAGGACAAGCACTTGTCGTCTCATCGCATACGTTCCATAGGAAATTAATTGAGAGGGAGTGACATTGCTCATCGTGTGTCATATCTATCTGGACTGAGAAGTATGGGGTAAGATAACTGTCAATATAAACGTATGCGTAGGTCTCTGAATTTGTAAATGTAAGTCAATAAACATGAATAAATTTAAGATTTGTATGTGTTCCTGGTTGTCAACTCATACATATATGTGTGACTTCAGATGTTTCATCTGTGAGAATACAAGTCACAAAGTTGCAACTTTGCAAAAATACAAGTACAAATCACAAATTTACGAGTATGAATCTACAACCCCTGATGAAGCTATTACAAACCCTACCAGTTGGTGGCAGTAATGACATGTGACAACAGATGTTTCATCAGTGAGAATGAAAGTGTGGTTTTCTTCTTTTTCTTTCTCTTCTTTTTGCTTAATGGTGATTGGTATAAAACATGCCCTGCGATAGACTGGCGACTTGTCCAGGGCGTATCCCACCTCTCCCCCATTGATAGCTGAAGATAGGCACCAGCACCCATCACGACCCCACAAGGGATAGACGTGTTAGGAAATGGATGGATGGATGGTATAAAACATCCAAGTGCAAGGAGTGTAAAACAGCTTCATCAGGGGCTGTGGATTCATACTCGTAGAATTGTGATTTGTACTTGTAAATTTGTGATTCGCACTCGTAACTTGTATTGTTGCAAAGTTGAAAGCATATAACTTGTATTTGTAACTTCTAAACTTGTATTCTGACAGATAAAACATGTGATGTCACACGTATGTATGAGCTGACAATCAGTAACAGATGGAGACACGTCATGTCTGTTTGTAGAGAGTGAGTATGTGGAATACCAAGGACGCTGAACTCCTGCAACAATTAAGGTTCCAAAATTTCCTCCTGATCAAGGACGATTGATATAAAGGATAATCAGTTCAAGCAAAACAAGGAAAAGATCACTGAATGCTGAGGAAAAAAGCACCGCAGGTTATCTCCCACACTATTGTTACCTCACCTGTTCCAGCGAGGAGAGGATCAGCTGAGAGTGAAATGGAAAGCGACGCTGTGCAGGTGAATAAAGCTGAATTAGCTGCCTTGATCCGTGCAATAATAAATAAATAAAGAAACGAGGCAGTGAATAATTTACAACCGCAGTTTGATGTGCTAAAACTCGGACTGAAAGATTGCAAAGACAAACTTGTTGATGCGGAGTCGGGCTTGTCCGGAATGCATGACAGAATGGATGAAGTGTGTGTAAAGCTCTCCAGAAAGAAAACAAAAATGTGAAAGCTGGAGAGTCACAGCCAAAGACTCAGAGTATTTGGCCTCGACAAGGATATGGAAAAAGGAAAACCTACCGAATTCATAGAGTCCCTCTTCAATGAGGTATTTAAAGATAAACTGCCTTATAAACCTGAAGTGGAAATTGCGCATAGAGTGGGGCCTGTTACAAAACATGGTTTGAGACCGATGATTGTCAGGATGCAGAGGTATGCGACGAAGAGGCTATTTTACAAATAGCTAAGCAAGAAAAAGTCCTACATTTCAAAGGGAGGAATTTTCCTGGATTTAACCACAAAGGTGTCCAAGAGAAGAGCATATGGAGCGATATTTGTGCCTTCTGATTGAGCGCGCAGGAACCAATCCGAGCGCGCAGTGAGACAACACGCGCGCTCAAAACCGGTCTTGTTCGCGCTCAACTCTCAAAAACTCTTCTCAACCCACTGTCCTCCTCGCGCTCAGTTCCATCTCTGCTCGTGCGCAACTTTGCTCGCGCGCTCGCTCGGCTCTTTCTCTGCTCGCTCAACTCTGTCTCTGCGCTCACGACTTGAAAATGTCCACCTCACCAGCCAATCACAGACAGGTTTCTTTATATCCAATCAGAGTATGGCTTGCAAATACTGCATTCAGATGGATTAAATCAAAATCCTGCAGCTTTTGGCAGAAATTACTAAACATAATGGTGGGATTTAAGAAAAAAAGAAAAACAAATAAACAGTTTAATATTTTAGCCTAAATATTTTAGCCTAAAATATTTAGGCTAAAATATTTAAATATTTGAGTTACTAAGTGAGGTGGTGTTTTAAATTGTGAGTGTTTAACCAAGTCATTTTATTAGATGTTATCTCTTATCTGATGTATCTCTTATCTAAAGTGCTCTTTAAATAATGATGACAATGATGATGAATATGATCAGAAGAAACTATTGCATCACAGCCCAGAAGCTGGAAGGAAAAGAGACAACAGTATTTTCACACCTCACTTAGTAACTCTTAGTAACTCAAATATTTAAATATTTTAGCCTAAATATTTTAGGCTAAAATATTAAACTGTTTATTTGTTTTTCTTTTTTTCTTCAATCCCACCATTATGTTTAGTAATTTCTGCCAAAAGCTGCAGCATTTTGATTTAATCCATCTGAATGCAGTATTTGCAAGCCATACTCTGTTTGGATGGAAAGAAACCTGTGTGTGATTGGCTGGTGAGGTGGACATTTTCAAGTTGTGAGCGCAGAGACAGTGAGCGAGCGGACAAAGAGCCGAGCGAGCGCACAGCTGGTGTTGAGCGTGGAAGGAAAAGGTCGAGCGCGCGAGCAAAGATGGAACTGAGCGCGAGGAGGACAGTGGGTTGAGAAGAGTTTTTCAGAGTTGAGCGCGCGCAAGACCGGTTTTGAGCGCGCGTGTTGTCTCACTGCGCGCTCGGATTGGTTCCTGCGCGCTCAATCAGAAGGCACAAATATTGCTCCATAAGAGCACAGTTTAAAGATCTGAGAATGAAAATACATCAGGCAGGAATAAAACACGGTTTGATTTATCCAGCGACACTGATTGTAACATGGGACAGACATGTTCAGAAATTGTTAGCTAAAATGGGTAATACTTTATCGGTTATTAAAAGGTGTGCAAAATATTTTACACCGTAGATTGTTAAAGAAGTAATTCATGCTTTGTTTTTTTTCACACCTTGATTATTGCTCGGTGGTTTGGTCAAATACTTCATCAATTAATATAAAAAAAACTACAAGTAATTCAGAATAAAGCTGCACATATCGCTCTCTCATGTGGGTTTAGATCAAATGTTGACAGAATGCATGATAGCCTTTTATGGTTAAAAGTTAAAAATAGACTGGTGTATTCACTTATGGTATTTTTATATAATGTTATAACAAATAAAACACATTTCACTTTATATACAAAAGTTTCTTTCTAAACGATCTATCTATCTATCTATCTATCATCTGCTAAAACTGCACCCACAGCTTCCTGCTGCTCAAATAACCTCTCCACCTTCACTTAAGATGAGTCCCAGCATGTCAGTTCCTCATGTGAGAGTTTGTGTTTCGCCTTTTTGTCTTTTTCTCTGTTCAGCCTTATCGACCTGCTAAAACCTGCAGGTATTTTCCTTAATCTAGATAATGATGCAAAGACACTGCCAGTGCTTTAATTGCCAAATGGCAGTTTGGCCAAAGCATGGAGCTCATGTTAAATTATGCTCAAATGCTTTTTTGTATTATTTGAAGCATTATCTGTAGTGATGCAGGCCATGCAAACAAGGTTTACTTTTCCAGCAAAATCTCCTCAAGAGCTTTGCTCATATTTCCCCATGTATATTCTGCATGGAGCCTGACACAATCCAAACACCAACTTTGTATCGCCCAGGTCTTGGCTGTAAGCCTTATTTATGACAGAGTTACAGCCATAAATGAGGCTGCACCTCTACTGGTCCAAAGGTCTGTCGTGCATTGGAAGTATGGTCCTCCAAGCTGCTCCGCCATAGTGTTTTCAACAGTGTAGTATATGGCAGGCTTGGATTTTAGTGAATATAAAATCATTCCTTAAGTCTGATTTCTCAACAGTGTAACCAGAATGTGATCCATGCACATGTATTCTGCAACAGCCATGTTTAATCTCTTTGCTTCTTTTTTGTGTCATTATTTTCTTTGGTGACCACAGTGAGCAGAGATTCTTGCCAACTATTCTGACTAGTTTCTGACTTCTGTCTAGTTAGCTAATGTCTGGATCTTCAAAAACAAGATCAAAAGACAAAAAAACTTCTTGACAATATTTTTTACTTGTTATATTAACGCTTTTTATTAATATTTACATGCATGGAAATGGTAATGTTTAGTGTCAACCACTGAGATGACCATATTATCACAGATTGGAGCCAAATTAGCTCATTTACTACAGAGAATAAGAGTATTGGGTCTATCAGTGGGTTGATAATATTTAACCAGATAACATTATGCCAGGGGTTAAAGCAAAAATAATCAGTTTGACTGAAAAAAAATTACAGGTCAGCTCATATATTCTCAGGGCCGTGGACGTCATGCCACATTAGTGACCTCACTTACTTATTGTGCAAAGTCAACTTTAACCAAATCCGGTACTTTTAAAATATGCAATGACCATTCCTGTATCTGTCCCACCTTTCAGCTTCAGAGCCTTGGTATCATCCTGGACAGCCTCTCCATCCTCTCCTTCACTTTCCACATCCACAACATCACCTGGTTAACTTTCATCTCTGCAGCATCAAGTTCTTCCTTCCCACTTTTGCCAAACTGGTCCACAGTCCACTTTACAATTTCAGATCCCTTCCCTCCCTGTCTCCCAGAAAACCTCCATAAACTTCAACTAGTACAAAAGACAGCAGCTACCATCATCACATCATCTACTTCACACCTGAACATTAACTCCACTGGCTCTCTGCCACATTCAATATAAACCAATCCTATGATCATACAAGGCCGACCACAAACCTGGACAATGTAGAACACATAACCAACACTATGATGTCATACATTTTAATTTAACACAGATAGCACATCACAATAATCAGTATTTGAAGTTTAATAAAACTGTTATACCTTAGCCCTGTGACTGGAGACTTATCCAGGGTATACTCTGGATCCCCGCATCTCGCCTATTGACTGCTGGAGATAGTCACTAGCCCCACGACCCTTTGTGCCGTCGAGCCGCGTCTCCCCATCAGATACAGCTTGACGTAAAAGCGGGTAAAGAAAATCCATGGATGGATGGATGGGATGTTACATTTTTAAAAAGTTTCATAAAATTGCTCAAAGTTTATCAGAAAAAAAGCTAACTTGCTTTTAAATACAAATTTTTTTTAACTAGAAAAATGTTATTAAAGTTTTGTGTAAAGTTAAATATTGTTGAAGTAAATCTTGGCTGCTGTAGCTTGTCTGTCTGGCAGGTGTTTTTGGGTTAGAGTAAAATGAGTCCATAGATCGACAGGAGGCTTCAGCTGTTTGTTGTGCGACTTGTTTCTATAATGTCGCTTCCCATCGCGCTCCACTCCGTGTAAAAATGAAAAATAACTTCATAAAAGCTTTCTGAGAATCGCCTTTCTCTGGCCTCACCCAGTTAGAACCCGTTCTCCAGTCCATGTTGTAGCTGCAGTTTTTATTTTATTTTATTTTTTTATTTTTGATGTAGTTTCCTTAATCTGTACTAAATCCTCTTTATCAAATTAGTCTTTTTAAGAAATCTCAATAATAAAGAACAACCCTCTGATTTAGAGTCCATGTCTAAAAGGTCTTTTATATTTAGCTTTAATTTACTGTTTTGCAATCTATTTAGTAATTAATTTCTCTCAATAACATATTTAGTCCAAAAATTTAGTCCCTGTTGCATGTTTCCCTATTTTAAATAACCTGCTATTTAAACCTGCATGGCCAAAGCGTAACCTTGATATCACTATTTCCTCCTTTCTATTCCTTGATGTTTTTCTCATACAGCCTACTTTTCTTTCAATATTATAAAACCATCGTCCAATTCTTTCTTCTTCACACTGTTTCTTAGCCTTGTGAAACCATCCTGATCTCGCAAGCTTTCAAGGTTTCACTCGCAGATCAGTCTGGCTACTCTCCGTTAAAGAAAATTTGGACCCGTTCACCAAATGAACGTCCAATCAGCGTTGGCTTTGAGGCGGGTTGAGGTGTGACGCAACGAGAAGCGCTACAGTTCAGTCTAAAGAACATGGCGGCTTCAGCCGATGAAACTAGCGTTAGCGTGGCTATCGAGCAAGTTTTGTCGGAATGACAGAGTATTTCTTTGCTGAGCTAACGAGCCTTTACCTGCAGCAGCAAGAGTAGCTTGGCTTGTGGTTGTGTTTTCGTCGTCGCTCTGTTGACGAGTACGTCATATGCTTCGTTGATCTGATTGGTTTATTTGGCCCGTCTATCACCAACATAGGCCAATCAGCTAACCAGTATTTTCGCCCCTTCCCAAAATTACTTCAACGGGAGGTTTCCAGATGGATATGCGGAGCAAATCTATCTGGCGGAGTCAGGTAAACTGTTTCTGCCATCTTGCTCTAATCCTTTTCTTAATTACTGATTTTATTTCACCTTTACTATATGGAATTATTATATCAATTATACTACGTTTACTTGCTTGTTTTGCATATCTATCTGCCATCTCATTCCCTTTTATTCCTATATGAGAAGGAATCCATGTAAAAGAAACTATTAATCCCATTGCTTGAATTTTTTACAGTAATCGCTGAATTTCTACTAATAGATCAGGTCTGCAGTCTGAATGATTGTGTTTAAATGAATATAACGCTGAACTAGAATCAGAGCAAACTAAACTTCTTAATGGTCTGATTTCTTCAATCCATTCTAAGGCCAACATGATACCAAACATTTCTCCTGTGTAAACTGAAATTCCATCACTGATTCTTTTACCTGATTTAAAATTAAATTCTGGAACTACAAACGAAACACCATTCCTATTATTTGAATCTTTTGAAGCATCTGTAAAAATGTTAACATATACAACATATTTATTATCTAAATATTGCTGAACCATACTTGGATCTGAAATGTCCTCGTTTTTCAGTTTAAACAGCAAAGTTAGATCCGTATCAATATCAGGCAACAGAGATGGATGAATTAATGATCTAATAACTGTTTTACTGACATTTATTTGAGATAATTCAATATCTTTTATAGTCTGCTGACCATCCAAAATAATTTAATTTATTTTTTCCAACTTCAGGGTTTCCCGCAGCGCTATCTTGGCGAGGCGGCCGCCTCGCCAAGATAGCGCTACCGCCTCGCCAACATTCCAAAAAAAAAAAAAAAAAAAAAAGTGACGTTAACACTCGGTTTGTTGTTGTTGCTTTCGCGCGTGCGTGAGTGGCGGGGAAAAAACACATGGATACGCTCCGCGAGTCGGTCCGCGGACAACGTGTCGTCCACCCCCCCCCCCCGCTCCGCGAGTCGGTCCGCCTCGCATAACCAAATTCCTGCGGGAAACACTGAACTTGGTTTTAAAATTTCTTGACATGGTTTATCAGGTATATTACTGGAAGGGAGGGAATAAATGCTGTCAGGTGACATGGTCACAGGTGGAAATAACTCATTAATTAACTGCAGGAGCAGACAGACACGCTTACCGAGGGAAGTTGTTGTCAGATGTTCCAAAAAAAGTAAAAAACAAAGCAACTGGACTTGTTATCCGTAGTAGAATACGTTTCGCTTCCTCTCCAGGAAGCTTTCTCAATTCAAAAAGTCTGGAGTAATGTGGAGTAACAAGCTTTATACTATTGCCAAACAAAGGCCTTGTAATGGCTTAGATAACATGCAAATTCAACCGAAACAGGTCCACCCCTTAGTAATGGGCGGTCGTTAAAGGTCGTTTAAAGGGGTGGACCTGTTTCGGTTGCAGCGACGGAGGACTTTAACCCCTGCATTATGCTGAACATCCAAGTGTCAGAAAGCTGTAAATTGTATTTGTTTTGCAAACATTACCTCATGGCTGGTCTGTCAGTTTAGGTGGACGGCCATGTTTTGGTAGGTTTACAGTTTTGCCATCTTCTTTCAGTTTTTAAATGATGGGTTGAACAGTGCTCTCACAGAAAAAAGCCAATGCTATCAATATACAACCCAACGTTGCTTTAAATTTCTCCACAACTTTCTTTATTGCCTGTCTGCTGTGTTTCTAGCGCTTTATGATGCTGTTTGTTGACTGGTATTGTCCAAAAAAACTCTTAGACCAGCACAGAACAGCTCAATTCATACTACAATTAGAAATCATACTCAATTAGGCATCTATTAATTGCCTTCTGAAGACAGTTGATTGCAATGTATATAATTTAGGGTATTTAGGGGTATCAGCAGGGGCGGATCTACTGGGGTGGCATGGGATGGCAGCAGTGGTGGTTCTAGACCAAATTTAGCAGGGGGGCCAGGGTGGGGCCAGTGTTTTTTCACAGGGGCACAGAACAAAAGACTGGGAAAAAAAAGCCTAAACAGGTCAACATTTCATCGTTTAATATATTAAGTAAGCCAAAGAGCCAATTGTGGCTCTGGAACTGCAGGTTGCAGACCCCTAATCTTTTCTCAATACGGCGGGAGCTTAATGTGAAACAGCAAATTTTTTTAATTATTGTTATTTTTTATATTTATTTTTTAATTATTTTGTTATTTTATTATTATTTGTTATGGCTCCTGTACTAAAGACATGATATTAAATTTCTTAGGATGATAAATGCTGACAAAGATACCGTGACTGACTGGTCATTTGGATCAGTTGTATTTTTTATGTCTTTAGTACAGGGGCCATAACAAGGGCCAGGAACAGTTCTACAGGGGCCCTGGCCCTTGTTGGCCCCTGTCTAGAACCGCCCCTGGATGGCAGCTCCCTCCACAAAGTCCCAAATGTTTTCAGATCCTAATGCCGGGCATACACTGTACGAGTTTTTGCCCTTTTCGGGAAGATTCTTCAGTCGTGCGAGAATTTTTTGGATCAGGCCGAGTTTCAGTTTGATTGTGCGTCTTGCGTCGTGTAGTATACAGGGGGTAACGAGGGGCAATTCGCCTCTCATGACCACCTCCTGATCAGGAATCGGACAGTCGGATAAAAATCAAACATGTTTGAAATTCAGTCGGCAATCGTGAGTGATTATGAGATCCAATATCCCCTAAACTCGCGCACTGCGCATGCGCAAACAAGGAATTTCTTCTTTGTCTTCTCAAACAAAAACATAGGAGCGGAGAGAAGCATGACGGTGGTACGTGTGACATGGAGTCAAACTACGGAGGAGCAACTCGTAGAATTGCCAAGGCAGCGTGTTTTGTTCTTGTGAGCCTCATATTTAACAGTGAGCATCGACACTCCCGCCTTTTTCTTCTTCTACTGTTGACATTTGGCTTCCGGGTAGACGAGTCCGAGTAGCGCCATTTCTCTACGGGGCAGATTCCGACGTGCGGTTTTTGAACATACAGTGTGAGCAGTCAGGTCACATCAGAGCGTCAGGCCGCACAGTGTAAGAACAGATATCTTGAGCAGTGAACTTTTAAACCCGGCGGTTTCGTCGTACAGTTTGAGCTGTATATGAGTGCCACGATTGAAAATATCGTACAGTGCTCACAATAAACAGCTAAAGATAACATTCAAGCTGTAATAGATGTAAGCACTGCTGATTGAGGCTGGCATTGGTGTATATAGTCCTATTGTTTCAGCTTTTTGACTTGCAGGTTCACATCAAATGAATTGTATGAACCATGGGTGTCAAATTCCAGTACTCTAGGGCCAATACATGGAACTGGTCTAATTGGCAAGGACTCTTTAGCCAAAGCGGAAGTAAGTCAGCGTTCGCCACGATAAGTTGCTGTCCGAATAGTGCAGTCGGTAAGGAAGGAGGAAGGAAAAGGCATCTATGTTTCCTCTCACAGATCCTTTAGTATAGGGAGCTTGCAATGTCCCTTACTGGTGCTAAGGAGCTATTAGGTATCCCACAATCATTTGAGTGACATGACGTATAAGCACAGCGCACCACACGGAAATGAATGAAAATGTCCAGAGAGAAGAAAGCCCACACTTTGCAGCTCTTGGCACTTGGCACTGAATCGTGTTGTTACTGAAAAGTGCTATATAAATACACTTGCCTTGCCTTTCCGGAAGGCATGGCAAGGCAAGGCAAGACAATTTGATAGACGATCAAACTTGACTATCTAGAGGAAGTAAAAGGTTTCTGTAGGTGAACCTGTGGAAGGATCATTCCGCAGGTTCTGGAAACATCGTCAATGGAAACATCCACGCATGTTTCCATTGACTAACGACATATGAGATAAATCAGCACACAAGTCTGAAGCTCCTTTCCCCCCCATAAAAAAGTTTTTACTGTTGACCTCATGGAAGGTCAAGGAACAGGAGCCGCCGGGAGCATGAGCTAGGAGCTATAATTAGAACGTTTCGGATGCAGCCAAGTTCCCCAGAGTCTTACAATGACTTGATTATTTGACTCAGGCGTGTTGAAGCAGAGACACATATAAAGGTTGGAGGACACCAGCTCTCGAGGACTGGAGTTTGACACCCCTAGTATTAAAGGTCCTCAAAATACAATGTTCACATTGCCTAGTACGTGGCCTGTGAGCATTTCTCAGCTAAATGCTGCTGTTGTTATATTTAACCTGCTGCTCCAGGTTAAATATAACAACAACAGAGGTATGTGAAGCTAAATGAGGATGGAGGACATTGTGACTTTTTTCAATTCAATGAAAAAAGAGTGACTCACAGTTATAGATCCCGATTTAGGTATTAAGCAAAGACGTTTCTGCTTTTAGTAAACTGTTTAAGAACAATATACACCAAGATGTAATGAAGAAGCGCTGCTGAGACCAGAAACAATCTGACTTTCTTTGTACTACCTTACTATGAGCATGTACTAATATATGTACTATAGACATTTTGCCTGCCACCTGATGCAAACATTACAGGAATGTAACAGGGACATAAGTTGATGAGGAAATATTCAGCAACCTTGTTGGACAAAGCAATTTGGGGTTAATGGTTTTCTCCAATGGCGGTTAGATTAAACCCAGGCTTTTGAGAAGCCTGGGGCTTTGCAAATCACAATGCGGTACCGCGCGCGAGCTATTTTTAGAAACACAACGTCACGATGACGTCACATCACGTGGTACGCAGTAGGGCAAACTCCCAAACCCGCCGCTGTTTTGCTGGGGAAGAGACGTGCGTTAGCCTAGGTTTTACTCGGTAAACGACTGCTTTTTCCAACATCTAAGACCATGGTTTATAAACATTGTTGCTATGGGACGTGCAACAGCGACTCAAGGTACGCTGATCGGCCGCATATGAAGGATGTTTTCTTCATTAATTTCCCGAAACTCAAAACTCAAGAGTGCCAAGGAGAAGTGTGTGCGTTGGGTACACTTGTGCGGGCGGCCTACACAACATTTCAACCCGGAAAAAGTTACCAAATTCACCTACATATGTAGCAAGCATTTTGTCGGTGGAAAGGGTGATGATAGCATATAGGCTAGCATGTTAGCAGGCGCTAACCGGGATAGCTTACTCAAAAACAAACGCCCTGAATCTCTTAAGCGAAAGATTCTGAGATGTGAACAATCGTTTTGTAGCTACCTATTGGCAAGATATACAGATTCCTGGACGTTGATTGCAAACAAACAAAAAAGGCCGACGTGAACGGAGCACGGTGGAAATCATAACAAAGGCATGAACGCCGAGCAGGGAAAAAAACAAAGCTTACCGTTGAATCAACTCGGCCCGTCTTCCGGTTTTTTTGAGCCCTCGACACTCAAGCCACCGTTTCAGCTGAAGGTTGGTGTGCTCTTCCACAGTGCGACCAGTAAACCGTGCGCCTGGGACATCGTCTTGGGTAAGTTTAATGGCTGCAAAGTCGGTCATATCGCTGGTTCTGTTGCGCTTGTAATGGCTGGTTTGTATGTGCGTTCTACGACTGTTTGCCCTACCGGTGCGGCAAAAGGGTCGTTACTCTTAAGGCCGTGACGTCACGTGCGCGGTACCGCATTAGCGTTTCCATACACAGTTACCCAATTAATTTCATTTACCCGCACTTTATTTTCCCAGGGCTTTAGTCCCCCAACCGACCCACTACTTCTCTGCTTTCTCGGGGCTTGTTGAGGGGGAGGGGCTGAGTGCAGTAAGAAAAAACTGTTTGCCACAAGGAGGGATTAAGGAGATTAGGAGTAGGGCTGTGCATAAAAATCAATACAAAGATTAATATTGATGTTTTTAAAAACGATTTAATATCGATATACTGGCTTTCAATATCGATATACCTCCCAACCCCGAGGGGGCATTATTACAGCGCGGCATTACTGTTCACAGCGAGGAAGTGCAAGTGAGACGAATTTGCGGAATGGCCGACAGGATTTTAAAAGGGCTTTCATCCCTAAAATCTGACGTTTGGGCAAATTTTTGGTTTCTGTGATACATTAAATGCATTGAACAAAATGCACTTTATTTTACTGTTAATATATCATTGTTCAATAAATTGAAGATAAAAAACCAGCCAAAAATATAATATTTGGCTGGTTTTGGTGATTGAAAGACTTTGAGCATTAATTTGAAAGTAATAAATATTGATATTGGAGTTGAATCAAATCAAGCTGAGCTATATCAAGAATCGTATTGTATCGTGAGCTATGTATTGAGAATCGTATCAAATCGGCTCATGATACCCGGCCCTAATTAGGAGTTTACAAACCTATCAATTTTATAACTATAATATATCACAAAAAGCTTGTCTCTACACCTCCCCCCACCCCCCGCTCCGCCGGTCGTCCGGTAAGCAAATTCCTAGGGGAAACACTGCATTGGAATGGTCTCTCTCTCTCTGTGTGCATGTTCATACTTTCACTGTGTTAGTCATTGTTTGTACTGCCGTTTTTTCGACTTTTGTATTCGTTGCGTTCGCCTGTCTGCTAAGCTCAAAACAACCGCGCCTGGCTTGACGGAGAAACCAGGAGAACAGCTGAGCATATTTACGACAGTGCACTTTTACTTTCGCCCTCTGGGGGGTGCCTCGCTGGAAAATCAATCCCAGTTGCATAGTATACCTTTAAATGGTCTCTCAGTCCAGTTCTGAAGCCTACACAAACATGGGGAAGACTTCAGATTTGACAGCTGTCCAAAAGGCGACCATCGACACATTGCACAAGGAGGGAAAGACACAAAAGGTTATTGCTGAAGAGGCTGGCTGTTCTCAGAGCTCTGTGTCCAAACACATTAATAGAGAGGCAAAGGGAAGGAAAAACTGTGGTCAGAAAAAGTGTACAAGCGATAGGGATCACCGCGCCCTAGTCAAGATTGTGAAAAGAAAAACATTCAAAAATGTGGGGGAGATTCACAAGGAGTGGACAGCTGCTGGAGTCAGTGCTTCAAGATCCACCACCAAGAGACGCTTGAAAGACATGGGTTTCAACTGCCGCATACCTCGTGTCAAGCCACTGTTGACCAAGAAACAGCGCGAAAAGCGTCTCACCTGGGCTAAGGAAAAAAAGAGCTGGACAGCTGCTGAGTGGTCCAAAGTCATGTTTTCTGACGAAAGCAAATTTTGCATTTCCTTTGGAAATCGAGGTCCCAGAGTCTGGAGGAAGACAGGAGAGGCACAGGATCCACGTTGCCTGAAGTCTAGTGTAAAGTTTCCACCATCAGTGATGGTTTGGGGTGCCATGTCATCTGCTGGTGCCGGTCCACTCTGTTTCCTGAGATCCAGGGTCAACGCAGCCGTCTACCAGCAAGTTTTAGAGCACTTCATGCTTCCTGCTGCTGACCTGCTCTATGGAGATGGAGATTTCAGGTTCCAACAGGACTTAGCGCCTGCACACAGCGCAAAATCTACCTGTGCCTGGTTTACGGACCATGGTATTTCTGTTCTAAATTGGCCAGCCAACTCCCCTGACCTTAGCCCCATAGAAAATCTGTGGGGTATTTTGAAAAGGAAGATGCAGAATGCCAGACCCAACAACGCAGAAGAGTTGAAGGCCACTATCAGAGCAACCTGGGCTCTCATAACACCTGAGCAGTGCCAGAAACTCATCGACTCAATGCCACGCCCCATTAATGCAGTAATCGATGCAAAAGGAGCTCCAACCAAGTATTGAGTATTGTACATGCTCATATTTTTCATTTCATACTTTTCAGTTGGCCAACATTTCTAAAAAATCCCTTTTTTGTATTAGCCTTAAGTAATATTCTAATTTTGTGACACACGGAATTTTGGATTTTCATTTGTTGCCCCTTCAAATCATCAAAATTAAATGAAATAAACATTTGAATGCATCAGTCTGTGTGCAATGAATAAATATAATGTACAAGTTACACCTTTTGAATGCAATTACTGAAATAAATCAAGTTTTTCTAAATATTCTAATTTACTGGCTTTTACCTGTATATGTTTGAGTTGACAACCAGGAACAATTGTAAATTTATTCATGTTTATTGACTTACATTTACCAATTCAGAGACCTAGTCATATGTTTATATTGACAGTTATCTTACTCCATAGCTACAAAGCTTGACTCTTGTGCATTGTTTTTTTCAATCAAGTTTCCTGAAAGGAGCTTGGTCACCAGGGGTCCGTTCTTCGTACGTTGCTTAAAACATCCAAGATCAAATGAGACATCCAAGATGATATTATCCGGCTAATCACGATCCGGCTAATTGGGTTTTTCGAACACACCTGTTGTTTATGATTAGTATCGCTGGATTGAGTTATCTGAGAAACCTCAAAGTCTGCTAAAGCCAGGAGAGAGGGCTGGCAAAAAGCAGCAGACAAATTACATGCATAAGTGCTGTCCATGTTAGATGTTTCTATCACTTTCTACAGTATGTATTTTTACTTTTTAATAATTTCATATTTACTTTGTTCTTTTATGTCAGAGCCTCCACGGGACCCACTAGAACATGGGGAAAAAAGTGAAGTACAAGAATATTCTACAAAATGGTAGCCTTTAATTATTATACTGTATTTTAAAAAGCAACTTCATGGCCGGGACCACTCCAGCGGGGGCTGGCTGCCGGCGGAGCCCACGGGCTCGTCCCCGCGGCTCTTGAGGGCGTCGGCATTGCGGTTGCTGGGGGAATTCCTCGGGGTCGTCTCTGCTCCTTCCTTGGGGGGGGGGGGGGGGTTGCAGATATCCTGTGTCGGCCCCTCCTGGGCGACCTGCTTTAGGGGCCCCTTTGGGAGTCCGGGGTTATGGGTCCCCTGACTCCTGCCTCTGTGCTCGGGGAAGGCGGGCCTTTGGTTCTCCACAACCACTATCAAGCTATTTCCTTTTGGAAAATTTTCACCTAAACTAGTGCACTCTCACAAACTCCCACAGGTGCTTGGTCCCAGGTATTAAGTGTTCACTTATATACAGTAATCTTATAATTTATTTATTTATTTAATTATGTTCTTTCACTTTCTTTTTTCAAGTATCACATTACACATGTCAGCTAACATAATAATATATATGATTTAGCAATGGCATCTAGGTGTTATTCGATTGTATTTGTTGCTTTATGTCTGTTGGTTGTGCTGTTCTTTTTGCATCTCTCTTTCCAGGTGACGGAGCAGACGGAGAAGGTTTTATCATTCTCTCCCTTTTATCTCCTCTTTCTTTCACCTCTACTCTTTTTTTTTCTTTTCTTTCTCTTTCACTTCTTGTTCTTCCTTTACTCTCCCATTGTCATGTCCATATAATTTGAAATTCTCCTTGCAGGAATCACAATAAAGCTATTTACAAGCATAAATCAAGTGGAGCACTATGGCGAAAGCTGTTCGCTCCACTTGTAAAAGCAAAATCTGTCGAGCTCTATCTGGCATTGAGACATCAATTCCTATTGCCACATTGCTAGACAGGACACTGGGGAGTAAAAAAAAAAAAAAAAAAAAAAAAAAAAAAACTTCTTCCTCTTTTTTTAAAGGCCACTGTTAGTTTGTCTGTTTATAACAGCCACCAAGGAAAAGGCTGGGAAAAAAAACAGGTTCTTTTTACTTTTGTTGCATGAGGCATGTTTAACCCTTTCTTTTTCTTTCACAAAATGACACAGGGTGCCATCCGTTCCCTATATAAACAGCTTCTTCAACAAAAAAAATTGTATTTTGACCTGAAAAAAACACAAATTAAGAGGAGAAATTGAACTCCACAACTTGAAAAAGAGAAAAATTGCACTAGAGATCGAGTTGCTTCAAAAGGACTTCAGAATAAGTTCTAATACACAATTTGACAGTAGTATTGCTGACTTTATTGAACTCTCTTATTGCAGCCAAAAGATGACTTGTTGTCTTTTCTTTATAAAGAATTGTTTAAATAAAACGACAGGAACTAAGCATTATTTGTTTTGTCTTTTATTAAACATTAAAAAATTGTGTTCTACAATTCTGTCCCGTCCTCTGCCACTAGGTGGTCCAAGTGCACTGGCTGGACAGACTTCCCTATCTCCTCCGCTTATAAAGCTGCGATCTAATCCTGTTTACATGAAATAAGCCTGCTCGCGAGCAGGTTTAAGCTTGCGCACATGTTGCTATGACAGCAAGTCCAGGATGAGTTTCGAAGAACCAAACGATCCAAGATCATGCCAAATCGTCAACAATCAAATCCAGCTAACTGAGTTAGCGACGTACGAAGAACGAACCCCAGGTTTGTTTCTGATTGTTTTGTTTGTGTTTTCATTTTTATTAGTTAACTGAAACTATCTTAAGAAGCAAGTCTGGTGGTGAAGAAGTAATATTGCAGTACCAAAGGATTATGAAGCTGTTCCCTTTCCTCAAGGATCCATATGCAGACACAGGCTAAGTTATAGTCAATATTTATTTATACAACGCAAAATTGATCTAATTTTCATGATGCACCTATCTGGCAAAAATATTAATATCTTTTAATCCAGGAACACTTCTATGATGCAACAAATGGTACAGGATAAATTTCTTAGTGTCTATAAAGATAAGATTTGTTGTGGATTTTCAACAACACCGAATAAGCTGACAGACATTACCCCAGATGGCTCAGATCTCCGAAAAACTGAATGTTATAAACCAGCTTAACGGTGACACAGGAAAAGATGCCATGTGTTTGCTCAATCAAACTACGACAACCATTTCCAAAAGAGACTTTTCAGCACTGTCGGAGGCTTGTAATGACCCATGCAGAAGTGTTGATAATATGTCCAGTTTTCCAAGATTCCAGGAGACAAAAGGACTATTAAGTTAGAGTTTTTTAAATAGTTTGGAATTTGGAGCTAGCAGCTCTTTCACAATTTCCTCTAATAAAGATGAACCAAGTCTTCCCTCTCCTGATCACTGACGACACACCTATGGTTGCTTCACAACTGGAACACATTCTTCAGGCAATATGTTATTAAAGGTGTATAAGCTCTCTTCAACACCAGAGATGTGTCATCAGAAGGTCGTCCAGAAATCATTTTGATGATGCAACAAATAAGTAGCCTTTGTTTGTTTGTACCTGCTTAAAGGGGCAAATACAATTTTCCCTAACATTTAACTTTGCATACAGTTAAGACTAATGAAATTTGGCTCGGTGCACTTTTTATATTTTTGATCTTAAAATCAAACTAAATAATGAAACAATACAAGATATTTTCAATTCAATTCAATTCAATTCAATTTTATTTATATAGCGCCAAATCATGAAACATGTCATCTCAAGGCACTTTACAAAATCAAGTTCAATCATATTATACAGATTGGGTCAGATTATACAGATTGGTCAAAATGTCCTATATAAGGTTTCTTGTGTATTTATACGTTGATCTACTTTTGGATAACTAACAATAGATGGAAGACTAAATCTCTGTTTTATTCCTTCATCTTCAGCTTTTAAACAAAAAAATGGTGTCGCTGTTGTTGCTACATCTGGTGTCAAAACCTCAGTACAAGTGATGCAACTCAGGGACTTCTAGCGATTCAAAAGGTAATTATATCATCAAATTCCAAAGATTTAAATGTTTTTAAAAATCTTTTCTATCTTTATACATTTATTTTGTTTTATTTCTGTTGCTGTACATTTTGTTTGAATATTTTTTTTTGTCTCCTTGCATAAAAACAAGTCGTGCTGCAGTCTGGAAGAGTATTGGTCCCTCCGCTGTTGGGTTTCAGAAAAACAACATAGGGCTGGACGATATAGAAAAAAAGCTTATCGATAAAAAAAATGCATATTGATCGATATCGATAATTATCAAAAAAAATTACAACCTGGCTCTTATGATATTGCTAAATGACTTACTTTTAATAAAGAACACATAAACACTAAATCTCAATAAAATCCTTATTTAACCAACATTTTTACCCATAACTGATTTTTTAAAGAAAAATAACTCAACTTAAGAGACCTGGGCGATGTTATTAAGTACTGACAAAGAATAAACTAAAGTGACCAGTAAAATTACCAAAATAAACATAACAAATAATTAGATAAATAGAATAGCCTATTTTAGGTGGGAATAGTACACTAGTTACTCCTCAGTTTCCATTCTCTTTCTATATAGTCAATTGAGAGGCTGACGCAGGGCTGAGGTCCGAGATTGTGGCGTGAGAAGACACAGATTGTAGCTCATTTTGCACTGATTCCCTGCACTATTTATGGAGCGCTGTTAGAGAAAAACTTGCGGCCCGGAACTTTATTTCGCGGATCAAGAGTGGCAGGTAGTTGTTTGAAGGCAGGTTTTTCAACTGCAGACAACAGCAGCATATCCATCACTATGAAGCATGTTACTGCATGCGTGATGTCCTTATGCCGCTTGGACGCTTTGTCATTTTATCACAGAGAAGATATTCCAGTTTAGCTGCTGTACCTGCTTTGTTTTGGAAGAAGTTCCATAAGACGCGGAGCCGCGTCGGGGCTGACACAGCTCGCGAGCTGCGGGTGTGAGCAGCTTACGTGATGAAACAAGTTGGTTGCGTTACCAGACTTTGTTTTTACCGGTTCCTTGCAAATTTTACAAATCACTGTGGTTTATTTCTGTCAGACTGGCGAACTAGTAAAACCCCGTTTTGGGACAATTTCCTCCGCCGCTCCTTGCTACGACATATTCAGGTGCTCTGTGTTGTGGTTTGAGAGGGCGCGCTTTGTGACGGCGTGCCTGGGTCCGCGATTACGATTGGTCGAGAGGAAGCAGTGACTGTAGCATCAACTAATATGATAAGCTGAAAGAAAGGAAGGAAGGAAAACTGTCTCTATATCGAAGTTTTATCGACCCGTTTTTTTCCTATCGCGCCACACGTCTATCGATCGATATATATATTGTTATTGAATTATCGCCCAGCCCTAAAACAACATCAACACCTTCTACATCACCGTTGATACAAGTCTCAGCCCATGCTACTAGGCGAGCCACTCAACTGGGGCTTTTGATGAACTTTTTAAAGCACGTTTTGTGTACAATTTTATCCTATGATGCTGTAATTGTCAACTTCTACACATTCCCTCAAACAACAGTGTATATAGCACAAGTCGTGTTTCCATCAAAGTTTTTTTTATGCTCAACTGAAAACCAGGGATCCAGCTCGTAAGTGTTAAATGTAGTTAACGAGTGGTTTGCTATTCTTTTACTGCTCTGTGTAATGCTGACAGCAGTGAAATCCCCGTTCTTTAGTCAATCGGAGTCAGATTACCGAAAGCAAAACTGTGAGTAGATATTCTTGCCTGCTTCACTTAGTTCCTGACCAGGTTCAGGATTTCCCTGTCCTGCCTTGCCCTCTTTGGACACCTCTTCGGCTCTCGGTTTTCTGGACACAACCTGGACTGTTTCCCGACCACAAATCTTGCCAAGCCCCAACAGACAAGTCTGCACGTCATCTGCTTTTTTATGTATGATCCAAGCCATAAATATTAAGGACAGCCAGCCGATAAATACTTTTCAGCCCTAACCTCCGAAACACCCTGAACATTGAATTGTTTGGTTTAAAAAAGTTAACTATCTCTTGTGTAGAGCCACTCAGGAAAAAAAAGGGGAAGCGAATGACTCCTTCTCTTTCAGTGCTACAAAGCACCTTGTCTTGATGACCTTCCCACCTAGGTTAAATTACTGTGATTTTGTTCAAATGAGCAAAAGTGTCACCACTTTGTCACGATTTGGGTTTTGTTTTGATTTAGGTTTGTTCTTTGCTTTATTTTGATCAGTTCACATCGCTGTTTCCAGTGCAGTTCTGTCTCCTCCCAGCAATCTGCCAGCTCACTCAATCTGTTACTCCCCAATCACCAGTTATCAGCCAATCAAATCTGCTCAACTGTCAACCTCCAGTCACTAACCAATCAGTTCAGTTCATTTCAGTTACCACCTTCCCTTTGATTATTTCCACCTGTCACTTGTAATTAGTCTTCACTCCTGTTCGCCTGCTCACTCCCCTATATAGTCCTGCTACAAACCTCTGCAATCTGCCAGATCATTAATGAGCCTCTTGGTGAGTTTCTGTCCAGCATTCTATTTTTGATTGATCCTGTTGACGATAACCCAACTGCAGCCTTTTGATTTCTGAGCCAGCCTGATTCCTTATTCTGATTTTCCTGCCCTGTCTGACTGCCTACCCGTTTTTCCGACCTGGACCTGCCTTGTGATATTCTGAGTTTGCCTTACCACGATCTGTACTTCTGCCTGTTTTTGGATTGCTTCTCGTGTACCGGATTTTGGACTGTTATTCTGACCATTGAGCCTGCCTGTCCCTGTATCATCACTATCTGTTTATTAAATCCTATGGGGGTTTTTTGTGGGGGTTTTTTTTCCCTATTTCGCTTGTTTTGGTTTGAATATTGGGTCTGCCTGATTCACGTTCATAACACACTTTGCATATGTTGGATCCTGTCTATCATCAAAACATTACAGCACTTGATAAGATGTAAATCTCTTAATCATCGCTGTACTTTATATTGTCGGGTTAACTGGCTGTCATTATCAGTTCGTAGAGTCATGCAACGGTATATTTGCATCTATTTGTGGACCTTTTCCACCTTATTTATCCTCCTACATGTCACAGTACTCTCGGGATTTTATCTCCTTTAGTGCTCTGTTAGTACAATCACAATTGGTTAAAAAATAAGCTTTTTCAAGCTCTGTCCCATCAATTTAAGATAATCTACACAGCAGGACCTGAAACCATCCACGATGTTTCAATGATCTGCATTGCTCCTGCGTTTGTAACTTTTGTTGATGCTGTTTTTCTCTCTTGTAAATTAAATCCTGGATCCCAGTGACAGTCTATAAATAGAAGTGAAATAAATAAACAATTAGGAAATACGTCTGCACTTGAACCTGCCCTTATGTGTGCCACGTGCAGAGAAATCCTTTTAAACAGTGCGATCAGATTATTTTTTTACAGTTAAAAAAAGGATGCATTACAAAATAACCTCACAAAGCTTTGGAAGTATTCACAGCTAAGAGGATCCTTTCTCCTATAAAGAGATGCTAGATTTCAGAATTTTGTTTGTTGTATATGTTCTTCCCGTTAACAAGCTGTGTAAGGTCAGTTTTAACGGCTGGAAGAGACAAATTTCTTCCATGAGAAGACAAGCACTTCCTCAACATCATTTACCTGGGTACGGTACATATCTCGCCTAAGAATCGCGCTAAGGTTAAGATTACCCGGAATACAAAAAAATATATATTTACGTCTTTCTTCAAAACATGTTTTCAGAAACCAGACCTTTATATAAAGCACAGAAAAGAAAAAGTTTATATCTTACTGTGGCAGTAGTTCTTGCTTAAATTAGGACCCGTGCCAAACTTCACCTCACGCAGTTTAAATGTAAAAAAAAAACTGAGCGCTGCGTTCTGGAACACAGCCTGCTGCACCCTTTGGTCCGGAAGTAAGGAAGCGCTCAGGCACTGAAAGGCCACTCCTCATCGATTTACGCAAATGTCGTTCAGTGGCAGAGCTGCAGAGCTATAGTAAATCTGCAAATGCGTTGCTCCTTGCTTGTCACAATAAATTAACCAATCATCAAGCTAACCCTCTGTATTTTTTTTAAAGAGGTCGCTTACGGCAGCTTCCGTAGTCGCCTGATTTTTTTTTTTTTTTACATTTCATATATTCATGCCATGTAGATATTAATACATCCTGGGTGACCACCCGTCCCGCGTAGCGCGTGCGCGCACAGCGTTTGAAGCCCAATTCATGCGTCCCGCAAATTGAGACCGTGTCACGCATAATCAATGCTTTCTCAAAAAAAAGTTGGTCGCTCTATCCATCTTATTTTCGAACGCGGAAGTAACTATGGCCACAGCTTCAAAGTATTCATGACTGAGAAGATGACATGAAGAAGTGACCTCATAACGTACGAGGACATTTTGATTTATTAATTAAAATTTTTTAATTTATTTATTTATTTTTATTTTAAAATTTTGTAAACAGCTGCCGATTAAACTGAATGTTACAACCTCGACATGATTATAGGACTTGTTTTACCGAGAAATCAACTAGAAGCGCCGGGAAAACGGCTGCAAAGCGCGCTCCCGACACGGGGGAAACAGATTTTCACGGGGAACAGAATTGCGCACAACACCGGAGCGCTCTGGTGCTGCAGCTCCAGGGGAAGCCTTCAGTCATGCAGCGGCGACCTTATGGAAGGTAGGCTGATGAATCATCTGATTCAGAAACATCCTGGCTGTTGGCTCGTTGTGATTAGATTGCTGGTCAGTTAATTTTGTAATGTTTTGGATTAAACTGATGTTATAAGTGGACATCTAAACATTCTGCCCACTTCATGTTTTGGCTTGAAAAGGTTTGAGTCCTAAAGGTGACCCCAAAGTCCTAAAGGTGTCCCCAGAACACTCAACTTTTTTTTTTTTCCTGCGCCTGCCTTTACCAACATCCAAGTTCACCATCCTTCCTCCCCCTTCTCGTTCTGTGAACCTCTGGAGTCGTGAGTTAAGACTTTTTTACAGTTCCTGTGGTGTAGAGCAACTACAATTCCTGTTAATCCTTTAATTTTAAATTATAATATATTTAAATTGTAATGAAAAATAAATAAAATTAAATAGCTAAAGTAAATCGGAATTGGAAGTGCATCTGTTCATTGAATGTTCAAAGTATTATGAATCTTTATTTAGAAAGAAATACACATTGGTTGGCCTATTCATGAGCATACATAAGCAATTACACATGTTTATGGGAATAGGGCATTATTAATATACCATGTAAGGTGGTATGTGCTAGAAATGTGTAAACCCCTATCAGTGAGTCTGCCCGTGAGGTGGGGGCACCGCCGCGCCAAGCAGTGTCCCACTTTGTCCCTCAGAAACATACCCCTTGTCCCCCCTTGGGCTTATTAGCAGGTGGTCACCCTAAATACATCAATATATATTTTTTTCACACAAAGTATTCACACAATTTGAACTTTGTCACGTTACAACCTAAAACCTCAGTTTATCTTTTCGTTTTTTTTTCCGATTTTGGAAAATAATCTAATTGCAATTTTTTTATCTTAATATTGTGATTTAATGCGATCATTTTTTTCCAGTTAAATTAATCATGTCTTTTTAAACATATACAAACAACAAATCAATATTTTTCATCACTGTGCAGATTATGTGCTAAAAGACCCACTGCAGAAATGATTGCGTTCTGCATACGATTTATTTCAACCAAAATTCCAAACTTGATTTTGACTTTTCTCTGCGTTAACCACAAGCAACAAAAATGGCCTCTAGATAAAGATGTTTGTAAACAATGACTATTTAAAACAAGAACTTTTAATGTTTTTATTAATCAGAATATTATTCAAGAGAACAGCTTTTAATTGATTTGGACATCAATCCTTGTTGAACATAAAGTGCAACCAACAAGCAAGTCTATGTATTAAACTGACTGACCAGTACCTAATGCTATGGTTAGATTCCTGAAAGATTCTGGTAAAAAAGTATGATTATATAAACTCTAAAACACATAACAAAATTAGATTATCTCCCTTCCTTGTGGAGGCAAACCCAGTTTAAACATATTACTGACACCAAAACGACGCGTCTGATTCACTAATTGTTACACAGCAAAAAATTGCAGACCTCTGTGATTTGGAAATTACGTTTTTTAAATTGCGATTATATTGCAAATGCGATTAATTGTGCTGCCCTAATTTTAATGCAGAGGAGTAACTCAACTCGAAGTCCCAACCTGAAGAAACCCTTTCAAGAAAACTGATTTCATCTGCTTCTTTTTAGGATCCTGTCCTTTAAGACATGACCCAATTATAAGGACCATTCGTTGGAAAGTAGCTTGTAGAAAACTTTACTGCTTACAAAGCTTAATCCTGGACCTATCTTTCATGCTCCTGCATTTTGAGGAGCTGACTGAAGCTTATTCTGGAGGTGTTAGCTAGGCTCCTGTTTGTGCTTGGAGATAGATTTTAACAGAACTGCGTCATGCCTTTTTGCAAATTCCAATTATTTTATGGTCACAAGTCAGGTTTTGGTCAATAACTGTTACAATGTAGTTTGAAGGAGTCAACCATCAACATTGAGTTGAAGGAAGTGGCTTTATACCACAAAGCCTGCCACAATTGACTCATGGCTCATTTTGCAATTCTTCGGAAATTTGATAAGGGATGTGCCATCAGCAAATTTCAGCAAAAGATTGGGGCATCTGCAGTCATTGTTGTATAAAATGTATGCAATGAGATGCAGCACATTTACTTTTTCCACCAATTCAACTTTCCCTTCATATACTTTAATCCAGGACTTTGTAAACAGTCGGCTTCTTTAGCCATGACTTTTTGCGTGACTATTTGTGACCTATTTTTTTGAAGACAGCATGATTTCATAAAACATCTCTATGTTAAAAACCCTGTTTAAATGTGCTATTATGTAAAGAGTGAATTTTGGATTTTTTTAGTTAGCTATAAGCTACAATATCCATCCATCTTCTTACACGTCTATCCCTTGTGGGCTCACGAGGGGTGCTGGTGCCTATCTCCAGCTGTCAATGGGCGAGAGGAGGGGTACACACTGGAGTCCTGGACAGGTCGCCAGTCTATCGCAGGGCAACACAGAGAGAGACGGGACAAACCCACGCATGCACAGGGAGAACATGCAAAATCCATGCAAAAATACCCAGGGCAAAGGTAGGACTTGAACCTAGGACCTTCTTGCTGCATGGCGACAGCACTACCCACTGTTCCCCTGTGCAGCCCTAAGCTGTAATAATCAAAATTAAAACAAATGTCTGAAATATGTCAGCCTGTGTTTAAGGAATATATATAGGAATATGGGTTTGACTTTTTAAATTGAATTATTGAAAAAAAAAAATTATAGTTGATGTTCTAATCTATTGAGATGGACCTGAATACTTGTACAGTAATATTCAATAAATTTGAAAATTATTGAAAAGTTTATCTATTTTTTAATTCACTATGAGTGAAACACATTACAAAGATTAATTACACACGGGATGATTTTTACAAGCCTTTATTTATGTTAAGTTAAGGATTTTCCAGTTAAAGCTAATAAAAACACAACATATAGGATTTGATTATTATATTAGAATAATCAAAAATATTTTTATCCAGAACTGTGGGCTTAATGAAAAGTATATTTAGTACCATGTTAAAGTTTGGTATTTTCAAAAGATACTTTTAATCTGACAGACGAGCAAGCCCGGAACGCATATTCTAATTTCTTGATTAAGACTGTGATAAAAGATTTTATATTTCAGGATCTAAACCATAGACACCAAATACGTAGACGCCTCGTTGGGCGCGGTTTCGTACGTCATCGCACCGCCATATTGTATGTGGCAGAAAGAAGTTAAGTTCTGTTGTAGTGAACGTCGATCAGAGAAGATGCCTCATTCGTGTGCTGCATGGAAATGTACCAACCGTTATATATATGTGTGTGTGTGTATGTACAGTGGTCTGCAAAAGTTTGGGCAACCTTGTTAATTTCAATGATTTTCCTTCATAAATCATTGGTTCTTAAGATAAAAAAATCAGTTAAATATATCGTATAGGAGACAAACACAGTGATATTTGAGAAGTGAAACGAAGTTTATACCATTTACAGGAAGTGTGCAATAATTATTTGAACAAAATTAGGCATGTGCATAAATTTGGGCACTGTTGTCATTTTACTGATTTCAAAATCTTTAGAACCAATTATTGGAACTCAAAATTGGTTTGGGAAGCTCAGTGACCCTTGACCTACATACACAGGTGAACCCAATTATGAGAGAGTATTTAAGGGGTGGCAATTGTAAGTTTCCCTCCTCTGTGAATCTTCTCTGAAGAGTAGCGACATGGGAGTCTCAAAAGAACTGTCACATGAACTGAAAACAAAGCTGGTTCACCATCATGAATTATGGGAAGGATACCGAAAGCTGTCTAAGAGATATCAGTTGTCTGTTTCGACAGTTAGGAACATAGTCAGGAAATGGAAGACCACAGGCACAGCTCAAGTTAAGGCTCGAAGTGGCAGACCAAGGAAAATCACGGATAAACAGAAGCGAAGAATGGTTAGAACAGTCAAAGTCAACCCACAGGCCAGCACTAAAGACATACATTACAACATGATCTTGCTGCAGATGGAGTCATTGTGCGTCGTACAACTATTGTGCGTACTTTACACAAGGAGATGCTGTACGCAAGAGTGATGCTGAGGAAGCCTTTTCTCCACCCACATCACAAACAAAGCCGCTTGAGGTATGCTAAAGCACATTTGGACAAGCCGGCTTCCTTTTGGAATAAGGTGCTGTGGACTGATGAAACTAAAATTTAGTTATTTGGACATAACAAGGGGCGTCATGCATGGAGGAAAAACAACACAGCATTTCTAGAAAAACACCTGCTGCCTACAGTAAAATTTGGTGGTGGTTCCATCCTGCTGTGGGCCTGTGTGGCCAGTGCAGGGACTGGGAATCTTGTTAAAGTTGAGTGACGCGTGGATTCCACCAAATATCAGCAGATTCTGGAGACCAATGTCCAGGAATCAGTGACAAGGCTGAAGCTGCGCCGGGGCTGGATCTTTCAACAGGACAATGACCCATATACACTCACCGGCCACTTTATTAGGTACCCCATGCTAGTAACGGGTTGGACCCCCTTTTGCCTTCAGAACTGCCTCAATTCTTCGTGGCATAGATTCAACAAGGTGCTGGAAGCATTCCTCAGGGAGTTTGGTCCATATTGACATGATGGCATCACACAGTTGCCGCAGATTTGTCGGCTGCACATCCATGATGCGAATCTCCCGTTCCACCACATCCCAAAGATGCTCTATTGGATTGAAATCTGGTGACTGTGGAGGCCATTTGATTACAGTGAACTCATTGTCATGTTCAAGAAACCAGTCTGAGATGATTCCAGCTTTATGACATGGCGCATTATCCTGCTGAAAGTAGCCATCATGGGTTGGGTACATTGTGGTCATAAAGGGATGGACATGGTCAGCAACAATACTCAGGTAGGCTGTGGCGTTGCAACGATGCTCAATTGGTACCAAGGGGCCCAAAGAGTGCCAAGAAAATATTCCCCACACCATGACACCACCACCACCAGCCTGAACCGTTGATACAAGGCAGGATGGATCCATGCTTTCATGTTGTAGACGCCAAATTCTGACCCTACCATCCGACTGTCGCAGCAGAAATCGAGACTCATCAGACCAGGCAACGTTTTTCCAATCTTTTATTGTCCAATTTCGATGAGCTTGTGCAAATTGTAGCCTCAGTTTCCTGTTCTTAGCTGAAAGGAGTGGCACCCGATGTGGTCTTCTGCTGCTGTAGCCCATCTGCCTCAAAGTTCGACGTACTGTGCGTTCAGAGATGCTCTTCTGCCCACCTTGGTTGTAACGGGTGGTTATTTGAGTCACTGTTGCCCTTCTATCAGCTCGAACCAGTCTGGCCATTCTCCTCTGACCTCTGGCATCAACAAGGCATTTCCGCCCACAGAACTGCCGCTCACTGGATGTTTTTTCTTTTTCGGACCATTCTCTGTAAACCCTAGAGATAGTTGTGCGTGAAAATCCCAGTAGATTAGCAGTTTCTGAAATACTCAGACCAGCCCTTCTGGCACCAACAATCATGCCACGTTCAAAGTCACTCAAATCACCTTTCTTCCCCATACTGATGCTCGGTTTGAACTGCAGGAGATTCTCTTGACCATGTCTACATGCCTAAATGCACTGAGTTGCCGCCATGTGATTGGCTGCATAGAAATTAAGTGTTAACGAGCAGTTGGACAGGTGTACCTAATAAAGTGGCCGGTGAGTGTATATATATATATATATATATATATATATATATATATATATATAATATATATATATGTGTGTGTATATATATATATATATATATATATATATATATATATATATATATATATATACGACATAGACAGTATATGATGTCTATGGTTTTCGACGTCTATGATCTAAACGTCCATCCACGTTGCCTGCATGAAGGTGTTAGGGCGACCTCCAGTGGTAAAGAGTTGCAAATCAACAGCTATTCCTGAATTTCTTTCACTTTTGCACCTCGCATTTCTTTCTGTTTTTTAAGCGTCTTGTTTACATGAAACACAATCTCGTATACAGGGATCAAAATAATAATAAAAATAAATAAATAAAAATAAACGTCTTAATCGACACTTCTAAAACGCAGAAGCTTTCTTCCTCATACGTCACCGGTAGCTAGCCAATTGGCCGCGTATGCAGAGCTTAGCCGTGTGGGGTTGAATGGTGCGAAGCTGGAGGTTGCATGCCTTTTCTCTCTGTAATCATCTCTCAATGCAACCACGCAAAACCAAGAGAAACCCAGAGAAGCTCGGCCAGGAAGAGCTGTTCGTCGGCTGAATGTGAGCAGCATTTCCCGATATCAGGAGGCACTAAAGCTTTAGGAGGTGTCAGCCCGTACTCACACATGACTCATCCCACAGAGCAGGTAATAAGCACACATTTGATTTAAAATGGTCTTTAACCACACGGGCATGTAGAAACACGACTCTTTAACGACCTCTGGTTATTTAAGACGAAATGTGGATTTAGATCTGCTTTCTATGTGGCCTCATACCGACAGCACAGCAATCACTCACTTGTGTGGGGGCGCCTGTGTGTGTGTGTTTCTGCTTAACGTGACTGTGCTGTTACCTGAAACTGGATTAAAGAATAATACGCTAAATATTAGAGTATAATTGAAAGTGGAGCATTATTTTCCAGAAGCGGATTTAATAAAGTCGTATTGGGATGATCGATACACATAAATCAAAACGTTTTTAGAGCAAACCTTTTCGTAAGTGAAAATGAAAGACTTTGAAGCCATCTTTTCTTTTGTAATATTCGAAGTTTATTCTAATGTTTTTCTTTTTTCTCTTGGCACAAGCAGGAAATATGTATTTGAACTCCAATCAGGCATAATGTGACCACCGGCTGTGGTCTCCCTTTTGGCCATGGCCCGTTGTGGCATTGAACCCTGGAGGTGTGCTGAGGCAGGGTTCCCAAACTTTTCAGTCTGCGTACTGCGACCCACAAATGAACAGCCCCAGCGATTGCTGATCCCTTTGTGGGAGGGGGATTTCTTTTTCCTTTTTTTTCCTTTTTGAATTTTGAGAATAAAGTCATAATATTATAAGAATGAAGTCAGAAAATTACAAAAATAAAGTTGTATTTTTATAGGAACTTTTACACAAAAGTGTAGGAAATCCAAAATATTTTAGCACATCAGCATCAAATCATCTCACGACCCCCAAGAGGTGTCTTGCGCCCCACTGTGGCAACCCCTTTGCTGAGGTACCTAAACGGCAAGAAGTTACCAACAGATACATTTAACTCTCTCATAACCATTCCATGAGTGCAGACAGGATCTGGCATTTGGGATGCGTTTTTTATGTGTTGGTGTTGCTGTGGTATACACGTACATGCACTGATATAAAAACAATGATGTTTTTTCAACTGGGAGTTGCAATTGGAGGTTTATAAAGGGTACAGAAACACTCCTTTATTTAAGTTGTAAGATCAGTGTTTTGTATTTTTCCTTGCACGCCTCACATTTTCTTGTTTGGATTGGGATCTTGAGGAAACCGGAGAACAGGTCAACACCTCAAACTTGTGCTCCTCAAACTATCGTTGAACTTTTTTTTTTTTGCTTCTTGTTAAAAAAAAGACCATCAGGGTGTCCTGAAGGGCACGCTGTCATGTCTGCAGCCCTGCAATAAATCCTGCTGAACTATGTATTTGGACAGCTTTCTGTTAGAACCTAACATTAACTACTTTAGCTATATAAGATAAAGTAGCTTGTCTGCTGGTTCGGATCACATGGGCCAGCCTTTTTAGTGGTGTGTTGCTGGTTAGCCACTGTTTCTTTTCTTCTTCTTTAGACCACTTGTAATATACTCTGTCCAATGTAGATTGGGAAGTCCCCAACAAAGCTTTGGTTTCAGAGAAGCTCCACCTGGAGATGACTCAGTCGTCTTGCGATCACAGTTTGACCCATTACAAACTCTGCAGTCCATACATTTACCCATTTCTCCTGCTTCTAACACAACGTAGATAATAAAATGCTCGTTAGCTGCACAATGTGTCCTACCCACTAATATGTGCCTTGATGAAGAGATAATCAGTGTCCTTTGGTTCAACTTTTGGAATCATGACGCTATGTCTGATCAGCGTATGCATTCTGCTTGTTTCCAGCTACAGTCATCTAAACTGTTTTCAATGCATTCAGTTTTATCAGGTCTAAACAAGTCAAAAGTTTTTTTTCTTTTCTAGTCCAGTTTTGCAGGAGGGGGAATTTACAAAGTCATTGTTCACAATGCATTCCTGTCTTTGGCTGTAAACTTGTTTCATGCATGTTGCTGAGGCAGAAAGCAGTAGGCAAAACAGGTAAACCCAGTCTGAGTTGGCAAGTGTGCTAACTGCAAGCATACATTGGGGGAAGAAATTCATCATTTCAAGCCTGTTCTTGTTTTTAAGTTTGCTTTCTAACTCTCCCTTTTAAATGCTAAGATAATGTTTTATGGTTATCGTTTTTTTATGTAATCGATGTCTTGTGTCTGTGATATAGGTTTCAACTATCTAATTAAATAAAGTAAATAGAATACTTTGACGAAAGAGTAAAACATTTTCTCACCGTGGGGAAACGGTCTCTGTGATCAACATTAAAGAAGTCACAACGGCGGGATTAGCCATTGTCAAAAGGCAAGTAGTTTATAAAGCTCCTCTCCCAAATACAGAGCCACAAAGTACTGTACATCAGGGGTAAAATCAGACCGGGCAGAACTGCTCTGTTGTTCTAAAGTCAGGTTTTGATGGAGCAGGAAATGGATAAATGAATTTGGGCTTGGTCTGCTGTACATTTTGTTTTTTCTCAGGGCAACGATTTGTTAACAAGTGCTGTTTCTGTGGTCTTTTGTAGGCTAAAGGTCCAACATGGTGACATACCCGGACAAGCAGTGAACCAGCTTTGTAATGTCCTGAGCCGAACCTGACGTTGCCTGGATAAACCACTAATCCTGTTTCATAGTACGCCCCCAGCTCTAACGAGAGGCATGCAGGTAGTTATATTACTTAGCAGGCAGAATGATCTGGTGCAAAACTATCTAATATGCTACAGACACGTCCTCAGATCTTATTGATCATTGCCCTCACTGTGGGACATATGACTTTAGTATCACAGTAGAGTTTAGTAATAATGATGATGCTCATCTATAAGTTGCTTGTCAAGCTAATTAAAGTGTGGGGTTTTATTCCACGTAGACATGCTATAAGTTGAACATTGCAGCACTGGGAAGAATTTCAACATGAAGGTCCCTAGCTCCTCATGGGCCTTTCTGCTGGGCGTCTTGGTGGGGACCGGCAGCATGTACTTCTTCCTGCGCCAGGTGTGGTTTGAGCGAAGCTACCCTGTTCTCTCCGAGGCTCAGGAAGCAACCACCGTACCAGGGGAGGGACCCACCAGCTGGAGGAAGGAAGGGGGTGCACTCATCAACCTGCTCCACCCTCACCATGCAGGTGATGTGCCTACATATTTTTACATTCGCCCTTTACAATAAAAATGGTTCAGTGTTAAAATCGAGCAAATCGTACCAGTGAGAATCAAATATCTCTGTGTTGATTCAAAATATGTCATATTCATTGAGTCAGTCGCAAGCAGATTTTCAACCTTTCTGGTTTCTATTTGCAGATCAGTATTTAAGGTAGGAGGGTGATGTCACTTGCAAAGTATCGCAGATGGAAAGCAAAACAGCTGCATGTGAAAAGGGTTGTGTTCAGCTACTATTTAATGACGGAAAATCGCAAATTCAAAACTGAATCCATGCCCAGAATACATGGTGAAATAAAGCTGTTTTAAAATAAAAGAAAAAAAGTAGAAACTTTGTTTATTTCTGAAAAGGTTAGAAGCCACAGTATAATAAAATGCACTGGGTTAAATGTATCAGTAACAAATATCCATTTTAGGCTACATCGTTTTAAATAAATCAAAGACCAAGCTGTCTTTTCAAACTTTATTTCATATTATCATAGATTTTTAAGATAAAATAGCCAATGATGCATCTGCACTTCTCTTCTGTTGGGTTTTTAATTTAGCAAGGTCTAATAATAAGCTAGATAAATCCTGTAAAAGAAGCAACTTATTCTAAAGAAAGCATTTGGTAGTTAAACAGACAAAGTAACTCCTTTTAAAGAGAATAATAGTCTAAAATTGTCCAACTTAATAATGACAGACCTCTAATTTGGCAAAATGTGGAAAATAAAAGGCTAAAAATACTTGAAATTCTCCCTGCCATTAGAGATTAGGGAAGAGGGAAGTTAATGATCATTCTGTTTCCAGTTAGTCAATAAAATGGTTAAAAAGTAACAAGTTGAAGATTTTCAGAGTATACTGATTGACTTTAATACAAATCACATGATAGTGTTGTAATGTCTTGCAAAACAATTGCTTTGGCATTTGTTTGAACAGGCTTTTATTTAAAGGTTTAAAAGTAAAGACTTCTGAATACATATACGTTTTACACTTTCAGATTGCTACGATGATGAAAAAAATTGTTTAACACCATGTATCATTTTACCTCCACTTCACAATTCTTCAATACTCTTTGTTGGTCTTTTGCATTAAATACAAATACTATACATGGAGGTTTCTGGTTGTAATGTGACAAAACGTGTAAAAGGTTTGCCTCACACTGTAATTGAAGCACCACACATACTGAGAATACAAGGCAGGACTGTAACATTGTCTTTTTTCCTGTATCTAGATGAAGACAGCCACGTGGCGGACACGCTGTTCCACAGGGTTCGTGTTCTCTGTTGGGTAATGACAGGGCCGTACAACCTCGAGAGCAGGGCCCGCCATGTCCGAGCCACCTGGAGTCGGCACTGCAACATTGTGTTGTTCATGAGCTCTGTGGAAGACCCTGCCTTCCCCACTGTGGGGCTGGGCACCAAAGAGGGCCGCGATCAGCTCTACTGGAAAACCATCCGAGCCTTTCATTACGTGCACGAGCACCACGCGAACGACGCAGACTGGTTCCTGAAGGCTGACGATGACACCTTTGTGGTGGTCGATAACCTGCGTTGGCTTCTGTCCAACCACACCCCTGAAGAGCCCATCTATTTTGGTAAACGCTTTAAGCCGTACACCAAACAGGGCTACATGAGTGGAGGCGCGGGGTATGTGCTAAGTAAGGAGGCCCTCAGAAGGTTTGTCAAAGGTTTCCAGACCAAGGCCTGTACACACACCACCCCTGTTGAAGACCTGGCATTGGGGCAGTGTTTGGAGAAGATGGGCGTTCTGACGGGGGACTCCAGAGACACGATGCATCGAGAAACCTTTCACCCGTTTGAGCCGGAGCACCATCTCACCACAAAGTTCCCCAAGAGCTTCTGGTACTGGAGTTATTGTTTCTACCCGATTGTTGAGGCAAGTCCCTTCACGTGTTATATCTGGTACTAAGGTTCAGTGCTGAAGTGGTACTGTGGCGGTAACTCTTAGGATAACTAATCAACATGAAAGCCAATTACTGATAGTTTCCATTTGGCAGACATCCTCTGAGTGGATTAACCTTATTAGTTCTGGTTAAGAAGCCATGTGGATGGAAGACGGCATGGAGATTTTAAACGGGGGAAGAGACTTCATAAATTCATTCCATTATAAGGTAACTGCTGAAACCCTTGGTCTACCTTTCACTTTCAGTGATTTGCTGTGAAAGGACAGATTTCAGTGACGATTTGAACAGTGTGTTCTTTTCTATCAGATGCGAATGAATTTATGGAGAAAGATGGCTGTTCTCCTGTATTCTTCCCACTAAAAAGTGCAATAACATGAACATGAGATGCCGCAGAAAATACATTTCATATAAGAATTTCACATATATATTAGAGCGGCATGCCAAAGTCTTTCTGATGGGTGTATACGAGTGCTCACTTCTGCTTTATGCACATAAATTGTTGTCGCTGTGTGAGAATATCTGATATCAAAATGTTTCGCCTGATGTTTCCTGAGCACTTCTTATCTTTTTGCGTGTCTTTATTGGTTTTGTTTTTCAGGGTCCACAGTGCTGCTCAGACCTGGCTGTGTCATTCCATTATGTGGAAGCAAAGCTGATGTACACTCTGGAGTATTACACCTACCACCTGAGAGCTTATGGCTACGTACCGCGCTACCTGCCCCCTGCGCGCCGCAGGCCCAGTCTGCCCCCGCCTTCAAAGACGACCGTGACTGTGGACCGTAAAGTGGCTCAGGGGGGGACGGACACGACCAATCACATGGCCCCTGCTCTTCTTGTCAGTGGAAACCGATCCACAGAGGAGACACGCACAGAGCGGGGCACGACAGGCGTTGCCGTTTTTAATTTACCCCAAAACAGGACTGCAAGCACACAAGGCAGCCGCCACTGATCCCCTGCGCCGTTTGTCTTCCGGCTGCTGCATGAGCTTCGACTGCACTGAATCTGATCCGATCACAGCTACTTTGATACCATGACAGGGCGATCAAAGCCAGGAAAGAGACTTTTTGTTCTCAGGTTTGCTGCTCTGTGTAGTATACTGGCTGCAGTCCTCAGACAATACCTCTTTCACAGACAGCGCTCCCAGTGGGAGTGGGGACAAATTAATTATGGCTCAGTGGCAGCTGCGTATCGCCTGGGTATTTTTTACCCAATATAAATGCATGCTTTTTGCTTAATTATGTTTGACAGCATCTGGGTTTGTGACCCAGCCACAGTGAATTTGTATTGATGAGGAAACATTTTCACTTAAAACATCATTAAGTTTTTTTTTTCTTTTTTTCATATTAAATGGAGAGCAGCAGCACATTGTGAAACTGAAGTATTCGGTCTTTTTATGGACACCAGCTGATTTTAATTATGATGATTCAATTCTTTTTCTATTTTAGCTTTTTAAACAACATGCAAAAATTGATGTTTGAATTATCGTGAGATTATGTTCATCTTTCTGGAATGAATTCTAATTTCTTTTCATCTGGAGCTCAAGATTTCATGTGGCGTTAAACGCAGGCCGATATAATGTCTGTTACAGCAACAACTGTGCAGAAATGGTTTTTGAGTCTGATGCAAAGCTCTAAAGTCCTAATGTGCATTAAAAAGCAACCTGTTCTTCTGTTTCAGATCAGTGCTAAACATACAATTATACACGTTTCCCGTGAATCTCCTCCTGTCGAGTCATTTTGAGGTTTGAATCCCGAAATCAGAAAGATGCACCAAAATGAAACAATACGAAATATATAAAAATTATTTTTATTTTCAACTTTGAACAAACAGAAGATAACAATAAAGAAACTGAAATTAGAAATTGTAATTATTCTTTGTCTTTCACAAACAGTTACAATCTGCTTGGTTTATGGTTTACTTTCATTAACCGGCCGCTTTCCATTAGACTTGTTGGCTTTTTGTGATCCTTTGTGATTTTCTGTCGTTAAGCCAAACTGATAAATGGTTAGCTGAACGTTTACAGCCCCTGAAGTAACCTGGAATAAAAGAAAAAAAAAATACGTCTGACATGGAAAAGATAAATCAGTTGAGCAAAGCATTTAAAAAAAAAAAAAAAAAAAAAAAACATAATTAGGGTTTGACAAAAAGCTCTTTTCCTATTTCAGCTTTTCTGAGGACTCACCTCAGCCTGGACTTGTTGAGAAAAATTCCTCTCCGATCTGGATACTCTCTCCTCCAGGGACTATTATCTAAGAGAGCAGATGAAAAGTTTCATTATAGCAGCAGATATTACAAGTCTCATATTGTCTATATAGCAGAACTGGGAGGAGGAACCTCAATCGCCAATACAGCTAACAGTTATTTTACTCCTGTGGTCTATAACACTCACCAGAGTCTGAGCTTCTTCTTCCCATTAGACCAACAAATAAGTCATCCATTTCCCCTAATAAAAGGAAAGCACATTTTTTGTATCATAACACATCTCACGGCTTATAAGAAAGCAAATATGTTAAGTCATTACTGTATCTCACTTTTTTGTGGCGATTCCACATCTTCCTCTGTAAAATGAACAGGGAAGAGGGGATACACAAATACAAATCAAATAGGTAATATGATCAAAAATTTAAGAAATCTACAAATTGAGGCACTGAATTTGTAGTTGATAGTATTGAATACAGTCTTCTTAAACAGGATAGCAAAAGAGAAAATGCATAAATAAAACGGCATACTAACCAGCATTTCTTTTGCCCATCAACCCCACAAAGCTGTCATAATCCAAGTCT